>JALPQD010000374.1:896760-1256760 GCA_023101885.1 Typhlomys cinereus | reverse complement strand
CCTCACTCCTAAGTGGTGGATGTGTGTGTCTTAACTGGACCAGGTAGATTCAGGGGTCGACATGATGACTGAGAACTGAACCTTTAACGTAATTATGAGGACTCACTTAGCTAAGACATGCCAATCAGCAAGACTGTGAGAAATTGTCTAACCGATAAGAGAAGACCTCACCCATCTACACACACACACACACACACACACACACACACACACACACACACACACACATATATGGACACCCACATACACATGCAAACAAACACACAAATACCCCACACTCACATATAGATGCAAAAAAATCATAATGAAGTGCTGATACAGAACGGAGATGACTATAGTTGGTTTTTGTAGGGAATATAAACTCCATTCTAACACTCTAACTTGGTGCCCTGCATTGAAGCCACTCTGTATGTTATCAATAAACACAATCAAATGGCTTAAGGGGAAGAAAGGGTTTTATTCCTTCTTTAAAGCTTCTTGTCCAACTTGGCAGGCAAGCTCATATCAACACCAGAGGCTGAGTAAACTGGCCACACTATATCCCCAGGACCGCTGAGGGAGGGACAATCTTTTTGGCAGACCAGCATGTCTTCTGGCCAAGTACGCAAGAATATCAACTTCTTTAAATCATCCCCCTCCATCTTATCCACCTGCCCATCTTATCCACTAGTCCCACCCACCATGGGATGGACCCTTTCTATCTATTAGACAGCTTTTCTGCAGACTTGTTCTGGCTTAACTCAATTATTAATTCTTCACAGCTGTGCCCGGTCTTCCAGCCTCTGATGGTCAAGTTAACGAACATATCTAAGCCTGGCATCCTGTATCCAAAATGTCCTGAGGACCGCCACATAGCTGCCCTCTCTTTTGTTCCTTGTCCATCAATGTCATGGTTTGAATGTGAGTTGCCTCAGGCTCGTGTGTTTGCATCTTTAGTCAGTGTGAATGTTTGTGAAGGCCGTGGCATCTTTGTGAGGTTAAGTCTTGCTAGAGGAAGGCAGGTCACAAAGGAGGGGACCATAAGGCTCAGCCCTGTTTCTTCGAAATTCTGGTCTTGCTCTCTTAGTCCTTCACGGTGCATACAGCCTCCTGTTTCTGCCTCCAGCCATGCATTCTACTGTATGATTCCTTCTATAATGGGCTATATCTCCTCTGGATAAGTCTAAATAAATCTCCCTTTTTCCACTAAGCCTCTTGAGTCTGAGTATGTTGTCTCACAACAGTAAATGCAACTGCAACATCCTCTGCACATTTTTCCTCTGTGTGAACCTATTTAAAGCATACGCTGCAATCCACGGAGACACCATGGTTCTAGTATTTTTTAGTTTATAGCTGTTATGGTTGCATTTTGGTGTCAACTTGATAGTTTCAGACTGTTTGGGGTGCAGCTGTGGAAGGTTAATGGTTGGAATGGCCCCTGAACAAGTCTGCAGGTACTTGATTGATGGTTGTGGAAAACCCCGTCCATAATGGGTGGTACTCTCCAGTAGTGGAACAGACAATAGGAGGTGCAAGGAGGAGGGTCTTGCTCTTCCCTTATCCTGTGTCAACTTGCTATAGAGTCCACTCTGCTCGAGTCGTTTGCTTTTAGAGCATCGTGGCTTTCTTTGTTGCTAATGCTGCTGCCTCTGTCCTTGGCTGAATTGGAACTTCACTTTTTCCACCATGTTGGAGCCTGGTCTCTAGGCCTTGAGGCTGTTTGCTGCTCATCACTGATGTCAGAGACCAGCTGTTCTTTACTGATGTCAGAACCCAGCATCTTTGACCCTCCAAAGAAGTAAAGGCTTGAGACCTTCTTGGGATCTTTTGGCTTTGTGGAAGTAACATTCTAGTCAAGAACAAGGCAGCTGTGGGCAGCTACTTTTATTCTGCGTTATTTTAATAAACTTATTTATATATATTACATTTTATAGATTCTGTTTCTTCAGAGAACCCTGACTAATACAATAGCCATGGCCATAAATTTCAACATGTAGAGACAATTCAACATGGAACTGGAAACTGAGATGTGGAGCATGTCTAGGGAATTCTTCTGAAGATGGGATTCATTCTCCTTTAGTAAGGAGAGGTGGTAACTGGGAATTTGGAGAGGAACGAGCACACTGTGATGTCACAGAAGCTGTTCATGGCAAAGGTACACTATAGTAAAAGAAAACGGAGTCTGCAGGGTGGGGAGAGTGTGTATCCATTGCAGAGTTCAGCTCCAGGATGGAGCGGCAGAGACCGGGCTGACTGTTGGATCTCCTCTCAGGCCAAAGTCCAGGAACACACCCACTATGTGCAAATGCATATGAACATGATCTGACAAGTCACCCCATTCAGCTCTTCATTACTGGCATGTTCCAATCTAAGACTGTCTTTAAAATTCACAATCCTAGGCTAGGTTCAGTGGCTAAAGCACTTGCCATGCAAGCAACAGGACCAGAGTTCAGAGCCCACTTCAAAGGCTGGGAAGACTTAACAGTCTGGCTGTAATTCCAGCCACAGAAGACAGAGCTTGAGAATTCCCAGAGCAAGCTGGCTAGCCAGACTAGTCATATCAATAAGCTCTAGAATGAAGAGACCCAGACTCAAAATAGTAAGGTGGAAGAACAATCTAGAATGATCCCTGATCCCTGGTATCACCCTTGGATTCTTCCATTTTACTATACAAGGAGATGAAACCCAGAAGTAAAGGGCGGCTGGGATGGCTCAGAGGTAAAGACAACTGCTTCTGAACCTGATGACCTATATCACACTCACACATACTACACACACACACACACTTATATGTGCATTCCTACATCCACATGTATGTTCACATACATAGATACATAAGCACACACTTGCATGTGCACAACCTCATCCACATATATACCCACATACATACACACACACACTTGTGGGTGCATACATATACCCACATTTATGTCCACATACATACAATTCACGCACACACATGTACATACACAACCACACATCTACATACGAAAATAGGAAAGAAAAATCCCACAAACCTAGCAGAAAACTCTCACATTTCTGTGTAGCAAACATTCTCACAATTGTTTCTTCTTTCCACTTTTTTTTACATTTTTACATGTACTTGGTGTATATGTGTGTGTGTGTGTCTGTGGATACATGCATGCATGCGTATGCTGGCCCATGTGTCCTAGCACACATGTAGAGCTCTGAGGACAACTTGTGGCAGTCAGTGCTACATGGGCTCTGGGTAGCAAACACAAGTCAGCAGGCTCGGAAGCAATCGCCTTTGTCTTCGTGCCATCTCACCGACCCTCTATATCCCAGTTTCCTACTGCCTTCTAGAGCACAGCAGAAGCATCCCTTGCATTATATTTGATTTTTGATGACCAACAGATACTCTAAACCTGACGTCAGAGTGACACAGCCCTCCTATCCCAATTGCCACTTTATGACAGAGATGGACCATATTCTCCAGAGACTGGCTTTCGAGGTAAGGTTAGATTTGGGCACTATCTTTGTTCTTATTGACAAGCTTCCTTGTTTGCTGCTCCTCCTCCTGAAGATGAGGTCCCATCACACACTGAAAGGTTAACAACTGAACCCTGTTTGCTTTGAGTAAATCATACTCGATTTTCTGGAGCTCATTGCAAATGAGCAGCTCAGAAAGGGCTAATTAGACCCTCGGATGGGAAACGTGAGTCTGCACAGCTGTGGCGGTGGAGCCATGGGGACCAGTCTGTGTTTTCTCTCCTCTGTGCAAGTCAAATGCACTTCCTTCTCAGAATGAAAAACTGGGTGCCAAAGAAATCGGGGAATCCAGGCACTGTGACGGTTGGAGGGCCAGAAAGTGGACTGTCACATACATGAAAGACTTGTGAGCTTCTGAGCTAATGGTCACCGGCAGGCTTGTAGCAGAGCTAGATGTGTTATTTCATCAGAAACTGCAGAGAGAAAGGAGGGGAGAGAGGGAGATCTTTGTTAACAATGCTTAGAAACCTCTCTCTCTCTCACACATTCTCTCTCTCTCTATATATATATATATGTATGTATCTGTGCATGTGTGTGCATGAGTACATATATGGCATATATGGGGATGAAAGTATCTATCAATACATGCAATATATATCAATAAATACATACGTCACTTAGACATCCTTATGTAATGCACCATGGAAGCCCATAAGCTTCACAGGACATTTTAGGAGAGCTTTTATGTCTATATTAACCAGACAATTCCATAGATAGAGGACTGGCTCAGATCAGCTTACCCCAGGCCCCTCCTGGGGGAGCTGGATAGACACTCCTCTTTGTCCTTGAGGTCTTTCTACCTCCCTTGAGGTCTTTCTACCTCCCACCGAGACTGAACCTCTTGACATGGTGGCTCAGTGACACCCCAAGAGAATACACAAGAAGCATGAAAGGCCTTGCCTAGACTTGGTACCAAGCACCCTCTGTCTGGAACAAAACCAAAAGCAGCCCAGACCTACACAGTGGGAAGACACCCATCCAGAAGGCTGAGGGCTGCTAGACCCATCTTCTGAGGGGATACAAAGTCACTGAGGGTACTGATTGCTCTTCCGTTGCTGTTGATTTTACAGGAGGCTTTGAACTTTGGACCTTTGGGCTGTGTTGGGACTACTGATGTAGTCTACAAAGACTTTTTTTTTTTATTTCAGCTCATACAAACTTATTAGGTACACCAGTTCCCTCCCTTCCTCCTCCTCCCCCCCTTACCCCCTGCTCCCCCTCCCCACCCCTCTCCCTCCCCATCCCCCAGTGCCTCCCGCCCCTATTCCCAGAGAGTCCTTTCTTGTGCATGTCTGATTTTCCTCTGGGCCCTCCTCTCCGATGACGTACAAGGACCCAGTGGCCTTTCCCGAACCCTTTCCCGTGTTCCCCTTAGGAATAGGAACACTGCTGTGGCTGCCAATCCTTTACCTCCAAGGATCTTGGTGCCTTTAGCAGATGCTAGACTTTGTGAGGTCAACAGTGTGTTGGACAATGCGCAGGGCATGCAAAGTCCAATTATGATTGCTTCAGCCCTAACTAGTATATAGTATCTTATATATCATTGCTCCTCCCATCCTTTTGCTCTTACACTCTTACCGCCCCCTCTTCCGCAAATTTCCCTGAGCTTCAAGATGGGGAGAGATTAAGCTGGCCTAGTTCTAGGTGGTTGATATAGAGTCTCTGAAGTTCTGGATTGTGGTTTGTTGATTTTCTTTTGCAGTTTTGTTGCTCCTGCAATGCCCTTCACTCCATCCTGGTGGGCATTGTATGTTACCCCCTGGCCAGAGACAAAAAGCTGTTAGAGTCTTGTGATAAAAGCACATTCAAAGGTAGATGTAATAAAAGTGGGAAACCATTCTAAGGGAGGGGTCTATCACCCATTTGCAAAATGGTTACTTTTTATCTGCCAGACTATATGCCCTCCTCTTCTGGTGAGATCACACCCCCTCAGTAGTAAATGACCAGGAACAAAAGTCTGTGAACTTAATCAGATGTCTCATTACTTATTTGGGTCCTTGGTGGAGGCCTATTTTCCCTGCTGTAACATGGTCCCTTCTCTCCTTCTTTCTGGTGTGGCCCTCCTACCCCATCCCTCCTGTTCATAATCCTTGCAATTACTGTCTCTAGGTGGCCTGGGTGGGTTTGGTACTAGGAGCCAACTATTAGGGAGTACATACGGCGCTTAATTTTCTGGGTCTGGGATACTTCGCTTAATATAATTGTTTCTAATGACATCCATTTCCCGGCAAATTCCAGTAATTCATCATTTTTGATGGCTCAGTAGTACTCCATTGTATAGATGTACCACTGTTTCCTTATCCACTCGTCAACTGTTGGACAGTTGGGTTGATTCCATGACTTTGCTATTGTAAACAGTGCTGCTATGAACATGGTCGTGCTTGTGCTATCGAGGTGAACCTCTGCTGTATGGGGGGTTATTCCCAAAAGTGGAATAGCAGGGTCATATGGCATTTCAATCTTTAATTTCTTTAAGAATCTCCAGACGGCTCGCCAGAGTGGCTGTATGAGCCTGCATTCCCACCAGCAATGTAGGAGAGTTCCCCTCTCTCCACATCCTCTCCAACATTTGTTGTTGTTTGTATTGTGGATTTTTGCCATCCTGACCGGGGTGACATGATATCTCAGGGAAGTTTTGATTTGCATTTCCCTGATGGCTAAGGAAGTGGAGCATTTTTTTCAGATATTTGTTGGACATTTTAATTTCATCCCTAGTAAAGTTTCTTTTAAGTTCCAGGGCCCATTTTTTAATTGGGCCATTGGTTTCCTTGGTGTTTAGTTTTCTAAGTTCTTTGTGCACTCTGGACAGCAGAGTTATAGCAGATGTGTGGTTAGTGAAGATTTTCTCCCATTCTGTGGGTTGCCTTTGAGCTCGTGTTATAATCTCTTTATCTGAACAGAAGCTCTTTAATTTCACAAGATCCCAACTGTTGAGAGTTGGTAGCAGTGACTGTGCCATTGGATGTCTGTTTAGGAACTGTTGGCCTAGCCCAATCAGCTCGAGGGAGTTCCCTATCCTTTCAACTATGGTTTTTATAGTCTCTGGCCTGATATCAAGGCTCTTGATCCATTTGGAATTAAGTCTTGTACATGGTGACAAGGACGGGTCCAGCTTTAATCTTCTGCATGTGGAGATCCAGTTTTGCCAGCACCATTTGTTGAAGATGCTGTTCTTTTTCCATTGGATTCTTTGGGCCCCTTTGTCAAAGAACAAATGGCTGTAACTTTGTGGGCTTATATCTGGGTCTTCAATCCTTATCCATTGATCTGTGTGTCTATTTTGGAGCCAGTACCAGGCTGTCTTTATAACTATGGATTTGTAGTATAGACTTAGGTTTGGTATGGTAATACCTCCAGCTCTGTTTTTGTTACTCAGGATTGTTTTTGCTATCCTGGGTCTTTTGTGCCTCCATATGAACTTTGAGATTGTTTGGTCAACTTCTTTGAAGAATTGCTTTGGGATTTTGATTGGTATAGCATTGAATCTGTATATTGTCCTTTGGTAGGATGGTCATTTTTACGATGTTGATTCTGCCAATCCAGGAACAAGGGAGATCTTTCCACCTTCTGGTGTCTTCTGCTATTTCTTTCTTTAGGGTTTTAAAGTTTTCATTGTAAAGGTCTTTTACCTCCTTAGTTAGGTTTATACCAAGGTATTTCATTTTTTTAGGGGCTATAGTAAATGGGATTGTTTCTCTCAAGGCTTTTTCACTTCTTTCATTCTGGGCATATAGGAAGGCCTCTGATTTTTGCACATTTATTTTGTATCCTGCCACCCTGCTGAACTTCTCAATTAGTTCCAGGAGCTTCCCGGTGGAGTTTTTGGGATCACTCAGGTATAAGATCATGTCATCTGCAAATAGGGATAGTTTGACTTCTTCCTTGCCAATTTGAATCCCTCTTATGTCTCTTTCTTGTCTTATGGCTTCAGCTAAGACTTCAAGTACAATATTGAATAGAAGTGGTGAGAGTGGACAGCCTTGTCTAGTTCCTGATCGAAGTGGGAATGATTCCAATTGTTCCCCATTGAGCATAATCCTTGCTGTGGGCTTGTTGTATATAGCTTTTATTATATTGATTAAGGTTCCTTCCATTCCCACTGTCTCTAGCATTTTGATCATAAAAGGCTGTTGGATCTTGTCAAAAGCTTTTTCTGCATCTATCGAGAGTATCATGTGGTCTTGGACAAAGACTTTTAATGTTGGACTGAGTATGGTTTGCATAATGAGATGTCAATGAGTATGTGGAGGGCCAGGGGTGGAGTGTCATGCCCCCCACAATCTCAGGTGTTTGGGAAAGTCATGAAACCTTTAGGAGATGGAACCTTGTGGGAGGAAGGCAGTCACAGGGGGTGGGCCATGAGGTGAATTAGTCCCACCCTACTTCCGGGAGGGGTCTGCTCTTGCAGTGGGCAGTCTAGCAGCCCTCAGCCTTCTGGATGGGTGTGGCCTAGCCGGTCTCCATGCTGCTGACAGCGATGCCACATTTATCATGAAAGACTGCATTTCCCCCTGTGAAACCATAAGCTGAATAAATTTCCCTTTCTCCCTTAAGTTGCTTGACGTTGGGTGTTCTCTTTCACAGCGACACAAGAGTGACCAATATACTTACAAAGGGCCTAGATGAAGGATGAATCTGAACATCTGTGCCACAAGTGTAATCAATCATAAGTCATGAAAGGAATAGTTTTATTATGGCCCAGCCCTCTAGACAAACCAGATTCTGTGTTTATTTTTATGAGAGGGCAGGCTGAAATTGTGTTAGAGCATGGAATGACTCAGGCTGATTTTTTTTCCTTCCTCTTCTTCAATTTAGTCCTGTTTGCTAGGCTGGAAGTCTTTTGATAAATCCTTATGTCCACCAAATTCTGTCAGATAACCTCATTAAGTATGAATAAAGGACAGAGTCGTTATCCTGTGGAAGTTAATAATAAACTGTCTTTAGTATTCAATCAGTTCTTGAATTCCATCTTCTAGTCCAGAGAAGTGGTTAAGGTCATGTGAGAGGAAGCTTGTACGCAGCCTGCTAGAATGTTCTGTGTCTCTGCAAGTAGTGTTAACCAAAGCAGAAGTATGTCCTAAAAAAGTGTAGGTCCCAGAAGAGGGTCCCAGAAGGTCTCAGAAGGATTTATTAGTTAGAACAACTGCAAGCTGCAGTTTAAACCAACGGAACTGGCCAACTGTGGGCTGAAATCTCTGAAACCAGAAGCCAAATTAAATCCTTCTTCTCTTATGCCATTCTTGCCAGGTGTTTAACACATTCAGCAGAAGCTGATGTACAAACCCAAGACAAGGCATTTTCCATAGATTTAAGAGCTACCAATCAAGTTCTAGACTGGAGGCTGAGAGCAGAGACCAGGGGCAGATCCGGAGAACTGCTCAAAGTCTTTATAAAGGGACCTGAAATTGAAATGCACTTGCAGAAGTTTATCCGAATGTATGGTTTGAAGCCAACAAGACAAACTGTCTGTTTTCAAGAAAAGTACAAAACTGTTTTCTCTGTAGAGCTCAAGTCAGAGTCAGTTTTAGGACAAACATGTAAAGGATCCAGGGTATAACTCAAATTGACTGTAAAAGAACAGAAAAGGAGAAGTTTAACTTGTTGGCTAAAGAAACAATCAACAAAAGATAACCACAAAGGGATGAGATACTGAAATCGGTTAACAAATGCTGCCTAGTAACTGTTGTCATGGTCTTATGTGAGTTTTCCCCCACAGGGTCATGTGCTTGAAACCTTAGCTACTCTAATGTTTGGGAAGGTCCTGGTACCTTTAGGAGCGGAGCTTTGGTGGAGGATGAAAGCACGCTACAGGAGGCGGGCCTTGAGGTGGGTACCCCCACCCTGATTCCTCTAGCAATCTGTTCTTGCGTTGCCTTTTGCCCTATCTCTGCCTCCACGGCCGCAATGACCTCAGTCGTCTCTAGCTTCTGCCTCTCACCACGACTTTTCCATCTTAATGGTTTCTGTCCCTTCTTGAACAGTAAGCCGAATAAATCTCTCTTTCTCCCTTCAACTGATTATGTGAGTAGTGTCTTATAGCAGCAGACGAAGATAACTATAGCAATTATGATATAAAAAATGCCACCCCCAAATATTTGCAAATTAAACACAGCCTTCTCCAGGAGGTGACAGTGGTGGGCTGGCCATTCTGTGTGTCGGATCACTATCCCCTGGGCACATGCTCAGATCGAAGGATGGGTCTCGATGGCAGGGGCCAGAGCTATTTAGTAAGCACCAGCCCAGGACAGCACATTCCTGCTTGGAGTCCAAGGCTCATCTGCCTTTCCCAGGCGCATGTGAGTGTACATTAGAGTGATCCGTCTGTGGAGGAAGTCTTCTCTGCCCTTCAGGAAATGGATCAATCTAAGCGTTCCACTGGACAGATGACAAAAAAAAAAAAGGCTTTTCTGAAATAAGCTTTAAACCTTCTGCTCGGTGAGAGCCACCACTACCAGGGACTCTTCAGAGGAGAATAGAGCTGTCCATCTAAAAATAATCTCAGTGTTTCCCACAGGAAGCCAGCGCCAGAGAAAAGCACAAGATGACCCTGGCCATGCAGGAGAGGACCTCAGAAGGCTGTTTGCATTGCGCATCTCCCCGCTGACTCGGCTAGGGATGTTCAAGGCATAACATTTTGAAAATATACAAAATAAGAAAAAGAAAACAGTTCATTCTCCTACGGATTTGTGACATTGCCTTTCAGATCCTGTCTTCCAAATGCTACCAAACCATGGGCTAGAAAGATGGCTCAGACATTAAAACACTTGCACCACCAGTCAGAGGAGATGACTCCCAAGCTCTAGATCCCATATGAAACAGGGTGGGTGTGGCAGACCCTCTGTAAATATAGCCTCTAGAGACATAGACTAGAAATCCCCAGGGCAAGCTGCAAACCAGACTAGTCTATGGCAAGCTCTGAGTTAGAATATTCTGAGAGGCTGTCTCAAAAAAATAAGGATGAAGAGAAATTAGGATGATTCCTAATATCATCCTTGAGCCTAAGCACACACATGCAATGTGCACCTGAATGCACACATGCACCCAATATATGTGAACACATTTACACACAAGTATACATCCCACATACACATGCATGGAAAAAGAAAATGTTTTACCAACTTCTGATACTATAGTAGCTTGTATTTTAATATATATTTAAGAATATACTCACTCCTGTAAATAGACTCTGTAAACAGTCTGGTCAATGACTGCAATGTTTCATCGTGATATGCACTAACTTATTTTAAGTCTCCACTGATTGCTCATTTTTCAACACTAATATTGTGCCATTAAGATGACAATGTGAATAATAGTGGTGGTCACAATATTGTGTGGCTTCTCCATCACACTCTAAGGTTCAATTACTGTAAATGAGATAGGTTGACTCATTAATACCTGTAGCCGAATTATCCGTGAAGAGTTTTGTGCAACTCTCAGGTCAACAAGCATGATAAATGAGAACAGATGTTTTCCTAAACTGTAGCCTATGAACTGCATTCTACAGCCGTATGCTATTTTTTATTGGCCACTCTGCCAATCTATTTCTACATCCGTGTTTTTGTAAGAGTTTCCATTTCTAGGGGCTGGAGAGGTGGCTCAGGGGTCAAGCCTCTGCCTTGCAGGCGGAAGGTCCTGAGTTCGGATTCTAGACCCCACGTATAGATGCCAGCCAGAAGCAGGGCGGCCTACGTTTCTGGTCCTAGTAGGGCAGAGCCTGTGAATCCCGGGTCAGAGTAAACAAGGAGGAGGTGGAGGCGGTCCATGGTGATTCCGGAATTCATCCGTGGTTCTACACACACACACACACACACACACACACACACACGCACACGCACACGCACACACAATTGAATAAAAAATAATAATAATAAAAGAGTTTCCTTTCCATTTCTCTTATAAATAGCAGTATTGATCAAGAGCATGAATACGTTTATAAGACAGTCAGCTGCCATTCAATGTAACCTTGTTGGACTTTGGTTTGTTTTTGCTGCCAATGTCTTCATTTTACTCTTCTATTTAGTCTTATCACTGAGCAATTTCCAACAAAACATGATCTTGATAATGCAGTATCTCACTTCATCTACTTCTCATTTGTGTTTTCAAGAGGTTTATATACAATATGAGCAGAAAGACAATGAATCTTATTATCAGTGACTATGATATTTCCACCACTGATTCACTTAAAACTCATGTACTGAAGTCATTTGACATGTGACCATGTCTGCAAGCAATCCCTGGGATTACTTCTTTTCCAACATACTTATCACACAGTATGTATCTAGTATTTAATAATGTTTTCTTCCTGTAAGTTCAAATATTTTCTTCTTACAATCCTCACTTGCATTTCACAACTTTAAGATGATAAACATGCTTTCCTGTATTTGAGAGCCTTTTCAATATTATTATTTGAAAGAAAGGAGAAGAGAGAGATAAAGAAAGAGGAAGGAAGAGAGAGAAAGAGAGAGAGATCCACACTTGTCTGCCATTATCCTGCACAGGTAGAGGTCAGAAGACAACTTTCTTCCTACAATGTGGACTTCCAGGTACCAAACTTGGGTCACCAGGCTTGCATGTATGCACCTTACCTACTGAGCTATCTTGCCTGACCTTATTTAAGAACCTTGTCTATCTCATCTTGATAATAAGAAACACTTTCAGATGTGTTTTTAATTAAAGGTTCTTTAGCCTGATTTTGAGGAGCTGTTTCTATACTTGGAAACTTAAGCCCTTCATTGTAACATGACATGCAAATAAATTTTACAATTTGGAAATTGTCTCTTACTTTACTTGTTCGCTTTCACATGTGTGTGCATGTGTGTGTGTGTGGTGTATATATGCATCATATGGATATCCACATGTGTATATTCAGTTGTGTGTGCACATGCATTCTATGTTTGTGTCCATGTGAGTATGTGCATGTGTGTATGCAGGTGCTTGTACATATGTGGTATATATACACACACACACATACACACACACTTGGTTGTGTGCAAGTGTGCAGAAAGGTGACCAGATCAACAATAAGTGTCTTCCTCAGTTGCTCTCTATCTTATTTTTTAAGACAGAGTATTAAGAACCTGGAGATGATCAATTTGGTTAGGCTGTCTGGCCCACAAACTCAGGGCTCCACCTATCTCTGGCCCTCCCCCACCAGTGCTTGGATAATTGACACGTGTTACTGCAACTGGCATTAATGTGGTTGCTGAGGCTCTGGACTCAGATCCTCATGCTTGTGAAGAGAGCACTTTACCAACTGAGATGCCTCCTCAGCCTTTCTATAGTTGATAGTCAATTTCATCAGTCATGTGTCAACTTTTGATTTATGAGCCATGGATAGCAAAGAGTTTGGGATTCTGATGTTAGAAAGTAATCCAACTATTTTAACACCTAATAATTTTGCAATTTTATTTTTGTGTTTGCTTTTGAAGTTTTTATTGAAGTATAAAACAAATGCAAGAATGTGACAAACTGTAACTGCAAAATGGATCGGGTTTTCAGAACTGGTGCACCTGTGTGATCAGCATTCACATTAAGAAACTGAACACTAGCAAAATACCAAAAGTTAACCTCTGGCCTCTGTGTACGTGCGCACACATTTTTCCAACACAAACACCATCATAACAAACAAATAAAATATAAAGAAGATAAAATTGTGAAAACCACCTTCCCCACCCATTCAAAACAATGGTCATTATCATAGAATTTTCCAGTTCTGGATTCTCTTTAGTGGAAAGCAAGGCCTTTCCCATCTTCATATCTCCATTACTGCAAATGAACCAAATCATTAATGATGTATTTTTCTTTATCCTTCTGTTCATCCAAGATCAGAATATATTTATGTATTTAATTGTTCTGGCCTTTAAAGGCAGAGCCTAGAGAAACCTTAGAGCAAAAATATAAGATGATTCCTGATATAACCTCAAGATTCTCCTGGTACACACATAATGAATAAATGGGATGTGTGTGTGTGTGTGTGTGAATCTGTGTGAAGGAAATGGGTGTAAACATGCATATAATATGGAAGTCAGAAGTTAACCTCTGGAGTGGGTCTTTACCATACTTGAGACAGGGTCTCTTTGGAGTTACTGCTGCATACACCAGGCTGGAAACCCACTGGTTTCTAGAGTTTTTCCTCTCTCTATCTCACATCTCATCTTAGGAACAATGAGATTACAGACCTTTGCTGTCACATCAAGCTCTTGTGTGAGCTGTAGAGAATCAAAGTCAGTTCCTTGTGTTAATGTGACAAATGCATTGCTTAGGACCCTTCCTCCCAGTACAGAATTTAAAGGCACTTAATTTAACTTTTAAAATATGGATGACACAGAATTCTAAAGACAACTAAATCAATTCTGATAAAGACTGAAGAGAGCCATTGCCAATCCTAAGTGGAAACAAAGGTCAGGAAGCGCAACATAAGGTCAAAGAATGAAGCCCAGACATCTACAGGAAAGTGTTTTGTTTTTGATTTTGAAAACATATACCATAAATGCAGTACTGAGCTGCCAAGCAAAGAGTGCTGGCTACGATAGTGGCAGGACTGCTGGGGAGCAACCAACTGCTGTTTGATTGACTCTGAGGCCTGATTCACAGGAGGGAATTCATCCCTGGTCAAATATTCATACCTGGGAGGTCATGGAAATTACCTAGAGGGGAAATTACCATTATTGTTTTGTGTAATAGACATGCTGTTCTAGTGCCTTCTACAGGTTTGTTTATACTTAAAGACAAGTGCTGCTGCTGCTCTTAATTGGAGAAGTTTCCTTCTTCAAGTGAACAGTGGAAGAAATGCAGAGACTCCTGAACACTCAAGGTGCTGAGAGCAAGTGACTGTGGAAGGCTCTGCCTCAAACAGGACATCTGGAGACTGGAGAGGTGGCCCGGGGGTTAAGCCTCTGCCTTGCAGGCGGAAGGTCCTGAGTTTGGATCCTAGACCCCACATATAGACGCTGGACGGCCTGCATTTCTGGTACTGGTAGGGCAGAACTTGTGAATCCCGGGGCAGAGTAAACAAGGAAGAAGTGGAGGCAGTCTTTGGTGGTTCCCGAATTTGCCCGTGGTTCTACACACACACATACACACACATACACACACACACACAATTGAATTAGGAAAAAAAACAAAAACAGGACATCTGTATTATTCCCTCCAAGGCACAGGACAGTTGCACAAGATAAGAGCCAGATGATGGAGCAAAGAGTTGTGGAATGCCATTCCACTAGATAGCTCTATAATCATAGGCAGTCCTAGTTAAACTTTAGGTGGTCACAAAAAAACTCACAAAGTGATAGGAAAGCAAGAGAGGATCTCATAGGAAGGATGGGATGTGAGGGGAGAGCAGGGTGGAGTTGATAAGAGTGTAAGGGGAGGAAGGTGGAACTGGTAGGGTATGTGGGTAGAAGAGTTGATTTGATGGTGGTATGAAGGGAGAATGGAGAAGTCATTGGGGGGTATGAGGGGCATAAGAAAGGGTATGGTGTGAGCGTATTCAGAATATGCTATATGCATGTATGGAATTTTCTTTTTTTATTATTTATTATTTATTCAATTGTGGGTGTATGCATGTGTGCACATGTGTGTATGTATGTGTGTGTATGTATGTGTATGTATGTGTAGAACCCCGGACGAATTCGGGAACCACCCTGGACCACTTCCACCTCCTCCTTGTTAACTTGGCCCCGGGATTCACAGGCTCCGCCCTACCAGGACCAGAAACGCAGGCCGCCCCCACTTCCTCCTGGCATCTATATGTGGGGTCTAGGATCCGAACTCAGGACCTTCCGCCTGCAAGGCAGAGGCTTAACCCCTGAGCCACCTCTCCAGCCCCCATGTATGGAATTTTCAAAGAATAAATAAAAATTAAAAAGATACAGTAAGAGAAATTGAAGAAGACATCATTGATCTATACATGTTTACATGTGTGTACGTGTGCATAGCCCCTACATACACACACATACACACACACACACGTACACACAATAATTATTATTATAGTGCAACATATTCAGAAATGTCTAGATGAAGATGAGTAAGGCTATGAAACTGAAATGATATAAAATTCAGTGACCAGGAAGACAGAGGGCAAGGAGAGCACTGTTTGTGTTTTCTGAAGCAAACAAGAGGAAGAAAAGCAATCAATAAAAATCTAGCAGAGAAGGTCTGCTGATCCTAAAGGATTTGCTATGATATGTGGAGATGTGCAGGGACTTGAAATAATAATAAACTAAATCAATCTTGTTCTTCTCTGTCTTCTAAAAAATGAATTCAGATCCATTCTATCCAAAGAGGGCCACACATCTCTCATGCATGTCAAGTGTCTTTCTCCAGACATCGCTTTGGACTCTCCTCTTCTCAGAGTCAACGTGTACCAGGATTATCCCCAGTTGTACTAATTGTTCTCTGTTGACACAATGACTCTGCATGTTGCCAATGAATTCACAACCAAATGACTTAAAGGAACCAAGAGTTTTGTTTTGGTTTGCGATTCTTGGTTACAACTCCTTGTTCAGCATAGCAGGAGAGCTCAAACCAACACTGGGAGCCGAGAAAACTGGCCACACCATGTTCACAGGACCACCGAGAGAGGAGCAATCACCACTTGCTGATCAGCATATTTGGCCAAGTACACAAAAAATACCAACTTCCTTAACCAGTTCCCTCAACCTCATTGATCTGCCTACGGCCTATCCCCACTTACCACAGGCTGGGGCTTTCCCCTCAATCAGTCTTCTGCAGGCTTGCCCAGAATTCACTCAACTACCAATTATTCAGAACTATGCCCAGAGCCTTCAATTGCCAAGTTGACATCCGTATGTGATTATGATATCTCACAAAAACACACCACTTTTAAACCGTAACCTTTCAGTCCTTATCCACACAAGTGTTACATTCATTTTAGGATATAAAATACATTTAATATCACTAATTTTGAAATCCAGTATTAAAAGTTATCATCGTCTAATTTTAAAATACCAGTTATTAAAAGTTCGGTTCCGACAACAAATACTTCAGTACAGAATAAAGATTAAAATGGAAGCATTAGCAATTCAAAATTTAAAGACCAAAGTCTGGAAAAGTACATACCACATCCTATAATTCAATGTCTGTCTTTAGTTGCTCGTCATGTTGTCAGGATGGCTCAAAGATTCTGGGCAATCCCAGTCCCTCTTTACAGTTCAAGGTTGCACAAGCAGCGTATCTCTGGATCTGGATGAATCTGCAGTCACGGCCATCTTCAGCACACACCCCATGGTTCTGGCACCTCCAACAACATCTGTAGCTCTAAGCGTCATCTTCCTTTTCAGGCGTTGCAGACCTGCCACTCAGTGACGAGCTTCAGCCGTTGTCCATGAACTGGTCAACCGTGCATCGAAACCAGTACGTACCACGTGGGGGACGCTGCCACGTGTTGCCGGGAGCTTGACTCGCAGCTTGGCTCGCTTAAACTACATCTGTACCACACTCTGGGCACTACTCCTGGAAAAGCTTTTCCCTAAGCAGCCAAAATGTTCAAAGAACAAGAAACTGCTTCAACTTAAGCTTTTTTTTTCCCCCATAGAAGGAATCTGAGTTTTCAAAGCAACGGATCTCCATATGGTGGCATTCATTTCTTCCACCATCTCAGCACAAAGCACTATGTTTTGCTCCAATGTTATTCATTTCTCCAGTAGTTAGAACTGCTTTGCTCTCTGCGCGTTCCTTATCTAAAATTCCAAAGCTATCAAAACAGTTCTCCTCTACCAAGCAAACCTGTCCATCATCGTGAAGTTCAGCTTCACCAAAGCCCTTGTTTCCTTCATCACCATCTAGACCCAAATAATCGCTCAGCACCACTATCTTGCAAATGGCCCACTAAACGTTGCTCAATGGTTTTTTGTAATCCAGACTCAAATCTTCCGACTTTTCCAGGCTTTTCCAACAAAAGCATTCAATGTCTAAAAGAGTCACATAGCCAGATTAATAAGCAACACCCCACTTCTCTGGTATCAAATTCTGTAGTAGTCTGCTTGGATATTGCCAATAAATTCAGACACACGTGGCTTAAGGAAACAGATGGTTTTATTTAACTTGTAATTCTGAGTATAGTTCCTTATCCCGCTTAGCAGGAGAGCTCATACCAACACCAGGAGCTGAGGGAACAGGGCCGTATCATATCCACAAGGCTATTATGAGGAAAACACAATCTTCATTTACCACAAAGCATGTCTGGCCAAGTACACAAAGAACGTCAACTTCCTTAACCAGGTCCCTCGACCTTATTTCACTTACCCAGGGTCTGGGTCCCACCCACCATGGTCTGGGCCTTCCCCATCAGTCAGACAATCTCCTGCAGGTCTGCTCAGGACTCAGCTCACTACTGATTCTTCACAACTGTGGCAAGCAATCCAGCCTTCAGCTCCCAAGTTCACACCTGTGTCTGTGAGCTCACCAGTAAAGGCTGCTTTCATATCTCTTTTCCTCACCCTTGATCATTAACACTTCCTCCTCCTGTCTCCCCATGTTATTTCATGTATGAGTCTGAGGGAGTTTGACTCTAGAATGGCCTTAATCTACTAGAAATGAAGCAAACTGAACAAATTAAAATTCCACACTACCTCCAGGAGTCAAGAGGTGCTCACAATTGTGCTGGAGAAGAGAGATGGGAATCAGAGTCAGATAAGATAGACTTGTCAGTAGCTCCAAGGAAAAAAACCTCTTCAGAAAATAGTCTGAGACTAGAATCTGAGTGCTCAAGACTTGCTGATGGAGAGTCCTTCAGGAGCTTCCTGAAAAAGATAGGGAAGAATAATTGCAGGGAGGGAAAAGAAGAAAAATGTTTCTATTCAACAGAAATGAAACAAGACAGTGAGATATATGTGCTGTGTGTATGTGTATATATACGTGTGCATGCATGTGTGCCTCTGTGGGTATCTGTTGCATAAAGAGAAGATAGAGTAGAAAAAATATAATGTTATTAATTATAGCTGTATCCAAGTAAAGAGATACATATTTCTGGGCTGGAAATAGTTCATTGTGCACAAGTTCTCGCTACACAAGCATGAGGATCTGAATTTGGATCCCAGCACCCGTGTAAAAAAGAAAGGAATGGTTGCTCAGTCCATTGCAACCCCAGTGCTTACAGAACAGAGACTGGAAGATCACTGTGCTTGTTAGACATCAGCGTAGTTCCAAATTCAGAGAAACAGCTTGTGTCAAGGTAATAAAGTGGAGAGTGATTGCTCAGGGAATCCAGGCTATTCCTGTAGCCTACATACACACACATGTGCAAATACACACACATACACACATGCACACAAAGATGTGCACATCATTTGTGCACATGTGTGTATACACGCTTACACACATACATGCACGTATGTCATACACATATATACCTCATCAATACACAAACATACATATACACCAAAAGATACATATTTCACCTTCATGCATATTGGAGGGTTTAAAATAAGCTACTGGCTCACATAATCATAAAATCGAGAATTTCCTGCCAGTTGGAGCTCAAAACAATTAGTGGTGTGAGCTGAAGACCTGAGAGCTGGTAGCCAATGGTGTGCCTGGATTCTGAATCCAAATTTCCTCTCCCTGTGTGTGTATGTGTTTTTTTTTTTCTAACCCTCCACAGATGGGACTATGCCCAGCCATATGGGTGGAGGTCTCTGCCTTACTCAAAATAAGCAGACCTAACTGCTAATGTCAGCATTCCATCGTCTCAATCAAGATACAAAAAAATTAATCCTCACACTTGTAGCCTTAAATACAAAGCCGAGTTACAAAATTTGGGACATAACTATCAAGATACAGCCAACTCCAGCTGAGAGGAAGTATATGCTGTGGTTCTTGACAGCATTCAATCATAGCTTACCAGCTGCCCATGACCTTGGCAGGCAGAGGGTAAGGGCACAATACACAGTCTCCGACACCCATAAGCCAGTGCAAATTCTTGATGGGAAAATAAACACTTGCAGTCATATCTGGAGGATGGGGGTACTAGTCCACTGAAGGCATGTGGTCTTTTCCCAGAGATGGTCTCGAGTGAAAGGGCAGAAGTCTTGATGCTCTCTACCATGCCTGCCTCAGCACAAACTGCAGGCAACTGAAAGGGCATATGGAACAATATTCACCCCGGTGCCAAGTCTCAGATGATTTGAACCTGCCTCTGTGTCTGTCCTCCAAAGCACAATTGCAGGGGTTTTTTTCAAGCGATCCTAAATACTATGCTGCACGCATACAACTCTTTCCTCAGTCCAGGGGAACTAACACATCTTATCAGAAGCCAGAGCCACCATGATTCCTATAGTGGACACAAGGCAGAAACGGTCTACCCTGCATTAGCAGATTCTGAAGTTACCTAATGTTGGCATTATGTCGTTGCAGAAGCAGAGAGCAAGAGTAGGTTGTGGGAAAGAATTGCAGCCTTGTGATACAGGATAATCTGAAGCCAATGCAGAACTGCCCAAAAAAAAAAAAAAACAAAAAACTTCTTCAGCAGACCTGGTCCACGTTCAGTGTCTGCCCAGGCTGTGCTGGGTTTACAGGCTACAGCAGAGCAGAGTACAAAGGGTATCATCATACCAGCAGTTTGAGTTTTTGTCTTTCATGTGTGCATGTGTGTTTGTGCCTCTGTGTGACACATGTGTGTGGGGAGGATACTTGAGTCTATGTGCCAAGTACAACATTGAGAATCATTCTGGAACATTCGACCTCCTTATTGCTTTGTTCTGGGACTTCCCCGGTTCCAACATCCAGGGCTGGAATTACAGGCCACTGCCATCTCTACCCGGCATATTTATGTGAGATGTAGTAATCCAAACTCAGGTCCTTTTGCTTTACAGGCAATGGTTTGCACCACTTAGCCATATGCCCAGTCCCCGGCTGTTTATCTGCCAGGACTGTTCATAGTGAGCTCAAATCATTACATGCAAGCATAACTTGGCACTGGCCAACCAATGGGAGGATTCAGAACCTTCACTTTTTGGTTTCTGGTTCTGTAGGAAAGGTCCAAAGGAGAAAAGTGGCAGCTCAGGATTCTGAGATGCCTGCCTCTCCTATTCACATTTGTATTCCAGAACATTCCAGTTTGTTCTGGTTAATCTGCATAATAGTTTGTAGCTCCCTAGTTACCATTCGAAAGGCCAAGAAATATACCATGGCAACAGCACCTGATCATTTGGTGGATAACTTTTAATCAATATCAATGTCTCTAATGAGAGTAGGATGGAAATCCAGCAAAGCAATAACACACATGTTGGCTTTCAGACTGAGCGCCTCAGGGAGAAAAAAAAAAAAAAAAAAAAAAAAAAAACAAAGAAAAAAACCACAAAAACACCTCCATGTCCAGCAGGAAGATAAAGGGCCCATCAAGACTGGATGGCTCCATTTAACAGTCCAAGTGTTCTCTTGCCAACAGTTCCCAAACATGCAGAATCTACAACTCTTCTTGGAACATTCTAATTATGAGAAGCTGTGGACATTGGTTCTTAAAATTTCAGAAAATAAAAGGGTAGAAAAACTAGGCACATCAAAGGTACCTAGGCCTTGGTTAGGACCTGAGAAAACTAAGAAGAAATAAGCACAGGTTAAGAACAGTGGGGGGAGGGCTGGAGAGGTGGCTCAGGGGTTAAGCCTCTGCCTTGCAGGCAGAAGGTCCTGAGTTCAGATCCTAGACCCCATGTATAGACGCCTGGCGGAAGTGGGGGGTGGCCTGTTTTCTGGTCCTGGTAGGGCGGAGCCTGTGAATCCTGGGGCAGAGTAAACAAGAAGGAGGTGGAGGCGGTCCACGGTGGTTCCCGAATTCGTCCGTGGTTCTACAAACACACACATACATATACACACATGCACACACACACGCATAATTGAATGAATAATGAATAATAAAAATTTTAAAAAAAGAACAGTGGGGGGAATCAAAGGAAGGGACACTAAACTCAGCAGGCAGGAAGTCACACTCCCAGTTTCTCTCAAAAGCCTGCCCATCCTGTTCCATGGATAAATCAAGTCAGCAGTGTCGACAATTACATGAGAAGCTGATTAGCAAGCATACCATCAGTGTAAGGCACGGAAACCCAAATGCTTAGTTCATCATTGAAATCCATCTAATAATGCTACAGGATTACTGATGGGTATTATCCAGCCTTATGAAGCTTAAAGGAATCTCAGCAAAAAAATAATGCTGAAAAAAATTCCTGCCTGGCTTTCACTAACCCACCCTGGAGGAGGCAATTATAAAGTGAAGGACCCCGAGACCCCCACACTTGACTCACTCCTGACTCAGCCTACTGGGAACTGCAGGAAAAGTGACAGTGGGAAAATCACAGAGTCCTTTGGAGTCTCTACACTGGGTTTCAGGGTTTACCTAATACATACATGCATGTACACATAGCTGTACACACACACACGTACACACACACACACAAGCACACATCTCCTATTGCATGTTTTCTCTTGCGTTTGAAATCTAAATTCATATATAAACACACATACATATGTGTGCATTCATACATAGAATATACATTTTATTGGTGTATATTTGTGTTTGGTATATATACATATATGTAATGTATACATATATAAAATAAACATTCTATTAATATATAATGCATTTGGTGTATTTATATGCATATGCATATAGAATATATATTCTATCAATATGCATGCAAACATATATATGTATACATATATTCATATATAGAGATAGAATAAATGGATATACAAAATGAATGTCAAATTGTGTATATATGTTTATATGTGTGTACATAAAATATATGTGTATACATGTATGTTTGCATACGTGTACATGCATGAAAGGTAAAGGAGACTCTATGGAGAGAGTAATGAGGTCAGTGGGAGGGAAGAAAGGAAGGAAAGGGGTTATTGAATGTCCCTTCACAGCCTACAGGGAGATAGCTCTCTCTCTGCTGTGGGTTTAGCTTTTCCTAAGCAACAGGAGTATTTAGAAGACGGCAGTAACCTAGGAAGGCCTGAGGTATCAGAGAAGTACAGACTCACCAGGTGGGGTGTTGGGGTGCATTCCTGCAAATGAAGTTATCATCCTGGCCCTCTGAGCTGGCAACAGACATGACCCTAAATCCCCAAGTTCCACAAATGGGAAAAAAACTCAGTTTGTAGCAAGTTGAAATATTGTAGTGCTGGAAGGTAGATATAGCTCCTCCTGCTTCCGAAGCCTGGGCACGTCCTAATCGCTTGGTCCTAAGTGTTCCTATTTCTCATTCCGTTCTGAAAGTGACACTCTGGCTTTGGACATTGGGAGAAGGAAAATAACTGCAGGGAAATGAAGGGAAAGGGAGAAAAAGACCTTGCACAATCCTGACAGAAGCTTTCTTAGTTCATGACAATCATTGTTGGCCTCACCTACTGGGGTGGAAGAAATAAAGGGAACAAAATAAAAAAGCTTACCTGTGGAAAAGGGAGATGTGTGGCCCCAAGATTCTCCTCTGTCGGAGTCAACCTTTGATTCCACTGTCGAAGAGGGAGTCCTTGGCTTGGAGTGCAGTGAATGCACTCCTTTATTCACGTAAAAGGAAACAGTAGGGGCAGAAACAGGAGGGAAGCAGGAGTGACTTTGAATCCAGGTCCTAACATCAACTGATGAGCAATGGGCAAAGGATTTCACTCAACAGAGCCTCTATTTTCTCCAAGAGGAGTAACAACATGTCAGTGTTATTTTGGTGTTGACTGACAAGCAAAAATAGATGCTTGTTAGCAAAAGAGTAGCAATTTTCAGAACTAACAAAGGAACACAGAAAAACTAAAGCTTCAACATGGGATAGCGCTATACAGGATGTACCAGCCCAAGATGAATGCTAAATGGTTTCATTTTTTCCATACTCTTACTATGACCAAAACACCTTAATTCCCTGTCTAAATGAATAAAATAAGATCAGCCCACCTGTGATTCCAGCCCTAGAAGGCAGAGCTTGGGAATCCCCAGAGAAAACTGACGAGGCACACGAGCCCTAATGGTGCGCTCCAGGTGTAAATAGAGACCCAAGTTCACAGCACTAAAGTGGAAGACAGATCAAGAATAATTCCCAGCATCACCCTTGGCCTTCCACAGGTACAAACACTCAAAACCACTCATGTATATACGCCTGCACCCACAATCCAGATGATTCCCAAAATAGCCTTTGGGCACATACACACACACACACACACACACACACACACACACACACACACACACACGTGCGCGCGAATAAAGGGTAAGCACGCAAACGCGGCACCCTTTTTATATCTGAGCTGTCACCAGGTGTCACCCATGCTTGGGGTAGATATTCTCCCCTAAACTGATCCTTCCAAGAAATGTTCTGCAGACCCATGCCTCTTAGTTGGCCGCAGGTGCAATCGAATTGTCAATCATCCCAGGGAGATTGTAAGAGACTTGACAGACCCAGAGATCTGAAGGATAAGCACTGTTGCTTTGCCGCCTACTTTCACTTCTCGCTGGAAAGTGCATCTTTCCCTGCCATGGCCAGCTAGCCTTCCACCGTGGACCACAGACCAGCATCTATCCAGGCCGCTCCAGATGGCTGCAGCATCCAGTCACATGAACTGAGAAGCAACTGGGCTCCCTGTCTCTCTAGCAGACAGTCAATCATCAGACTCCCCAGCTCATGTCATGTAAGCCAGTCCAACAAACCCATTTCATAGTATATATTCGCTCCATCGACTCTGTTCCTCTAGAGAACTTTGACTAACACACAAACTGAAAACTAAAAACAAGGATTGGCAGATGACAATACTAATTGTGGCTGTATCCTTGGGAACCACAGAAAATTGGCTATTTGGGGTTAGTTTGTTGTAGTGATTTTCCCAACAACAGCCAAGGGTACATTTTTAACTGCTGTTTTTACTCTAATTCAATTATAAAATAATGCATGTGTGTCATCGAACAGTCCTGAGATTCACTAAGCTTGCTTCTGCTTCTTTAGATGCCTCAGTGGTGTGTGTAACAGGAGTAGAGACAACGTAATGTGTGTGCAGCTCTCCTCTGGTGTTAGCTGGAAGAAAAATGCCTCTATTTTGATGAGACTGTGGTGATATATGGCCAATAAGATGCTGAAATCCCACACAGGCAGTTCACGCCATTGATCTCAGACGTGCTCTTGGGAGACCGGATAACTAGAGGCAAAAAAAAAAAAAAAAACATTTCCTCCCAAGGAATAAGCTCAAACTCAGCAATATCAAGTTTTCTAGGCAGGAAATATGTGACTGTCAACCAGTGTCAGCTGGAACTCATCCTTTCAAATCTCAGAGCCTGACCTTTGCTGGATTTCAGGAGGAAAGACCTCATATTCTCTCAGCTCACACTTAAGCTCATACAAAGGGGAAGGGACAAACTTCTTCACATTTCTATCCCGACTCAGGGGAAGTTGGGTTTGATTCTCTAATGCCAGAAAAGAAGGAAAGAAAATTGTTATTTTCTTACTATACATAAATATCATATTACTTCCCTATAGTATCTCAAGATAAGCTTAGCAGGTCTAGGGAAATGATGTTAAAGCCCTTGCCTTACCAACCAAAGGGCCTGAGTTCAGATTCCCAGATCCCAGGTAAAAATCCTTGGTAGAAATAGTGGAGACTTGCAATTCTGGCTCTGGAAGGCAGAGTCTGATAAACCCCAGAGCAAAGCAATAAGGAGGTAGAGTGATCTAGGACGATTCCCGTTGTCACTCTTAGCCTTCCACAGTCACACAGACTCGAGTGCCCTCTTGTATACACACACACACACACACACACACACACACACACACACATTAAGCCTTAGGTAGTATTTTACCACTGACGTTTTAAGTTCTAGAAAATGCAAAAAAATATCAATTTACCCACCCCTAGCACATAAACAGTGAACACATGGTCAACGCTTTCCTAGCACCTGTGAATATGATCCTCTAAGGTGCTATAAAAGCACAAAGTCAGCTCCAAAAGAGTTATCAAAATCGCCATATGTGTCTGCGAGTCAAATAAGGCAGAACTTAGCAGTACATCCGTTGCAGGACCACAGTCCTTGAGGTACATCCGTCGGTGGGGACATCTATCTGGGTGCAGATGCCCCAGGGTATCCTGCAAAGCGCAACATCTCAGGAGGCAAAAGCATTTCTTCATCCTCCATTACTTCTTCCCCAAGCCAGCTTCACACTGGTCTGTACAGAGAAGGAATAATGAGCTCAGATAGTCATGGGGACCAAAGCTCATCTCTCCATAAGCGTCGTTGTATGATTTGGATGTTAAAATTGTTAAACATATTACTTTAATAAAACTAACCTTGGGGGAGCAAGATGATTTTGTCATAGAGCAGTTTTGAGATAAGTTGATTTTTATCCATCCTCCCCAAAAGGAAGGAAACTCTTTCTTCAAATATAAACAAAAACTGAAGAGGAGAGAGAGACACAGCACCACTGAGAATCCTTGGTGTTGCTGGTAAGCTAAGTTTGATTGATGGCTTGGTGTTTACATAAAGCGTTTGGATATCAGAAAGACACAGCCATTGGACACAGTAAAACTGTCCAGAAAAAAATGAACATGATTCAAATGGATAGGAAAGGGATAAAATGATGAAATGCTACATGACAGGAAAGGATGCTTAGCCTGCTAGATTCTGCTTGAACTTTATAAGCTCAAAGACTCTGCGAAGGTCATAGCTGAGTCTTTGCGATAGGACTTTTATTCTGAAGTTACGTAGAAGATTCGGACCCATTTGAAAGAAGAGTAGCCAGACCTCCTGGCAAGAAAACTTAGCAATATTACCACGGGGACTTAGCCCAACTCTGCCTCCTAGCCTTCCCCTAAGAGCCTTGTGGTCATTTATCAGGTTAAACAGGCATTGGTTAAATAGCTTTGTCCAGATATTGGGGAGTTATTAAAATTTAAATTTGAATTAAATCTCTTCCCTGAGGACCAAGCATCTCATCGTGATGTGCAGGAAATAATGAGGGCTTTAAAGATGGCAAGGAGTGCGTAGCTCAGATTTGGGCTTAGCTTATGGAGGTTGCTTCTTAAACCTGTATCACAATTTATCTCCTCGGTTATCACATAGTTTAGACTCTGCCCTCAATGACTGTCGTAGTCACAACTATAACATGTTACAGTGAAAGAGAACTGTGGAGACCAGAGGTGGGAAGGAATAAGGGATAACTTCTAGAAACCTCTTTCTGTACCAAAACACTGAATGGCATCCCCTGGATGGGTGAAGGGGAAACTCTCAGAACCATATGCCACCGTACAAGACTCAGGAGATCCACTGTTTTGACCGTCTTCACGTTACCATTCCACTCACTTATTGGCTAGTGCTGGAGATGGGAGAATGCTCGAGACTACCTGTTCATGGCCATGTACTTCGTGTGGAAGACTCCATCTGCTAGATGCAGTGCGCTTCAATATAAGCAGAGGACATCCTTATGCGTGATTAAACTTTTCACTATTTTTCCGTGCACCAGACATGCCAGAGCACAGTTCCTTCTTTTGCAGAACCTGCCATCCAACTTCACCACTTGGTCTTAGCTGGCTCTGTCTGTTTTGCACGTTAGTGTCCAAGGATCTTGACTTAGGTACCAACTCCGCAATATATAAAACCAGTTCTTTAGGTGAGTGGAGCATAATACATAGTCTTGCTGATGTAGCAAGTGTGACACTTATGTGTCTGTGAAGACAAATTCCTTCCAAAAACAGACTGCTAGAAAATTCTGGGGCTTGGAGAATCTAGAGCAGTCTGGCATCTACCTTCAGAAGTGGGAGTGAGTGGAAGGTCTCTGGAATCTTGCATTCTCTGTTGTTATAAAAAAAAATGCAAACTGACCCTTGGGAATTTTGCAAGAAGCTTCTAGCATATTTTCTGGTGCATTACCAATCTATTTACCAGATTATTAGAAGTGTGTTCAGCTTCAAGAAAGCAGAAGGTACTTACCTAGCTGGTCCAGGTTAACACACCATCACTCCTGCTCCGCAGCAATCACCAGCCAGCTGAATCCACAGTTCTGAGTCTGGAAGATTAAGGATGATGTTTAGAGTCTGTGACAACGTTATGAAAATATTCGAACTCCCAGAACCTATCTTTGCATCCCATTGCAAAGAAAATATTATTTGCCTCATTGTTAAGAAGAGGACCTTGGCTAATCTCTCCCCATCCTGAAGCTCAGGGAAATTTGCAGAAGAGGGGGCGGTGAGATTGTAAGAGCAAAAGGATGGGAGGAGCAATGATTTGCAAGATACTCCACACAAGTTAGGGCCGAAGCAATCATAACTGGACCTTGAATGCCCTGCGCAATGTCCAGCACACTATTGACCTCACAAAGTCTAACATTGGCTAAAGGCACCAAGATCCTTGGAGGCAAGGGATTGACAGCCACAGTAGTGTTCCTATGCTTAAGGGGAACACGGGAAAGGGTTCTGGGAAATGCCACTGGGTCCTTGTACTGTCATCGGAGAGGAGAGCCCAGAGGAGAGTCTGGCATGCACATTAAAGGATTCTCCGGGGATTGGGGAGGAAGGCACTGGAGGATGGGGAGGAAGGGGTGAGGGGAGGGGGAACAGGGGGTGGGGGGGAGGGAAGGAGGGAATTGGTGTACCTATTAAGTTTGTATAAGCAGAAATAATAATAAAAATGTTAAAAAAAGAGGGCCTTGGGGTTCTTCTTTGAATGTTGTTATGCCTAGGTTCTTGTGTCTTCAGGAAAAAAAATGAACAAGATGCAGGAAAGCAGTAGTGAGAGCACACACTTATTGCAAGTGAGAGTAATTACACTACACTGAATGAGAATGGGACTCTAGCAAACATGGGACTCCAGAGCTGAGCTTTCTTTTGACATTTTCTTTTGTTTTGAGTCTAGATGAAGGGTAGAATCAATCACAGGAGCAAAGATGGGATAGACCCTTACCCTGATGAAGAGACAGGCTACTGTATCCAGTTTGGGATGATCTGTACATTTTAGTTTAAAGCATATACACACCTCATGCATGAGGTGTAAATAGAGATGGTAAATAGAGTTCTTTCTTCTTTTTGACAGGTCACTCTATCAACAGATTGGCTTCACTGGACCAAGTTTTGTTTTGCTTTGTTTCGTTTTTGAAGTTTAAAAACTTTGATACTTTATTTGATGAAAGAATAAAACAGAGCTAGAAAAAATATGAAGTAAAAGTATTCGCGAGGTATTCAATCAATATTTTCCCCCAATCCCTGGGCCCAGTTTTAACCTGGTGTTTTTATTTTTAATCTTTTTCTTCTACTAGGAACTTTTTAGACACAATCACCTTGTAGGAAGAGACAGAACAAGAAGGGAAGTCCTCAGGCTACTGCGTAGTCCCTTCATTCTAAGACCATCTTTTCTCATTGCATTTTTTTTGCCTAATCATACAAGCTCTATAAGTAACTCCCTTCTTCTCCCTCTCCGCTCCTTTCCCCCATTGCACTCTCCCCTCCTTTCTATCCTCCCTCCTTCTCACCCCTTTTCTTTCCCTCCTCCTCTCTTGGTGCTTCCTGCTTTCTCCCTCCCACCCTCCAGAGCATCTGTTTATGTAGGTGCTGAATTTCCCTCTGAGTCCACACTAGTGAGTGTTCAGGACTCAGTGGCATAACTTGGAGCCCCTTCTTGAGCTGCCTGCTAGCATGGGAACTCTATTATGACTGTTTAACCCCTTGCCTCTAAGGATCCTACTGCTGAAGCCTTCTCCCCTATGATCCATGTTAGACTTTGTTGTTGACATGTCAGCCATTTGCAAGTCAGGCATTGTGACTATATCCTAGCTGCTGCAGCCCTGACTTGTGTGGAGTATCTTGCATATTTTCGGTCCTCCCCAGCTAAGATCATCCTATACCCTGCTGGTTGCTAATCTATGTAGCCACCCAAAGTGAGCAAGACACCACCGGTTATGTGTCACCTATGATGTCAGATGCACAGTGAAGCATTTTATCAGATGAAGAGATATATCCAGGCCCAGAACCATGAAGTTCCTGAAAGTTTCATGAGCAGATGGCTCACACATGTGCAATGCTTTCTCTTGGCACGACAACATCCCTCCACCTGTACTTTCAATCTCGTGGGGAGTCCCTGTTCAGGAAAGCAACAATAATTTATCACAGGGAGAAACACTTCAGAGCTTGCAATGTAGGTCAGCAAAGTAGTCCTCAAATGAGACTGTTCTAGTCAAATCATTAGTCAGTGTCACCTTGACTATAAGCCAATAGCATTCAACCGGGCATGATCTCTGCCTGCCTGCCTTCCCTTCCATGGAAACATTCACCAATATCTGGAGACATAATGGGTTAACTTGTCACGGATGGGGGAGGCGTATTACACGTATGTAATGTGCAAAGCTGTGGGATAAGTATCTTAAATATACAAAGGCCCCCACAATGAAATATAGTTCTGAAATACCAATGGCATTGAGGTTGTTACCATGATTTGAATGTAAAGTCCTCTATAGGCCCATGTGTTTGAACACTTGGTTCCCAGTGTTGGGATTAGGGAAAGGTTGTGAAACCTTTAAGAGGTAGACATCTGTCCAAAAAATTATGTCCCTGGGGTTGAAACTTGAAGCTTTATAATTGGACCCCTCTTCCTGTTCTCTCTCTCTTTCTCTCTCTCTCTCCCCCCTGGTAGGTGGAATCATTCTTAAGCAGATGTTTAAGATGGAGAGAGCTGGTGGAATCTGTGGCATATTGTCATGCAAGCAGATGGACAAGCATTGAAGTATACCCCTCTTCTGAAATCACCATGGGTTTGCTATAAACCACTTCCATTGACTCCTGAGGTTGGTGTGAACTCTCCTGCAATGTTGGTGATGTGTAATCAAGAATTGTGAGCCAGAATAAACACCTTATACTCCTAAGCTGTTTCACCATGTATGGTATCAGTAACAGAAGAGAAACTAGAATGAGAACTGACCAGGATGAGAGTCTAAATTAACAGGAGGCTCTACCCAGAGTCTGCTCATGAGGTTCTTTTCCCATTTCCCCAGGGAGGTTGTAAAGAGCATGGCCACATTAGCAGAGATGGTAACTGTGACTAGGCTTAAAAAATAAATTTACAAAAAGCTGTTCTTTGTCATGCTTATCTGGCTACCGTTATTAGATGCACTGACCAAGTAAGAATGCTAAATATGGCACCATGCCGCAAGAAAATCAGTTCATCTTCTGGTGGTAAGATATTCACATCGACTTCCTTCAGTCATGGAAGAACAATTGGACTCATATTGGACTCAAGACTGTGTGTTTTCTAACCAAGGTTGTGTAAGCATCATTAAAAAGTCTTATAACATGGATATATCATGTAAATGAAGCCTTTAATCAAAAATGGTATAATAAACTGAAGTTTAAAGGACTGTCCACAGGATTATTTTGCTGTATACTCCACTTTCTAAAAGTAGCATGCCTCACAGGATGGTGAAGTAGACCATCAAAAAGTCAATTGCATGCCAGCCAAGTGATATATATTTTGCAAATTCAAGATTCTGTTCCTGAGGAAATGGTTTATATTTGGAAGTAAAGATAGACATATGGTGACTTTTTTCATAAAATAGATTAAACAGGTCTATCAATCAGAAAGTTCAAGATGAAAGGACAATTTTAAATGTTGCATACAATATATTACTTTTATCTCTTTAGATTTCCCAAGGACAAATGAAGCTCTTAACTACACACTTCACTCTTGGTTGATTACTTATATACACTAACGAGTTCTATATTATTTTTAAGTGAATTAGTGTAAGGTAGCACATCTCACTCCTCTTTGTTTTCCCAGTACTTAGAAAAGTGTGACAGACACTCAGCAAATGCGTATTTAATAAATTTACCAATAAATAATAAATGAAATCAAATCACACAATCCTATACATTTTTCAAGTGACCTCATAGGACAGTTGTCACTTAATTTATTACTTAAATCAGGCCTGGTTTGATGGCAGGAGAAATGCAAAAGTAAAGAAGGCCACCATTTGCTCTCTTCAACTTTGCTATTCACATTTAAAGAAACAAAAGAAAAATAGAAATGCACTCTCAGTTTTTTACCATATTACCTTATGTAATTTGCTATAGGATAAAAAAATCTAAATTATGGCTGGATTACAGCCCAGTGATTTTTGTGCTTGTATAGCATGCATTGAGCTCTGTGTTCAATTTCCAGCACTGCAAATGTAATCTAAATTATTATAATGCAGTCAGAATGCCAATGTTTCTACTACTCGTGATTACAAGACAGGATGGAGTCATATTTCTCTCTTATCTATCACATCTATCTACCATCTGTCAACTCTTACATCCATAATCCATCCATCATCCATCTATTACCCATCATGCATCCATCCCTCATCCATCATCTATCCATCTTCCATCAATGCATCATCTATCAATAGACTCATTCATCCATTTCCTATCATCTAACCACCTTAGGTAGAAAGTAGCACAGTTGAGCAGGTGAGAATCATATAATGTCACTACACCACACAATTTGTGGCATTTAAGGCATGGTTCCCTTCCCCCTACTCTGTCTGTCTCAATTGCAATTGATGTAGTTGGCAAAATCAGACCTGAAAAAAGAAAACTGGCTGGAAAGGAAAAGGTATGAAGTGGAACAGGATGGGGATAGGATTGACTAAGAAAGGATAAAAACACAAAACTTCATTGCATTTATGTATAAAAGTGTCAAAGAGTTAACAAATTTAAAAATTAAAAAGCAATACTTGGATACTTTTCTGCTCCTAACTGCTTTTAATTGAGCTGCTTTGAGAACATATTAGATTAGAATGATCTCACTAGATATCTCTGAATGAATGTAAATTTTCCAGTTGCTCTAGTAGAAAAGTAATGGATTACAGGAATTGACCAAGCAAGCCAAAAGTCGAGGCAAGAAACTTAATGAATTTGTTCACTTCTAGTGCATAAACAAACCCACTCAAAAATTAGTGACCTAGGGGCTGGAGAGGTGGCTCAGGGGAGCCTTGCAGGCAGAAGGTCCTGAGTTCAGATCCTAGACCCCACGTGTAGATGTTCTGAGGAAGCGCGGAAGTAGGGGCGGCCCGTTTCTGGTCCTGGTAGGGCGGAGCCTGTGAATCCTCGGGCAGAATAAACAAGGAGAGGTGGAGCATCCATGGTGGTTCCCGAATTTGCCCATGGTTCTACACGCACATGCACACACACACAATTGAATAAAAAAAAAACTTCAAAAAATTTAATGACCTAAATATAAGATTTTTTATCTCATATTGCTTTGACTCAGTTATGTGAGGAGAGTTCACTGGGCTACTTTGGGTCCCCACTGAGCTCAGTCATACAACCAGCCACAGCACTGCCAGCTTAGCTGATGGTTAGTTTTCCCAATAATAGCTGCTCTGAGAAGTCCTGAGGGGCTACCCCATACTCGTCCATAGCAAAACTAGGAAGATCTTCAAGAAAAGGATGCAAGACCCTTGGATCCCCAGTCTCGCAACTGTCACATGATCATGTTGTGGCATTCCATACTCAAAGCAGTGCATGAAATTGGACTCTGAAGGAGTTTCGAAGCCACAGTGCAAGGTTCTTGATGGTTACAGCGAGAGAAGGAAGACTGTGGTTCTTTATGTGACCTCCTGCTGAAAGGTCCAAGAAAAACATAACTAATTTACAGACCATGACTGCGTGCCAATAGATAACCACATACAGATTTTTCTCATCTTTAATAGTTAACAAACAGAACCTGGACTTGAGTGTAAGACCACCAGATAAGTGACCTTGGGTAAGTTGCTTGCTCTCCAAGCTCCCTATCCTTCTTGTTAAATACAGCTGACTATACTTAAATCACAGAGTGACTATGAAGAAAAAGTGATTTCATTTAGAAGAAAGTATTCTAGGATCTAAGTGACATCAAGTCAAATGTTCGTGTTAACAATAAAGTGTGGGACTGAACAACATGGACACTATAGCCAATTATGTAGTTCAGCACACTAGCCAGGCATGGTCATTCTTACACTTTGTCTAGATAATGTGTGGCATAGAAATGGCTAAGAAAGAAGTTAGGAGATAAATTGAGGATGAATTAAGGTGCTAGTGTGGGCCAGGGATACTGAAGGAGTTTACATATAGAATCCATGTTTTTTTGTGCAAGATGTCTTTCCAAAGAAGAGTATTGGCCTCATTTTACCAATTATAAACTGTTAGGCATAACATTTTAAAAGTGTACATAGCATATCGATAACATCATTCACATTTGAAATAGGCTTGTCAACTGGAAAATGTGTTTATAATGTCATTTCCTGACCATTTATTGAGCAGTTCTTGGAGAGTCGTGTTACATGAGGAATTTTAGTCTCTTCTCATTTATGTATGTGCACACATTGATACACATCAGTATTTTCATTCAGTTAGTCCATTTCAATTTATTTATTTGAAAAACATTTTATATACACAGAAACAGAGTAGGCATACACATGCCACGATGCCCATATGGAAGTCAGAGGACAGCTTTCTAAAATTGATTCTATTCTTCCACTCCGTGGGCTCAGGTCAGGTTGCCAGATTTGTGTACAAGTGCCTTTACCTACTGAGCCATATCACAGCACAACACATATTTCACATTATGTATTAAGTCCACACCATGTGCATCAGACTTGCTAAGGACTAAACTTACTGTTTAAACTTAAAAAAAAATCCTTATAACCTGTATGACTCCATAAAAAGATAAGATTGTCATTGAATTTACAGAATTAGCAGACTTTGAATAGTTCCTAACAGACACAGTTGGTGGGGAAACAAATTGTTACACCATGGAGATAACTACAGTGGTTTGCATCAATTCCACAAACGCGTACAAGCAAGGAGCTGCACACATGTCCCTGACCAGCAGACGGTTTTGCTATTGACCTCGTCGAGGCCAGAAGTGAAAAATCTACTTCTGTTAGGGGCGCAGTAGTGTCTAAACTAGTAGGTGGAGGTGAGTAAATGACATATGTACCAGGGGTTTCTATCCAGATTGAAACAGAAGAAAGTTGAGGAGTCAATTGCCGAGCCCAGCTCGTTGCCACGGCTATAGGGTCTGCTTGCTAGTGCAGATGGATTCTGGGTTCCTGCTATCCACTCGTCACTCAGGGATGCTCCCCTGGGACAGGTGGGATAGAGCTCCTTTTCATTCATTAATCCATTGGCATCTAGATGGACTGTTCTGCCAGCCATGCTGGTTAACTCCATCTTACCCATCACCAGTGCCCGCACCCTATCACCCTCTCATTGTATGTACCCAGTTCTCTGGCCCCACTTCCTGTCACACCTGCGGGTCTCACACTTCTCCACCTTAATTGTCATGACTGACCACAGATCTCAGCCCCTCCAGCCTGGATTCCATGGTACCGGCATGACATCATCGCGCCACAACTCTCCTCTGTTCTCTCGTCATCCATGTGCGGCTTCCATTTCTCTTCAGATCCAGGTTCTAAGCCTCTGTTGATTGTCTCCTTCCTCTAGGATGATGAGTCTAAGATTCATCAGAATCTCCCTAATGTCAGGAGAAGCACCAGGCTTCTTATCACAGAGCTTAACTCCAAACCAGCGTGCTGCAAGCTGTGACATTCCTTGGGCATTTCCTATTCAGTCGCTCACATAAAAGTTGTATTTTCCAAAGCCACGCTATTCATTTGAGGATAGAATTTTAAATTATTGGCAATGAAGTGAAACTCCTTCTATGAGATAATGGGCCAGTACTCTGTAGATATGAAGACCCTCTGACATGTTTCTACTAACCCAGTCTGAAGTGCCAAGACACTCAGATGGGTCTGCCGGTCTCCAGCATGAGGTCGATGCGCCACAAAGCAGCTTTTGCTTCTCTATCATTGTCAAGTCCTCCCCAAATATCCATACGTTAAATCTCCTTCATCCACAGGTCCAAAGCACGCCAAAAAATTTTCTAAGCCCTTGTTTCTATTCAAACTGTACTCCCACCCTCAAACACCCAAAATCTCTAGGAAATTATTGTATATATCTTTCAGAAAAGAGTTGCAAGGCCAGATCCTCTGCTTAAAACCATTACATTTTCCTAACTCATAGATACATGTCTCACTTGGTGCTGTATCCCCCTAGTATTCAGCACTGAGCATTAAATGAATTATATGGATATAGATGATGTTAATCATTAGTTATTTATGGTATCATGAAAACCATGTTCATCAGACTTTTTCTCTCACAAGTCATTTTCAGGAACCAAAAAATAAGGTGCTAGCAATCATCAAGGAGATCACACAGCCATAATGACATCTTCCACATCCCAAGAGGGAGAAGCCACATCTAGAACCCTGGGTGCATCAATACCATTTGCTGAGTGAGGCTTTTCCTCAAGAGGTACCATGCAAATGTGTCTCCACCCCAGATACGAATTTAATGACAGGCCAATGTAACAAATTATGCCAGGATCCAACTTGACAAACCAATGAGTTTATTTGGGATACTTACAGGTGAGGGTTACTTAACAGAGCTTTGAGGTGACCCAAAGCGTTCACAATAGAGATTCTCATTCCCAGTGTAGGTGATGTTACCTCGTAGCTGCAACCTGGAATCTCTGCCTCAATTGACCTTCCTGGGTCTGTATACCCTAGGGTCCCACCCAGACCTCAAGGTCGTGAGAGCACATCCTTGGTCACATGAAATTAGAGCACAATATCATGCTGATGATTAGCAGCGTTCCACGAGAGAGGAAAATTCCCCAAGTGAATTAGGGTGCGAGAACAAAAATATCTAGTTGTGTACCCTATGGGGAGCCTGCTAGATCCTAAGAGGCAATTCCAAGCCCAGGATCATACAAAAGGACCTGGCTCAACCCAATGGAACACAAAATAAAAGGGCCTGAATATGGGAGGAAGATTTACAGGGAACAAGAGCTGGCAGAGAAGGGGAAGCAGATTTAAATATATATATATATATAGGGAGTTTGTGGTTAAGGCCTTTGCCTCACAAGCAGAAGGACCTGAGTTTAGATCCACAGATCCTATGTTAAAGTGACAGGCAGATACAGCAGGATCTTGGCATTCCAGTCTTGCAACACCAGGCTTCAAAGACAGAGCCTGGGAAACCCCAGAGCAAAAGCCATAAGGAGACAGAGCAAACAGGATGATTGCTGATGTCACTCTTGAGCCTCCACAGACGCACATACACACAAATGCATGCAAAAAAGGGTAGATGGCAAAGTCATTAGAAAGTAGTGTGTGTGTGTGTGTGTGTGTGTGTGTGTGTGTGTGTGTGTGTGTATGAAACTGTCAAAGAGCAAAATCCATCAATGGAGAAAACTGTACATGAGAGAGTTTACCCACTCCCAGGTGATGGTATTTGGAAATGTGAACTCAGGAAGTAATCAGTTTCAATGACGTCACAAGAGCAGTGACCTCAATGAGGAATTAGGACCCTTATTAAAGTGACCAGCTTGTTCTGTCTGTATTAACTATGTGTAGAGTCACCAAGAATTCCACTGTCTGCACCTTGAAAGATACATCTAGAAATGGAGCTCTCGCAGGAACTGAGTCAGCTGACAAACTTATCTTCTACTGCCCAGCAGGCTCTAGCACAGTATCACTAAAGGGTGAGGGTTGTTCTGAGAAATGTATCATTAGGCAACTTCATCATTACACGAACATTACAAAGTGCCTATGACTTACCTGAAGTGTATAGAACAAGTGGTTCTGTACTGCGGATCCCTTTGGCGTTCTGCAATGCATGAGTATACTGTGCTCTAGTGGTCCAAACAGACCCAAACCATGATCTACCCTCAGACAATCAATTCATTGTTCCACGCCTCTGTTTCTGTGTTCCGTGGAGTCTAACCTTGATGGACAAAATGAGAGATCTTAAAATGGGCTTTAAACCGTCATTTCCCTAGATAGTACAGAAATTCTCCTATGACCTGTCCAATCTATAGATATATGTCAGTCAAGGTTGTAAGCAGAGACTGTCGAAGGAACAAAAGCATAGTTAGAAGGACAAGATAATTCAGAAAGAATCACAAGTTATTCCAGCATTTCTATCTTGCAGTAGAAATTGTCTGAGGGCTTTTGTGCTGTAATGATTAATGGCAAAAGAATCAATATGCTTGAGTTCACAGATCCAAGATCGCGTGTGTCTCTCAGAATGCAGGTGATAATTTTCAGCTATTGCTCGATAAAGGAGGCACGCTGGGGTGCCATAAGGAATAATCTCAAGTTTTCTGTGATTAACTTCACAGAGTGACTTATTTGTAAATACGGGCACTCTGTCTGACGTTATTCGTGCATTCGACTAATGTTTATTGAGAATGTTGTACATGTCAGGCATTGTTGACTACACAAGAAGCAAGGATCCCATTGAGCTGGTGTTTTATACTTTACTGGAGGATTTATAATTCATGAAAGTGAGAAAATAAAATGAATCGGTGCTGTAGAGTGAGCACATAAAGGTTTGAAATGGGTAGTAATGGGAGAGGCTCAATGGAAATAGAATGGGAAGGTCTGATAAGGAACATTTTAAGTGAGACATTATGTAATTCCAAAAAGACCAGACTACGCGAAGGTAATAAATACACATGGAGATCTCAGAAAATAAGTAGAAATTGAATCCTAATTCATATCACAGGCAAGAAGCTTTTGAAAGTAAAATGCTTATCTTGCTTAAATGATGATATCAATTTTCCTCTCATCTCAGCCAGAGCCATGCAATAGAACCCAGATAAGCTATTTGTATTTTTTTTCTGGTGTATCCACAGTTATCAGCCAATGCTGTCATGCAGTTCTCTTTTGTAGCTCTTTTCTCAGTTATGACTCAGAGATCTGGTGGCTTTCATAACCAGACTTCAATCTCACAGATTCTGGGCACTGAACCATGCGGAGAAAACAGGACACTTGATCGCTCAATAGAAATTGTCAGACAGCATTTATAGTTTAATGATCAAGAACAATAATCAATAGGATTCAGTTCACAGGTGCAAGGTAATGCATATCTCTTAGAATAAAGATGATGCATTCAGGCTATCACCCAATAAAGGAAACATCAGGTTGTGACACAAAATAGCCTCAAGTCCCTTATAATTAACTTAAAAAAGCAATGCATTGCCACCAATTCAATATACTATTGACAACACATCATGTGACATACCTAGACGCACAGACCTGAGGTAAGATACAGGAGTGTATTAGTCAGAGTTCTCTGAAGAAACAATCTATAGAATGTAATATGTATAAATAAGTTTATTAAGATAACTCACAATAAAAATAGTGTTCTTCGAGGTAGCTGCCCACAGCAGCCTCATTCTTAATTTTTTTAATTATTTATTCAATTATGCATGTATGCGCGTGTGTGTATGTGTGTGTGTGTAGAACCACGGGTGAATTCGGGGAACCACCATGGACGCCTCCACCTCCTCCTTGTTTACTTTGTCCCGGGATTCACAGGCTCCGCCCTACCAGGACCAGAAATGCAGGCCGCTCTGGCTTCCGCCCGGTGTCTATACACGGGGTCTAGGATCTGAACTCAGGACCTTCCACCTGCAAGGCAGAGTCTTAACCCCTGAGCCACCTTTCCAGCCCCAGCAGCCTCATTCTTGATTGGAATGTTCCACAAAATCAAAAGATCCCAAGAAAGTCTCAAGCCTTTACTTCTCTGGAGGGTCGAAGATGCTGGGTTCTGAATCCATGAAGAACAGCTGGGCGCCGATGTCTGTGATGAACAGCGAACAGCAGAAAGGCCTAGAGACCAGGCTCCAAAGGCAGCGGGAGCAGCAGGAACGTGATAGAAAAGGCGAAGCTCCAAGTCAGCTAAGGACGGAGGCAGCAGCAGCAGCAACAAGAAGGCCAGATGCTCTAAAAGCAAATGATGAGCACAGAGTGGACTCCACAGCAAGTCGACACCAGATAAGGGAAGAGCCAGTCCCTCCTTCTTGCACCTCCTATTTTCCGGTCCACCACTGGAAAGAACCACCCACTATGGGCTGGATTCTCCACAGCAATCAATCATCTGCAGACTTGTTCAGGGGCCATTCCAACCATTAACCCTCCACAGCTCCGTCCCAAACAGTCCACAGCTGTCAAGTTGACACCACAATGCAACCATAACATTCCACCCCTTATCAATTTGACATAACTATTACACTTTGAACCTCCAGCCCTTATTACCATAGATATTATATTCATAAAAGATATTCAATTCAATATCAAAAATTCTCAAATTCTGACATTACAAAAAATTTGAAATCTCTCAAATATAAAATATATAAAAATATAAAATATAAAAATTATAAAAATATAAAATATAATGAATTATAAAATATAAAATATATAATAAAATATTTAAAATACAAAATATAAATATAATATCAATATCAGTACAAGCTAAATAATTTAGCATAGAGTAAATAATAAAATAGAAACATGTTACAAGAAATAAATATCAATTCAAAATTAAAAAAGCATCATCTAAAAATATATACATCACATTCTATAGTTCACTGTCACTCATATATTCAGGACAAATCAAAGAATTCTAGACCGTTCTATTTGTATTTTATGAGCAGAACAGAAGTCATAAGCCACAGCTCTGTAACTGGTCACGTGGTCTTAGTTGGTATTTAGAACTACCTTCCTGCACTATTCATCCCGTATTTCCTGTACCCTCAGCAAGTACTTCAGCAGGTCTTGGTTCTTTTCCTGGGGGCATCACCCACACCTTCATTCCTGAAGGATCTGAGGAGTCCACCATCCTGCCTGCATTGGTGTGTTGCAATTTTCCATTAACCTTAGTCATAGGACATGGTAACACCAAGAGTTGCCCTACTGGATCTCCTGCACTCCATTTATACTCTTCCTTGCCTCCATTGTGCAGAAGCAATCCGCAATCCAATTTTCCCTTGATAGTCTGGATCAATCACACCTCCTAACGGAGTTACTCCTTTCTTAGGCTGTTGATTCAAAAGCATCAGGAACTCAAAATAGCCAGTAGGGAGCTTTAACTTCCAGTTCAATGGAATGCTTATGTATCTTCTGGCAAAAGCATCCCCTGCTCTGGAACCAAAACTTCTAAGCCAGCAGATTACAGAGTTGTGGGGACAGGAAGCAAAAATTTTCCTAATGGGTTATTAGGTGTGACAGTAAAAGGCACCATTCCAGCCTCCACCCCTTGGTTCCTGGACCTGTGAATTCTGGCTGTAGGAGAGACAGTACCGTGTATTGGGCGCTGATTCAAAGCATACACCGCATCCTGAAGTACTCTACCCCAACCTTCCAGACTATTACTACCTAACTGGCACCATAATTGTGTCTTTAAAGGTCGTTCCATCATTCTATCAAACTAGCTGCTTCAGGATGGTGGGGAACATGGTAAGACCGATGAATTCCATGAGCATACGCCCATTGCCTCGCTTCCTTAGCTGTAAAATGTGTTTTCTGGTCAGAAGCAATGTTGTGTGGAATATCATGATGGTGCACAAGACATTCTGTGAGTCCATGAATGGTAGTTTTAGCAGAAGCAGAACATGCAGGAAAGACAAATCCATACCTAGAATAAGTATCTATCCCGGTAAGGACAAAGCACTGCCCTTTCCATCTTGGAAGTGGTCCGATGTAGTCAACCTGCCACCATATTGCTGGTTGGTCACCCCGGGGAATGGCTCCATATCAGGGACTCAGCATTGGTCTCTGCTGCTGGCAGATTTGGCACTCAGCAGCAGCTGTAGCCAGGTCAGCCTTGGTGAGTGGAAGTCCATGTTGTTGAGCCCATGCATAACCTCCATCTCTACCACCATGTCCACTTTGTTTACGGGCCCAATGGGCAATGACGAGGATGGCTTGAGAAACAGGTTAGCTGTCCACAGAACCAGTCATCCTATCCACCTGATTATTAAATGACTCTTCTGCTGAAGTCACTTTTTGATGATCATTTACATGGGACACAAATACCTTTGTATCCTTTGCCCACTTGGAGAGATCTATCCACATACTTCTTCCCTAAATGTCTTTCTCGCCAATTTTCGAATTATGTTCTCTCGAAGTCCCTGGCCAGCTAAATCATTATCTACAGCCATGGTTTCAGTATATAGTCGCACATCTGGCCATTTTTCCTTCCAGGCAACGTGCACAGCCATATGCACTGCCTGAAGTTCTTCCCTTCACCAGTGTCCTTCAGGATGGTTACAGAAAGGGGTTTCCATGGATATAGCATGTTTGCCATGGATATAAGAAAGACAAGTCAATAGATAAATAATAAATAGAAGGAGGAACATTCTACAGAGAAAGGAAAAAAAACTCCATATGAGAAACATTTGAGACCAGGAATCACTTGTCCAATTAACAGCCAGAGGAGTAGCAATTTGACAATGAGGATGTGAATGGTACTTACTCTTCAAGGTTGCCGAACTCATAAGTGAGTCAGAACCGGACCAAAGACATAAACAAACCAAGGCAATGTGATAGAAATTTACTTAAAATGCAAAAGAAGAATCATTAAGTGATTCATAATATAGTAATTAGGTTAGATGTGTTATATTTCATAAGTGTCAAGGTTACTAACTTTGGACAGTGGACTGAAAAAGAGAAAGATCATTTTTGCCAAGTGGGAACAATATCGATACTGGGTAAATTGATGGATTGGTGGAACACGTCTTGGCTGACTCCTGTTATTTTAGCTTAAGTACAACATGGATGTGCTATAGCTTGCTGAAATGAAGACACCTGTACATTTGATGAAATGTATTTTGACAGTACTCAATGCTGATCAATATTGGACCTGCTAAATGTGAAATGTCTTTGTGATCATCAAGTGAGATTACAATGGAAAACTGAGAAAGTATGTCTGAAATTTGGAGAATCTTGTGTATCCTCTATCTGGGATACATATCTGGAATTGTAAGCATTCAGAAATACTCACCTGCAAGGAGTAAACATAACTACCCAGACAGGCTGTTCAGAGAACATGAGACCTTATAGGGAGCGTCCACATGTAGCCCAAGAAGTGAAAGTACTTAAACAAAGGCCTGATCAATTTCATTCAATACAACTTTAACTTTCGATAAGCTAAAACTCGAGAAATGTACTTTATAATTTCATTTTTATTTTTAGAATTTGGAGACAGAGAGCTCCCAGTTGAGTTGCAACAGAAGAAGTGAAATTAAGATGAGACAGAAATGACAGGTTAGACAGTGAGTATCAGTCACAGAGGATCAGATGCATTACTCCCTCTTTCTAGATATGTGTCTATGAAGAAAAGCAGAGCTCATGGTGGAAATAACCCACAGGAAGATGGAATTGCAAAGAGGACTTTTAGTAATGACTTAGCTGAGTCACCACCTCTCTGGTCTGATCTCATGCTGAGCAGGAAAAACAAGGAGAAAAGTACCTTAAACTGAACTGTTTGGAGATATGTTTTAAGGATGCAACACTGTAGTGCTTGAGGCAGAGAGAGGCATCAATAAGTCTGCAAGTTCCCGAGCTTCTCCACAAATCACACCTCTGCTCTTCAGCTTCACCCCCTCCCCAGCACCTCCACCACCAGAGTTCACTTTCCTACCTCAGTGTTGGAAGCCTGGATGCTTATTTTGGATTTCTGCCATTCACAGCTTCTCCACAAGGCCTGGCTTCTTCAACAAGTCCTATTAGTTTCCAACTGGCAGACCAAACCCCTTGGAAAAGATATGTAACCGAATACACCTGCTGAATGTCAGTTTCTCAGCCAGATATCGTGGCTTGCATGGTGAGAATCCTTCTGGCACATTTTTATGAGAGAGAAGACAGATGCTAGGGCTGATGGGACTAAGGCACAAACTAAATATTAACCACTGAATTCCTTCCGATGCCCACCCACCACCTGCACCACTTCTGTGAGTCGTGCCCTAGAACCATTCTCTGTTAACTGCTCCTTAGTGGCAGTGTCTAGCTTTGTAGCTCAGACTGGTCTCAAACTTAAAATCCTTCTGTCTCGACCTCCTGTATGTTTGGATTACCCCTATCTTTTGTTAACGATGACTAAATGGAGTGTTTCATCTTCTTTATTCTTTACCAGCTAAAATCCCATCTGAAACTCACTTTCTCTGGGTCCTGCAAAATAGAGACCTAAGACTTGTCAAAGAAACATAAAGTCATTAGACCCAGGTTTCCATGGCAACATACAGTGTGCTTTATCTTGTTTCTTTAGGTTGCTGCTGGGTTAGTTGGACCAGAGTTGAGGAATACGTTGAATGACTGTGCGTATAAGCTTCCAAGTGTCTGTCCCTCCATGTATGTCTTCTACACCACAGAGCATTCCTGTCATAAGGTCCTGGTATATCGTTTATCCCTGACTGTAACAAGAAGCTGAAAATAAATGCGTTAGAAACAAATATTGTTCTATTAGTGGATTGCTGCAGAAATATGATAATCTTACATGATAATCACTTTCTATTTCCAGGTCTAGATATGGATAAAATTGAGGTCTAATTAATAATGAAGACAGAACTGAAGTCTCATTTGGGTAGCCATGAGATAAGTTCTATATGCACCATCAATCTCCCACACTTTTATAAACAGTCCTAATGAAGTTGATCAAGTCACCCAGGAAAGACAGGAAAAGCTAGTTGGGAAAAAAAAGGGGTTATTGAGAGTGGGGTGGGACCAGAGAGGGTGATGGTGAGTAAAATGTATGAAATACATTATGGACATGTATTAAATGTCATTATATATAAACTAATTAATATGTACAATAAATACATGTGAGAAATATAAGTGAAACTGATTTATTTCAAAGGATTAAAGTAGTAACAGGTAGACTTCATTTTAAAGACAATACTATTTGATAAGAAGTCCCTTGTGAGTTAACAGATCATATTGCATATAATACTGTGTTGTTTTATACACAGTTACTCATGCTTTCTGAAGCTTCCTGCCCAAACTGTAACCTCCCACATATACTTTTTCAACACCTATACATCATCTGATATGAATCAATTAACTCATCAGAGTGTGCATCCAATCTCTGACTAATCAGAGGACAGTGGACTTAAAGGGTATAAGCCCAGCAGACGGCCTACTGCTTGTTCATACTTACCTGAACTGTGGCTATGCACACTTCTGCACAAGTAAAATCTTGTCTTGCCCATATCTTTAGGCCTGTGTTGTCATTCTTGGCACTCCAGACTCCATTTATTTGAATAAAAAGGTTAATTTCTAAAAAAGCATCGTTTCCAGTGAGATGGCTTGGCTATTATTTATTTTGGTTTTTTTTTGGGGGGGGGAGTGTAGGGAGTGTAGGTGTGTGTAGCACTGTGTTTGCCTGTGGAGACCCAAGGATGACTTCAGGAGTCATCCCACCGTTGCTCTACCTCTTTAATGGTTTGCTCTGGGATTTCTTGTGCTCCACACTTCAGGGCTGAGGGTTGGAAACACAATCCCCACCTTTTCTGCCAGGTGCTTTTACATGGGATCTGGGATCTAAACTTGGGTCCTATTGCTTCCAAGCACTGAGCCATCTTCCAAGCCCCAAGACCACTGAGAGGGGAAGAGAAGAGAGGGGAGGGAAAGGGAAGGGAAAGGGAAGGGAAGGGAGAGAAAAGGAGGGGAAGGGAGGGGAGAAACAGCACCAAGTCCTGGCACACCTAAATGTCTTTCCATCTTCAATAGTATCCAGGCAGCCTCCTTTGCAAGGGCCTTGATTCCTCACTCCCCTAACTGTCCACAGTTTGCTTTTCTCATGATTGTATTAAATTAGATAAATTAAAGTCTAACCAAAACTAATTTTGCATAATGTCCCAGCCCATTTGTGGAGCGTCTCTAAAACCCTCCAAGCGATCTCTCCAGGCAGTTGGGGAGCTAATTATTTACCCTCCCAGCAGCCCCCAAGGCACTTCTGATCCTATGTTTAGAACACAGAATGATTCCCTTTGATTAGGAGGGAAAAAAATGCCCACAGCTTTCCGAAGATAACATGAAAATTCCATCTCTCCAAGGGGACTGCGTAATGCGCTCTCTGCAGATTCCTTCGGATCCTGAAATAATGTGCGCTGATGCATAAGCACACGGTCATTATGCCGCCCATTTCCTCATTTAGGAAATCAATTCTTAAACGTTGGGGATATGCAAATTCAATTATTCCTGAACCACAGAATGATAATCATGCTCTTCAAATGACATTAGCATATCCACATGGAGCCGGCTTTTCCTCCAGCCTGGTGTCCCACCACCTGTTGAACTAATCTGGCCTCATCCCATGACATCCATCAGGGGCTACAGGTGACAGAGGCAGGACAAACTTCACCTGTTGTCAGAAGCAACCCCAAAGTCACGAGATAGAGTCACCTCTCAGCAGAGCTCTACAAACAGTAGGCAAGAAACGAGAACAGAAGCTTAGCCATCCAGTCACCAGATATCTCTGAAGAACACACCTCGGCAAACAAGGACCATTGAAATCTAATTAAGAAGTTTCTTTTCTGGCCCTTGAGAAACCTGCACAATGGTACAACAGTGCTTAGCTGCATGGTGCTCACCAGGCAAGCACTTGCAAGCTCAGCTCCCTCCTGTTTTCTTTTAAATGTTTCTAAGCCTCAGGAAACTTTTGTTGTCCTGATTCTGAAAAAGAAGAAATATATTTCATTTCAGTTTGGTTTTAAAATTAGTCCCAAGGAAAACAAATTGAATCGCGTTCATCCTACTTTTTCTGAATGACTCAAAATCTTCCAAAATGGCTTTGTTACTTGTTATATATGTAGGAGATATGATAGATAGATAGATAGATAGATAGATAGATAGATAGATAGATAGATAGATAGATAGATAGATGATAGACAATGGATGATAGATGACATACAGATAGATGGACAAATGGATGGATAAATAGATAGATGATAGAGCTAGATGAAGATAATCATAAATGATGGATAATAGAGGATAAATGATAATAGATAATAAATTAATGGCAGAGATAAATGATGAGGATGATGAAAATAGACTTACATAGTTGATGGATGGATAAATAGATAGATAAATAGATAGATAGACAGACAGATAGATAGTAGATAGATAGATAGATAGATAGATAGATAGATAGATAGATAGATAGATAGTAGATAGACAAACAACGGATGCTATACATTGGATGGATGTGCAGATGGATGGATAGATAGATAGATACATACATACATACATACATACATACATGGATGGATGGATAGATAGATGATTGAGATAGATGCTGATGATGAAGACAGATTGATGATAGATGACTGATATATAGATATATAATTGATAGTGATAATAGATGTAGATGGATAGATAACAGGTAAAGATGGATAGGCAGATAGATCATAGACATAGATGATAGAGACACAGATAATGGATGATAAATAGATATAGATAGATATATACATGCATGCAAGTATAGATATAAGAAAAATGATAGCATAACATCTGCACAAAGAGTTTCCACTTCCCATTACCTGCCTTGACTCTTCGGTTCCTTATAAATAGAGTGTCTAGCATCCTTCACTAGCAAGACATCTTTCCCTCTCACTAGCTTCCTTCTCAGCTCCTTTACTCCAAAGTGTCTCACATTGACCAGTGATAAGCTCTTACTAAATGGTGATTTTTGGACTCAGATTGCTGAGTAGTCAACAGTACCCAGAAGTCTAAACATCTCAAAAGTCTCTGGAGACCATCTCTATAATTCGTGCAATTCAATGCTCAAATTAGCCACTCACCTCTTCAAGTCTGGTAGAATGATCGGTGAGTGTGTCTATCCCAAGTACTTAACACTTCATTCTTTTCCAGGTGTGCTGCAAGGTTTCTCATAAACCACAAGCTTCTCCAGGTAAGCACTGGTTTCTGGTCACCCTTGCACTCAGTAGGCAAGCTGAAAAAAAAAGTGTCCAACAAATGGACAAGTATTCCTGAAAATTTTAATTAGGAAAATTTAATTCACGCTTCAACAAGAATAATATGTTATCCATGACCTTAATAAATTTAGCCTTTGTATATATTAATAGCACTAAATTATATTGCTATAGTGTCTTCCTGAGGGATAACACAGTATCATTTATAGTTGCCACTTCCAAATAGAAAAAAAAATCATCATTTAGTTTTTGAAAAGAACATTCCTGTTCTTTACGCTTTGTTTGTATGTGTTTGCTTTTATGATTTCCTTATCACATTGGTCTGTCTATTCTATTCAGCACTCATTTTCCTTTCTGTTTCCTTACAAGGAAACTAGAACTCTCTTGCAGTTCCTGTCTCCTCTTCACAGGATTCACTCACTGGGTGACTTCAGTATTCTGCCATCCTCTGGTCTGTTCAAGTCAGACTTTCATATTGTCTTCCAGATATCTTCTCGGCTAAATAATTGGTTTACTGCACACATGTGTGAAATGAAAGATGTATATGGTAGATGCAACTGTGCTTAATTATAAAACACATAAACAAACGGTTATTCTTTAAAATTATATGAACATTGTCTTCTTCCTGAGCAAAGAATAGCTAGTGCAAGAAGATGAGGCCAATGCACAAGTAGTTTTAAGACAGATTATTCTGGACTGCTTAGATGGCTGAGCGGATGAAGTGCTGGACATACAAGCAGGAAGTTGGATTCCTGGGACCCAAATAATGCCAGACCCAGCAGCATGCATCTCCGTTCTTCTGTATCCTGCAGAGGCAGGAGAGCAGGCGAAGGAGCAAATGAAGACTTTGTGTCAGATAAAGTAGAAAGAGAAGGACCAAATCCTGAAGCTGTCCACTGCTTTCTATACATGCCATGGCAGGTACACATGTGCAATCTCACACAAACACATTTACTCTCTCTCTTTCTCTCTCTTTCTCTCTCTCTCTCTTTCTCTCTCTCTTTCTTTTTCTCACTCTCACTCTTGCTTGCTCTTTCACTTGTTCTCTTTTTCTCTTTCTCTCTCTTTCATACACACACAAAAGCATGTACAAAACATATACACACACAATCTAAAATATGCATACATTTTATAGGGAGAGAATTGGTGGGTTACTAAATATGCACATTTCCTTACAAGAAGGAAGGATCCTCTTAGCTCCTTCTTGTGCCAGTTAGATACAGGAATCAAGTTAGCAATTGAAGATTGAGTTCTGGGCACATCTGTGAAGAATTAGTAGTTAAGGCAAGTCCTTTATATCCATGCTAGAGATATTTGATATAGGGAGACCCAGCCCACAGTGGTCGACAACTCCCTGAGCATGAAGCTAAAGCTGATACAGTACTTCAACATACTTTGGAGATTCACAGTCTGGCAAGTGGGGATGTTTGTCCTTTCTCTCAGCAACTCCTGCAAATAAAAAGCACAGAGAGAAGATTTACAACTCAGAAAAGGCAAAAGAGTTTCTTAACACAGTCACTCAGGCTAGAGAGATCAATTCACATGGTGGCTTCTGAATGAGGTTATGAGAAAGGATAAGGTTTGATGATGGAGTGTTTGTGTTCAAGCTGCTGACGTATTCATATTGCTTTAGTGTGTTATAACTCTCTTATCAGTCTAATTTCCTCATCTAACCACATCAGTGCCAAAGACCCAAGCAATACTCGCAGCCCCTGACCATACACTATGTGTTTGGCACTTGTTCATCATCAATATTTTGCCACGGTGTGGCAAGATCACCGTAGAGAATAAAAACCATGTTAGATGGTCGGTGAGGTGTCTCAAAGACAATCATTCAGCTCTAATTATGATCAGTTTTTAGAGTTAATTGACGAGAAGCCACATACATAATAATTCAGACAAACTCAGAGACACGGCATGACTCGAGGTCCAGAGTACAGAAAGGCCCTGTGGCCCAGAGATTCTGACTTTGTAACGTGTGTGGTAACACACAAGGAGAAAAGAAGATGCAACTAACTGTGACACTGGAAAAGATCACGGGCTTCGACCTACAGATGATAGACATGAGCTGAGATCCTGGAGATTTTTAGTCAAGGAATGAAATGAGGTTTCCAGGAACAAATAGGATCCTGCCTTACTTTCCGTGAAGTTTCATTTGATCTGTATTAGACTTCATGTGTGTGCTTACTAATGGCTCATTAGCACATAAAATTTACCATACCTCAATATGTACATAGAAGAGTAACCAATGAAGACGCTGGACTTCAACGTCTAGCCTCCACCCACATGCACCTGTACACGCGTGCACCCACACACATGTGAACACATGCACGTAACAATATGTATGCCACAAACACATGCACATGCACATATATGCATGTAAGTATGTATGCTGCCTATTCATTCCTTAATATGAAATCTAGCAACTGGAAAAGAGAATGGATTGGAGAAATAAGTGCTGATTGGTATGGGAATAATAGCAAGAAAGAACACACCATATTGATATTTAAAAGGTATGAGGCTTCTTATTTTGATTTTAATTGAAGTAGAAGATATTTTACTCTATGCTTGTTTTTCAGGCCAAGACCAACCTTTAAAGTGCTGGAAGTCTGCTCTGCATCGGCCAATATCTAATGATCAGATGGAATATGTAGTGATTGCTTCAGAATGAGATAGAAATCTCTTTTCCACTACTTCTATTTGACAATGAACTAGAGATCTCAGCCACTTACTGGTAAAAGGAAAGATATGACAGACACTTCAGTGCACGTTTAAATGTGCTTTTTCCCTTTGATGTTTACACAGGTATGATCCCCACTCATCTAACATAACCATATGACACACAGTGGAAGACTGACCTTAGCTTCTGCTTCTTGCTCCTGTCTGTCTTCATAGCAACATGATATTGGACAGCACGCTCATTCTCTCTGTCACTTCAGCAGTGGGGCCAAATAGCCTGATTTGTTAGGTTTCTTCCTCTGCATGAAGTATTTATGTAATGAAACTTTGGCCAACATGTTCATGGATGTAGAATTTATTTTTCTGATTCATTTTTAGGATACCTGTGCTGCAAATCCATGACATCTGTCAAGCTAGGCAACAAGCAGAGAAGTATAATAGTAATAATTCTATATTCCAACAAGTGATCCCAGCAAGATAACTTGGTTCTCCAGCCTCTATTTACAGTATTTTTCTGCACAGCGTCTTTTTTTTATTGTTATAGTCTCAATAGACAGTGACTTCCTTAAGAAGAAAAGGATATCTTTGTCTCTGAGTATGCACTCTATCTAACACAGTGGTGAAGGTAAAATAAGCACATTCATCATTTCACATTGCATACAGTGGTAGAATGTGCTTTCACCCTGGACATCCCTAAAATTGAGGCACCGGATTCAAACTCTCCAAAGGAGACTCTGGGGATGCCAGGCAGCTAAGTCTCAGGGAATAAGGACACCAGATTAAGAAACCATATTGTTACTGGTCTCAAACTCAAAAGTGAACATCTTAGAAGTTGTTCTTCAGTGGCTGATCCTTGATGTTAAGCCAAGGATTTAAGAACCAAGAAGAGAGTTACACTTAAAGGACTGAGAGTCTAGATACAAACTTCCAGAGGGCTCAAAATATTATGAATGTAAAACAGTGGAGTTTAGGATCTGGTAATGAAAGATGGCTTTTCTACATATCTCAGATTTTAGTCACAACCTTAATATATTTATACTGAAAAAAAAATAAAAGCAAGTTGAAAAGAGACAAGCTTTCACAAAGGAATAAATCTATCTTTGAATTAATTTGTGCTAAAATGATTTAGCAAATCATCATACAAGGCCAGAAAAGTCTTTTAACAAAATAAAGAGATCTTCAAAAAAATAAGAATTAAAATAAAACTATAAAAAAATCTATATGCTTCTAATCATAAAATAGATAGAACTGTCTTCTTTCAGTTTCTATTGGATATTGTTCTCTCAGTCACTTACTACTAAAAGGCAAAATGTAAGCCCATGTTGAAAAACTAAAGAAATGAAACTATTATCCTGACAGTGTGGTCATATAAGTAATGAATATACTGTTAATAAATTTGCAGCTATATAATTACATTTACTCAGGTCAATGCCTGAAAAGTATGGGTATACCAATGTTTGAAAAGTGTGGGTGCGTATATGTAACCATAAATAAGTATATATTATAATATATAATTATTAAATCCTATTTTTGATAAGGTAAAAATATCAGATGCCTAAGATTTAGTCTATAAAATACATCTAGTTCATCCGTATACAAAATCTTAAATGCTTTTGTGATACACTGAATACCTTAAAAGTAATGGAGAGTTATGCTACAACTGTGAATTAGAAAGTGGAATATTTAAACATGGTAAAACTCCCCAAATTAGCCAATGGTTTCAGTGTAATGCGAGTCAAAAATTCAGCATCTGAAAGTCTATATAAGTTTTTATGTTAATTCTAAATTTTACATTAAAACACAAAGATTTAGAAGAATCAAAATAGTCTGCGAATGGAGAAACATATTTAGAACCCTGGCAGATGCTTCCTCCATATCTTACATATTTCTAATAATTTGGACTACTAAAGTATGACATACAATCAGACAGATTGAATAAAGAAGCTCAGAATCCAGAACCAGACATACATATGTGATTAGGAGATGAACATACAATGAGACTGTGCAATGAAAGATGATGACTTACATGTACCAAAGAAGGACTCACTGGAAGCATTAATGAGACATTCACAAAACATAGCAAAAGAGTATATTGTAAGAAGTATGGTATTTATATCTTCAATAAACACATGTAAAAACATTCCACCTTTTAGCCATTTCCATCAGATTTTAGGAAAAAGACATTACTTCTCAATTAATGACACTTGTAAAAGAACTCTTCATTAAGTTTGTCTCCATGAGTTAAGAAGAACACGGGTTCTAATTACTCCTGGGCACCATGTCCCAGATGTAAACCAGCTTCCCTGTAACAAACAAGTAATTGGTCCAGCCCACAGAGCCTTGGCTCTGAGCCACCATCTGAGACTCACAGACACATAAATCAAGTACAGAACAGTTGATGGTAATGGTGAGCTGAGCACACGGGTGCCAAGTGAGACTTTATGACAATCCAGATGAGAAGATGACCTCATGTCGCATGAACAGTAGGAAACTAGACAACAGTTGTCAGGAAAAAAAAAAATCGAAGAATCATCTTGGAATATATGCAGAGGAGGGCTAGTGCTATAAAGTCCCTCGGGGTTTGACAAGTTCCCATTGAGAGAAAGATGCCTTATAACAAGAGGCAAATGATAACCATCTGTTGCAGTCGCCTGCATAGTTGCTGATAAATGACCATCAGATGGCTTAAGGGAACAACGGGTTTATTTTCTTACTGATAATCTGGTTACAGCCTGTAGTCCATTAACCATAACATTCTATCAAGTCACAATAAGTTAAATACTTCTGCAAAGATAAAATAATAAAATGAAAGCATTATGACACAATAAGAAAATATCAAATTAAGATTATAGTTCACCCAGTCAAATACCATGTCCTGTAGTTCAATGTCCATCCTCTGTTGCTCATCATATAGTCATGGTGGCTCAAAGATTTTGGAGGCCAGTCCCTCTTTACACCTCAAAATTTTACAAGCTGAATTTCTTTGGACCAAGTAGAATCTGCACTCACAGTCATCCTCAGTATATATCACATGGTTCTGGCATCTCCAAGAACATCCTAGGTTTATCTCTGTACCTATAAGCTTGACCTTCCTTTGCAGGAACTCTAAACCTGTCACTAGGTGACAAGCTTCGACCACTTTCCATGAACCCCTCAATTTTTCATCAAAGCCTGTGTAACACCTGGGCAGTGTTGCAAGACTCAATATGAGACCGAGGTATAGTCTCACCCACTTAAACCACAGCCATACCAACTTTTGTGTGTTGATACTAGAAAAGGTTTTTTTTTTCAGGTAGCCAAAATGTTCAAAGGGCAATAAATAGCTTCAACATAGACTTTTGGCCCCTGAAGAAATCTGAGTTTTCAAACCACAGAATCTCCATATGATAGTATTCATTTCTTCCATCATCCCAGGGTAAAGCACTAGGCTTTCCTGTAGCCACAGCTCCTCTGCTGTCTGCCTTTTCCACATCAAAAACTTCAAGGCTGCCAACATAGTTCTCCTCTATCAAGTAAACCAGTCCATCATCTTTAAATTCAACTTGGTCAAAGACCTTGCTCCCTTTATCATAATCTAAGTCCAAACAATTGGCAACTCTCTCAGCATTACTATCTTCCCAATAACCCATGAGCTGAACAGGTTTTAGAGCACACAATCTCAGTGTCTCCACATTCCTGCAGCAAAAAGTTCAAAATTCACAAAGTTCACATAACCAGATTCACCAGCAACACCCTACTCCTGGTACCAAATTCTGTTACAACTCCTCTACATGTTGCTGGATAAATTAACAACCAAACAGCTTATAGGAAACAACTGGTTTATTTTTGACTTACAATTGTCTGGTCACAGTTTCTTATCCAATTGGCCAAGAGATCCCACGTCAACATCAAGGGCTGAGAGCACTAGATACACTATATCCATGGAACAGCACAGAGAGGGACAATCCTTACTTATCAGACTCAAACGTCTGGCCAAGTATACAGAAGGATAACAACTTCTCTGGCCAACTCCTTCTATTTTATCCCTCTGCCCAGGGACTAGTTCCACCCATCATGAAAACAGGCTTTTAGCAGAAGCAGGGTGGAGGCCTCGCCCTGTAATGCAGGGGGTAGGGTGGGCCTGCAGCTAGTGGGATGGAGGGATTCTGGTCCAGCCAAATATCCCTCAGGGCTGGGCGGGTGATGAGTGTTGCGGCCCAGACCCCCCAGGCTGGGAGACATGTCAAAGCAGGATCTCAACTTTATTGAATAGCACCTGAGTTTATATAGGGTCCTGCTGGGGGGAGGAGAGCTAGGTGGTGTGAGGGGTGGTGAAGGAGAAAAGCAACCAAAGGGATGTGTCCAGGTCAGTGAGGGGAAGTTACAGCAGCACTACATTAAAGAGGGGAGGAGGGGGACAGAGATAAGTTTTAGAACTCAAGGACAGGTCCTGAAACTCCAGCCAGGCTTAGGAATTTCCAGCAGGCCTCAGGCTTGGAGGCCCAACACTGTAACATGTCTTCCTCCAACAAGCTTCCATCTCCTAAAGGTGTCGTGACTTTCTCAAACATCAGTATCAACTAAGAATTCAAACATTCAAATCATGACGTAAGAGAACCACAGTTCAGAGCAATATAGGACTTACTAAAGCCCAGGAAGCCCAGGACCTAGATGTGTGTTTGAACTCATATCTGTTTTGGCAGCAGGCCAATGTTCTACTTTTTTCACATAGTGGAGAGGCCATAGGGCTGTCTTGCTGGGGGGAGGGGCGGGGGTTTGCAAGGAATAAATCGATAGCTTCCACAATGTTATACCCTGAAATAAAGTGAGAAAATTCATTAAACACCAACTCAAGCAAGTCATCCACTTCTCATCTTAGAGCCTGGGTCATGGGAACAGCAGCAGTGACCACTGAGTGACTGCTGTCATTATCCTTGGTGTTGAGTACTGGGCTGTGCATTCCTACAAGGGAACGTGTACATTAGCTAAGCGCTCTGCTTTTCTGAGCTCAAATTGCCTGCCTGCTTGTGATAAAAATGAGCTGACAGCCTTTGGCTGTTTTCACATCAGATTCAGAACCAAAATGTCCCTAGTTAACAGGCCTTTCTACTTTTTTATACCCACATGTATTTTTTCCAACATAGGAATAGAATAGAAATTCTTTAAGACTCAGCAACTTTTACTTTTTCTAGTTCTCACACTTTCTCTTTCCTCTCTGTGTTTCAGTTTCTCTATCTACCTACCTATCTATCTATCTATCTATCTATCTATCTATCTATCTATCTATCTATCTATCTATCTCTGTGTATGTGAGACTCTTTTTCTTTCTCCCTCTTTTTTCTCCCTCTCTTTTTCTCCCTTTCTCTCTCTGCCTTTCTCTCTCTCTCTCTTTCTCTCTCTCTCTTGCTCTCTCTGTCTTATTTCCTCAGCTTCCTTTCTATAGTACATCTAGAAGATAGAAAAAGTCAATAGATCACATGCACCAACATTAAAAAATCACAAACATCTACTTATAAACAAAGGCAAGGCAAAGAACAGAATGCTAGAGGTTATTCAAAGATTTCACTTCAGTTCATTTCTGCAAAGGTTGTTTATTTTCTTTTATTCCTTTTTTTGCACATGTAAATATATGTATATATGTGTGTTGTGAGCCTGCCTATGGAAGCCTAGGGATAACTTTGGGAATCCTCCTATATTGCTTTACCATCTCATTGCTTTGCTCGAGGATTTTCCAGACTCTTCCTTCAGTATCAGAACTGCAAGACAGATCTGTATCACCTAGCACTTTTACTTGGGATCTGGAAATCAAAACTCAGATCTCTTTGCTTGTGAGACAAAGGCTTTAAGCCCTGAGCCATCTTACCAGCCTAAAACTTACCATTTTCGTTTTTTGTCTGATGGATGTAGCCTTTAGATCTGTTGTTATTCTAAATATGCATTACCAGTTTCTATAAACTATGTTAAGACTTATTTTTTTATTCTTGAGAGTTTTGTGAACAAATGCAATGCATTTGCTTGTACTCATGTTACCTAATTCCATCTCACCTTCCCACTGATGTAAGAGATTCTGTTTTTATTTAATAAGGTTTTATCAGTTAGAGTTTGTTACAGGGAGCAACATATATATTCCAGATAGAGATATTCTTGATTTTCTCAAGTGGAGGCCAAAAAGATGCTTCAGAACCTTAAGAGTTTTCATTCACCATTTCATGTTTTTGTACTATTTTAGTGTCTTCATCTCTAAACCTAAACTCCCTGATCCTTGAGGGAAGAGAGATGAAGGTTTGATCTGGGGCTGAGTGATCGACAACCATTTGTTCTCCACCAACCGCTAACTGTTGTAGAGCAAAACTTCTGGATTAGAGGACGCACAACTTGAAGGTCTAATGTTAGTATCTGCAAGTGAGAGAGAGCATGTGAGGTATTCATCTTTAGAGACTGAGTTACCTCACTCAGTGTAATTTTCCAGCTCCATCCATTTGTTTGTGAATTCCATGATTTCATCTTTCTTAGCAGCTGAGTAATGTGCTATTGTATTGCTCAGTGTACTTATGCATCCATATTTCCTGTGTGTAAGACCAAGAATGGAATTGCTGAGTCGTAGCCCACATGGTCATCTACCTTGAGCAAGTCTCTTCAAAGAGTTTCTCAAAGTAAAAGTGTGACTCCGTTCCCTGGCCAACGGTTCCCTTGGCAGTGATTTCATATCATCAGTGACATTTGATGCTTGAAGTGCTTTATTTCTTAAAATAATCTGCAACTTTTCTAGTGTTGTAGGAGTGAGCTCTCAGAGTTTTAATTCTTCATTTCTTTGATGAGACCAAGATGTCCTCCATTTCCTGTCAGCCTGATTAAACTCTCCATAGGTTCTTTTTACTCTGCTCCTCAGAGTTCTACTTGGGAGTATTTCTGCTCCTTTAGAATATGCATCTTGTGGTCTCTTGCCATCTTTACAGCAGAGACATGCCTTTCTCAAGTGCCCGGAAGTCATCACCTTGAAATGTAATCATTAAGGGAGAGAAAATCCACAGTGTTTGGGGGGGGACCTATTTTTCTCAAGTAGCAGGAACAACACAGGGAGAGGGGTGCCTTCTGATGTTGCCTTCTGAGCTCACACAGTGCTCTGTCTGCCTGCCTTCTCTTGCAGTGGAGTATGCAGTAATCTCTGTACTGTTGAAACAGTTTTGAGTAAAGTCTCCTTATCTATTCATCACCCTCCAATGCAAGTTTTCATTGACATAACTAAATGGGTAGATCATTGCTTCAAGTGTTTATGAAACACAGTTGCCATTTTGTTGGCAGAGTGACATTTTCCTAGTTTTTTTTTTCCTTTTCTCTTATGACTTGCAGCCTCCCACTGTTGTTCCCTGGCTTTGAACCCTTTGTCTATGTATTTCTCCACTACATATGGGAAGAAGAAATTTCTGGAATAGATGACTACCATTTGCCTCTCATTATAAGACATCTTTCTCTCAATAGGGACTTGTCAAACTCCAAGGGACTTGATATCCCTACCTCTCCTCTGCATGTACTCCAAGATGATTTTTCAGTTTTTCTGATAGATGATACCTACTTTCCCACTATTCAAGTGGCACAAGACCATCTTCTCATCTGGGTGGCCATAAAGTCTCCCTTGGTCCTTGTTTGCCCAGGTCACATCACCACCAACTGCAGCGTACTTGATTTATGTCTGAGTCTTAGATGCGTGGCTCAGAGCCAAGGCTCGATCGACTGGAGCAATCACTTGTTTGTTACAGGGAAGCTGGTTTACATCTGAGGCATGGTGCCCAAGAGTAATTAGAACATGTGTTTACCTTAGCACATGGAGCCAGAGTCAATGAAGAGTTCTCTTACAAGAGTCATTAACTGAAACATAAGGTCTTTCCCTCCAATTGGATAGAAAAACAATTAGAAGCAGCCATCACTTAAAAAGAAAATGCAGTGTTTCCCTTTCACAAATTGAAAGTTGCTTTTGTGATATTAAGAAGAAAGAATATAAATCAAAATTGAACTCAGATATTGCTTCTCTTATATAGCTGGCAAAATTTCAACTTATTAGTAAATACAACTGGCTTTGGTAGTGGAAATATGATGAAACATATTCATACATTGCTGGTGGTTGTGAAATATAGAGCCCTTTCAGGGGAGAGAATTTGGCACTGTATTTCAGTGTGTGTGTGTGTGTGTGTGTGTGTGTGTGTGTGTGTGTGTGTATACATGTAGGTAGATAGGGACATACATACATACATACATATATATGAGAATGAGGCAGAAAAATTGCCACAAGTTCAATGCCTGTGCTAGGCAGGCTATTTGTTGCTTGGACACATAGATAGATGATAGATAGATAGATAGATAGATAGATAGATAGATAGATAGATAGATAGACAGACAGACAGACAGACGGGTGGGTAGGTGGGGGGTGGATGGGTGGATAGATAGAGATAGATAGATAGACAGACAGACAGACAGATAGACGGGTGGGTAGGTGGGGGGTGGATGGGTGGATAGATAGATAGATAGATAGATAGATAGATAGATAGATAGATATTTGTTGCTATCCAACTTATGAGAACTTTACCTTTCATTTCTATCTCCACAATAAAAACTAAGGTATATAAGATTATTCAGTACAGTTGTGAAGTATTGGAAACATACTAACAATCTATTTTCAGTAAAGCAACTTGAAAAAATAATGCTGCAGCTCTACAGTGGAGTATGATGTAGTCATAAAGAAGAATATGAAAGTTAGATGTGGGGGGCACATGCCTGAGATTATAACACTGGAGAGGCAGAGACAGGATCTTCAGTCTGAGATCAGTGTGTGCTACACAGCTGGTCTCTCTCTCCTCAGGGTTACAGAGCAAGATCCCAAACATACCAATAGATAAAAGGACTAGAAACAATGCTTATAAATTGATGTAGATTCATATTCAGAATGTGATATTCAATGGAAAGATCAAAATGTAAAGGATTATGTATAATCCACATTTCCTATGATGAAAATGATACAAGAGAATTAATATGTTCACAAAAGTACAACCAAAAATGTATACGAAATTTACACTGCATAGTCATTATCACTGTATTGATTTGATCAAAAGTACAAAAATATATCAATACAGTTTATATATACAAATCAGAGTACATATTGATGTACATATATGTAAATACATGCACACACACACATATATAAACTAGTGTGAATACTAACACATGTATGTAAATGCTGAGGCTTACACCCTCAGAGCTGTAACTGTGCACTTTCATATGTTCAAAACTAGGCATATAAGGATAAGCAGAGATCTAATCAAATTGGTATTTATGTGTTGTGTGTAGGAATAGAATAGGAAGAATATTATAGGCAATGATGCTAGTCTAAGTTTAGTTTGATGCTGATTTTTTAAAGTTCTTGAATAATGCAAAAGGTTCACGTATTGAAAAATAAAATTGATCCTGGATCATTCCTACATGAGACTGAGGCAAGAGGATTGCTGGGCTAGGTAGGCTACAATAGTCAGTTTCAATTACAAAGCAGCAAAGGAAGGAAGGAAGGAAGGGAGGGAGGGAGGGAGGAAGAGAGGGAAAGAGGAAGGGAAAGAGGGAGGGGAAAAGGAAGAAAGGAGGGAGGAAGGGAAGGAGGGAGGAAAGGAAGGAGGGAGGGAGGGAGGGACAGAGGGAGGGAGGGAGGGAAGGAAGGGGAAAAGAAGGAATAATTTTAAAAAGGGAAGGAGAGAAGAAAGGAGGGAAGGAAGGGTGACTATGAATGTCTATCATTCCTGTTTTGATATCCACTTGGCTTTTGGATGATATACAAGAAACTATTAATAGTGACTTCCCGTGGAGAATTACACAGAGATAAAGTTAAAAAAATAATTTTCACATCTCATCAGTGTTATAATTTGTTTACCATGAGTGTATTATCACTTTTATAATACTTTACATAATAAAAATGTCTCTACCTCCTCCCACCTAATGAACAGAAGGCCTTATTCAGCTTTGTAAACAATTCTTAAAACTGTAAACGAAGGCCCTATTTAGCTTTGGTGTGTAGTCGGGGCTGGGGGCTCAGGGATATGTGACAGCCACAGTGAGACTGGGTCTTGACTTTGAGTCAGACCCATTGTCTAAGGTCAAATGTCTTAACATATTTTATGTCTAGGTGCCTAAAGGTTCGGAACATCCAAAAGAAAACTACCGATTTCAGCTTTACTAATTACTGAAAGGTCTCTGTAAACCGTAAAGCCAAGCGCCATGCACACTGTCCTGGTTTCCTTGGCAACAATGCAACCCCACAATGAGCACAGAGACGGAGTTTTGTGATTGCTATAAATAGGGACCAGTCCAAGGTTTGCTCACGATGAAGATGTCAACATCCTCCTGATAGCCCTCGCGCTCAGTAAAAGAACAACCAAATGAGAATATCTCCAGTATGGAGACCTAAGCCCTGGAAATACAATCATATTTATACGTGTGCATGTCTTTAACGAGAATTCTGCGTTTCCTTTCAAGGTGGCTCTTTCCTTTGTTCACACACATGTATTTATGTGTGTTTAATGTAGGTTGACACACATTTGTGTGCAGGCACATGAGCATATGTACACGCACATGTATGTGGAGGCCTGAGGCTGATGTGAGGAACCTTGATTGCTTGCCTACCCGATTGCTTTGAATCTGGGTCTCAAAGCTCAGAGCTCTCACTGACAGAGCTAGTGTGGCTGGTCAGCTTCCTCTGGGGATTCCTAGGCTTCGCCTTCCAGGTACGGATGAACTCCTCACCACACTGTGAAAATTTATGTGGAGTCTAGACTGCCGCTCTAAACTGGTCCTTTTGGTCTCAGAGTGAGAAAGCTTTAATTCACTGGCCCGTCCTGGCTCTTTCCTTTATTTGAATGCTCAGAATTGAAGGGCTGGGGAAAGAGCTGAGTCAGGAAAGTGCTCACTGTGCTACCATAAGTACTTGAATTTTGGGCAATGTGACGTGACCCAGACTACACTCTTAGTACTGAAGCTCTGTAACTTGCATAGAAAATAAATAGCACAGGAAAGACAAAGCTTGTTGATTTGGGTGTACCATTTGCTCAGAGGTAAATAAAGTTTACAGAACCAGAAAAGTCTAAGCCAAGAATGGCAGCCAAAATATCTCATGCCATGAACATGTCCATAGCATGAACATGACATCAGCTAAGAGAAGAGAGAAAGAAGCCATAGACACAGACAAGTGTGAGTCCTGATGAGCACTCAGATTACAAGCAGCTTGTTCATTCCCTCTGGCAACACGTCCCTCCTGATCAATACAGTCCCCGTGGTAATACCTCCCCTTGTTCAATAAGTTCCCCCTGACATTTGCAAACCTTCTTTAGAGCCCAAACACTATTTAAAACCTCTTTATGTCATGTTAGAAGTTGGCTTGCCCTTTAAATGTCTTTCATTCCTCCTCCTGAGAATTAAAACAGTTTCGGGGAGAATCCTGTTTTGATGATCGGAATTGCAGTTTGGAAAGAGAACCAAAAGTAAGTTCTCAACGTGTGTGTGTGTGTGTGTGTGTGTGTGTGTGTGTGTGTGTATGTGTGTATGTGTGTGTGTGCATGTGTATGTGTGTGTGTGTGCATGTGTGTGTGTGTGTGCATGTGTGTGTGTGAGTGTGTGTATGTGTGTGTTGCTCTCGTGACTGCAGCCTTTCAACTATGTGTTTTCCTTCTCATAGAGAGTCACAAGGGAAATAGCTTTCTCAGTACAGTGAGTATCTGAGTCCTATCCATATCCCCAGTATTCACGTAAAAAAGCCGGATGTGATGATATACACTTGTAATCCCAACATTGGGAAGGCAGAGACAGGAGGAGTCCTGGGGCTCTCTGGCCAACCAGCCTAGCCTAATTGGTGAATTCCTGACAAGTTAGAGACCCTGTCTTGATAGGTTGCAGATCCTGAGGCATGATACCTAGTATGTTCAACACACATACACACACACACACACACACACACACACACACACACACACACACAGGGTTACAAGATTCATGACAGGTATAGAAAACTTCCTTTTCTGGAGGAAGTCTCTGGTTGAGAATCCAGTGGGACTAGAGAGAGATGTTCAGGTGGGTATGGCCCTGAAAAAAATCTAGATCCCATTAGTCCTGGCACAAGGAGAGGCCACCAACTAGATTCACTGAAATACATCCTTCCAAGGCCCACCCTGTATGGACGTCAGAGGGACTAGATTGAAGACAGAAGTAAGTGTGACAGAGATTGGAGACGTCAATTACTATGTCCTGTGGCTGAGTCAGACATAGGCACAAGGGACAGAAGGTTTCTAGTTGAAGTCTTCCCAGCATGATGTCGGTTCACACAGGAGGGTGTGTGCCATGATGCTTCTGAAACTTCTCTATTCCCAATATTATACAATAGAGCCTGGACATATCCAGTCTCCTAAAGATGGAGACAAAAAAAAAAGACCAAGTAGTGAACTTTTACATTTGTGTGTGTGTGTGTGTGTGTGTGTGTGTGTGTGTGTGTGTGTGTGTATGTTCATACATCTCTGAGCATTGGGAGGTGAAAGGATCATGTCAGGTGTCACACTCAAGGCACTGTACGTCTTTGTATTGAGACACAGTATGGAACACTCCAAGTTGGTTAGGCTGGCCAGCCAGTGAGCCCTGGGTGGCTGACAGCTCTGTCTCCCTGGCATTAGTATCATAAGCATGCACCACCATGCCCTGCTTTTTCCATGGCTCATAAAGCTCCACTTCACATCCTCATGCTAGCAATCACCTCATCCCAGAAACTGAACTTCTTCAGCAAAAGGAAGCAGCATAGTTGGGATGCCTACTCGGGTTCAAATCAAGACCCACCATTCTGCAGCTTTCTTTTTAAAACACATAACCACTAGCAGACTGTCAGGATAGACTCTGTGGACGTAACCAAGTGAACAGGCGCCAGAAATTCCAATGAGGAGAATGAAGACAGACGTATCCTGAACAAGCCACCCGAGTGAGTTATGGCAACTTGACAGCTCCCCAGAGCACCAGGCAGCAGACTGAGCCCAGGTCTTCAGCAGACAGTAAAGTCTGTGCCTCAGGGTTAAGGATGGTCCAGTGGGGTTTTTACAGAAACAGCTTCTCTTTGAGAGCACAGCCAAAGAGGGGATGGATGATGAGTCCAGGGGAAGTGGCGGCTAGAACGACTCAGATCTCTGCCCAAGGAAATTGTCCAAGTCTCCTCCACTAGAAACATCTGCCCAGGCATAACTCAAGTCACCTCTCCAAAGACCATTTACTTCTGGGCAGCTTCCCTTGCAACAGTGAAGACCATGGAACCTTAACTGGAATCCAGTCTAGAACTCAGAGTAACCTATAACAACTGATCCTCCCAGTCGGGACTGCACATCTGGATGTCATAGCAGGTCATGTGCAGCATCAGCAGTTGTCTTGTCAATTAACTGACAACCTCAGTGTCCCCGTCCCCTCCATTCATACACATTTGACTTACTTTTGCAAAAAAAAAAAAAAGAAGTTATTCAAAAGAATCTATAGGAAAGTTTGGGAAATGGCTTGTCGTGCAAGCAAGACTGAAGTTGGGACCCTCAGAACTCACACAAAAAAGAAAAAGATATAAACAGCAGCCCCCTGTCATTCCAGCCTTTGGGAGGCAGAGTTAGGGGATCCCTGGGGCAAAATGACTGGCTAGACTAATTGATCTGCAAGTTCTGGGCTCAATTGAGAGACCTAGCCTCAATAAATCAAGTAGAGGGCTTGTGAGTCTGCCTCACAAGCAGAAGGTCCTGAGTTCAGATCCCAGGTCCCAAGTGAAAATGCCAGGCAGAAACACGGTATGCCCTCTCTCTCTTTCTCTCTCTCTCTCTCTCTCTCTCTCTCTCTCACACACACACACACACACACACATACACACACACACACACACACACACACACACACACACACACACTAAAAGTTTTAAAAATTAAAAAAAAATCAAGTGGCTAGTGATAGAGGAAGACACGTCACAGCAATTGCAGGCTTCTATGTACATGTTCATACAGGTGCATATGCTACAGGATGCACACGTGCACCAGTACATACAAGAACACAGACACACTCATATACAGATACACACAAACAAATACACATGGAGAGACACACATGTATACGCACACATGCATACACACCACACACACACACACACACACACACACACACCACAAGACACACACACACACACACATACCACACACACACACCACAAGACACACACACACACCACAAGACACACATACATATTCACATGCAAAAAAAAAAAAACCCAGATTATCTGTTGGTGAGTCACATATAAAATAACATACATGCAAAAACTGGCCCAGGGCTCTCGAGGAAGCACATGGTCATCCACACAAATGGTGATTTCCTTTTGTCCAGCACTCACAGGAAGGGCACTCAACTGCCAGCAGCTCCAGTCAGAGGGAGGATGTACTGGACCATCTAATGTTTTGAAGCAGAGAATATTAAAATTCACTGCCTCTCTCTGTCTATCACATGGGGATAGGGAAATTAAGGCTGGCTTGGAGACAGAATGATCTTCCAGAAAAATCACCATAGTCAATGAGAGTAGAGGAGGGTCAAGTTTTCCTTATTTCATAATCTTCTACCAGCACCACAGTGTTTGCTGCTTTGACAATTCACTCAGTCCAGGGCTCTTGGATCTCAGTGGCCAGCCTGTCTCCTGAAAAGCAAGCTCTCATTAAAGGCTCCGACAAGAGGGGCAGAGGAATGGGCTCTGTAACCCCAGTACACAACTACCCGGAGTCTTGTGTTGTTCCGCAAATGTCCCTTTATGAAGTCATAGATTCCATATTCAGAATGCACCATATTCAGACTTCACTGTATAAAAAGGAACAGGTGAGCTGAGTGCCAGCGTTCATCTGTCTCTAGTGCCTGACTGTGATGTCACCCAGCGCCGCCCACTCAGTCACCACGCCTTCACCGCCATGATGAGCTCTCTCCCCTGGGACTATGAGCCCATATAAACCCTTTCTCCCTCAGGCTGTTTGTGTCGCAGCAACAAGAAGCAACCAATGTACTTGGGCTGCCGCTCCAAGCCACATCATCAGCCTGTGTCTAGGTACCTTCTGAGGAGGATTCTAGTCTAAATACTCCTGAGCATCCATATAATGACAGTCAGTTTCTCCGTCAAGGAAAGGGCTGTTGACTAAGGAGGTTTATATTGTTCCAGAGGTAGTCCGAGCCTCTTAGACATGCTGACCACCCTGTCCTTGCTTAGGTGCCCAAGGGACCAACTCAAGACAATGATGTAGATCTCAGTTGGTCTGCAAGAAGATGACCCCAGAAAGAAAGTGTAAGAAACAGCGATTGTAGACTAGGGCATGAAGGCTGATACTTGTCATGATTTCAATGTGACTTTTTCCCCGACAGGCTCCTGTGTTTGAATCCTCAACTTATGTGCATGTTTTAGAAGATTGTAGGAGACAGAGCTTTGCTAAAGGAAAGGACGTCACAAGAGGTGGGCCTTTAGGTTTTGGTGATCTAGTCCTGCTTTCTCCATGTTTGCTCTTACTCTCTCTCTGCCTCTGTGATGGCTGAAGTGGCCTGAACCAACCTCCTGCTTCTGCCTTCAAGTCAGAAGGTGTGACCTGGTAGCACACACACACCATACACACACACATGCACACGCGCACATACACATACACGCACACCATATCTCTTTTGGAACTGTAAGTTAAATAATCTCCCTTTCTACCTAAGTTTGTGCATGAATGTTATCTTACAACAATGAAGAAGAGTAGCTGCAACCCCTGTAATGAGATGTGGTTTAAAGGCTGTATTATTGACAGCCCAAAACTCTGCTCTGTGGCAGGTCTCAGGAACCACATGGGACATGACCCAGAATTGTCTCTCTGAAGGAAAAGAGGTCAAAGTATTTATCCGCTAACATCCTTCACCCCACCACGGCTTGGGGTTATCCCTACAGCAATTCATTTTTTATTTATAACTTTTAAAACTTGGGATATCATTTATAAAAAACCATCTAAACCACTGAAGAAGTATTCGACAAAATTGCTTTTGGGGCTGGAGAGATGGCTCAGGGGTTAAGACTCTGCCTTGCAAGCCCAGAAGGTCTTGAACTCAGATCCCAGGTGTCACATTAAAAACACCAGGCAGAAATGGCAGCTGCCTGCACTTCTGGCTCTGATGGGAATCCCAGAGCGAAGCAAAAAGGAGATAGAAGCAATCTGGGATGATTTGCAAAGTTACCTTAGGACCCCCACAGAGACACGCAATACCCTCTGATACACACAGATAGATAGATAGATAGATAGATAGATAGATAGATAGATAGATAGATAGATAGATAGATAGATAGATAGATAGATAATATTAAAAATACTTTTTTAGGTCCTAAAAGTCTGATAACACTTAAAAATCAGATAATTCACATATGGGGATCCAGTTTGACCTGGATGCAGCTATCTTGGGCGCCCAGAGCCATGATGCGCTCACCCAGCTTAGTAACCTTGGTCAGTTTCTCTCTCGTGGTCTTCCACTGTGCTGTGAGCTGACAAAGTTATCGGTGCCTCGGAACCTGAAGTGACATGGATATGCCTACCGATCCTGATGCTAACTTCAGATAAACCAGTCCAATCAGACTCAGATGTAGTTATTTTGTTTTGATCTTATTCAAGTCCTTCTTTCTACCTCAGAGCATGGGCACCATCTCCCTCGCTGCCCACACAAAGTCTCTGTCCCTGAGTCTTGGCCAGATCCACTCTGTGCAGTCCTGAGTGGATACTGTCTTCTTTGGTCTCCTGGCTCCTTGTGACTTATTCTCATGCACCAAGGCTAGGTTTCTTGACAACCCCCAGGAAGCTACTTCAGGAAAAAAGCAATCTAAATGAAGGACGATGTGTGCCACCAGAAACAACAACACAAGAAAGTTCTCGAAAAGCTCAATGAATAAAGTCAGAATGGAGGACCCACCCAGGGGATGAAGACAAGAAGATTTAATGGCCTGTGAGTGAACGTCTTCCCTATATTGAATGGTGGTGCTCGCCAGTCACCTCCACACTTGGGAGGTGGGGGCAGGAAGAGCAAGGTTATCTTCAGTTGTGTAGTGAGCTAGATGCAAACCGGGAGGGGAGGGGAAGGAAGGTAGATGAAAGGTGGAAGGAAGGAAAAGGGAAGGAAAAAGGAAGGAAGGAAGGAAGGAAGGAAGGAAGGAAGGAAGGAAGGAAGGAAGGAAGGAAGGAAGGAAGGAAGGAAGGAAGGAAGGGGAGGAAGGGGAGGAAGGAAGGGGAGGAAGGGGAGGAGGAGGAGGGAGGGAGGGAGGAGGAGAGGGAGGGAGGGAGGAAAAGACTTAAGGAAAAGAGGGAGGGAGAAAAATATGGATGGAGGGAGGAGGGAGAAAGAGAAAAAGGTCCTCTATAAAACCACACACTGGTGCAACAAAACTTACACATAGTCACGACTATGTAAATATTATTTGAGGCAATTTCAATTTTGAATATACAGATATAAAAAGCAACATGGTTCTTAGGAAAACATATAAAACTAAGGAACTTTAGCAATACAAAAACTAAGTAACAAAAGTTACTAAGTAAAGCAATCTTAAAAAGTAGAATAATAGGGCTGGAGAGGTGGCTCAGGGGTTAAACCTCTGCCTTGCAGGCAGAAGGTCCTGAGTTCGGATCCCAGATCCCACATACAGACGCCAGGTGGAGGCGGGGGCGGCCTGCGCTTCTGGTCCTGGTAGGGCAGAGCCTGTGAATTCCGGGGCAGAAGGAGGTGGAGGCGTCCATGGTGGTTCCCGATTCGTCCGTGGTTCTACACACACACATACACACATGCACGCACATACATACACACAGACTCACAGTTGAATAAATAATAATAAAAAAATTTTTTAAAAAGTAGAATAATAGAATTTTAAATGTCTAAATTTTTTTATCATTAATTGATAAGCAATAGTTGTCCCTGATTAAGATGCAGGATGATGGTCTGACATATCTATACTATGTGTAATAATCCAATTAGGCTAATTAGCATATTTATTGACTTAGATGGTTCATGATTTCTTTGCGGCAAGAACATTCAAAACCACTTCTAAAGGTTTTTTGAAGCTGGTAAATTGATAAATATAAATATGTATCTGAGTCTTTTATACCCAGAAAGGGAATTGTTAGAAGAGTCAAGTTAACAGTGTAATTGGCAAAACTGAAGTAAAGAGGCAATAAAGACCAGGTACAGTAGAACAGAAACATTCCTAAGCCCGTGATCATTCTACTTCATAGAGAGGGCAGTGCTGTCTAAAACTGATAGCTCAAGAAATAAAAACAGAAATGAAGGCATTAAAATTCTAATGGGAATACCCAAACAAATTAAAAAAGAGAGAGAATGGTTAAAGGATTTTTTATCTCCAGATGTGATTACAGGAGTGAGAAAAAGCTGATACTTTCATAACTTCATTTTAGACAGTTTTCAAGAACTGGATTTTTTTCCCTCATGTGCAGATCCTGCTTTAAAAAAAAATTTCATCAAAGAATCTTGAAAACTCACTAGCTTGCCAGCTATAAATGAACTCCCCTGTCCTCAGCCACAAATTCCTTGTGATTAATAACAACCTAGTGGTGGCCAAGTTTAGGGAGAATAAATAACCTTGTCATTTTCCACCCCCAAGCTGTGGCTTCATCTTCCACAGCCATGATAATTCCACTTGAAATCCCAGGGAAGCACAGGGAGTTCTGTTATCCCTCATCTCTAAGCCTCTTTTATCTTTGCTGAACGTAAAAGGATCACTTTTTTTTAAATTGCCAAGGGAGGTTAAGGAAGGGGAAAAATTAAGGAATGACTGAGGTGCTAGGAGACAAACAGAGATGACAGTGATGGGTTTAAGATAATTAGACATGTTTGCTCTTTGCTCAAAGCGATCACCATTTCTCCCGTGATAACGAGATGCTCCTAGATCTCTAAATTATTTTAAAGGAGCCTGTGATTTCACTGAAACCACATCAGACACCCTAAAATATCCAATCACGTACCAAGTTGAGAATTTATGAATTCAGCTTCTTACTTCAGGGGCGAGGTTCTGGTTTTAATTTTCTATGTCCCTGGAGTGAAGGGTATGCAGAGAAAATTGAGATGGATAAGAGAGAGCGCGAGCTGAAGAAGAATCTGGATGGTTCTACAGGTGGGTCTGGAGCAAATGCAGAGGTTTCCAAGATCATGTTCTCTACAGCAGCAATGAAGAAGGGAAATGGAGTTATGTGGTGGTCAAATCTCAGTCTCCTCCATTCATGAGAAAGTACTGTTCCTTTGTCTGTATCTACCTTGTGACACTGCCAGGACTTTGCTCTTTGGAGTAAAGTGAAGAAGGTCTATAGAGAAGAGACAAAAAAAAAATAAGTACGTGTTGTTAGAAACACTAACCAGGTACAATTGCTTGACTTCTTCTGCAAGCATTTTATGGGGTTTGTTTGATTGATGTTTTGTTCTGTTTTGTTTTGCTTTGCTTTGCTTTGTTGAAACAAGATCTCACTATATAGCCCAAACTGATGCCTAGCTTCATATTCTCCTGCCTCAGCCTCCTGAGTATTGGTATTACCAGCTCTATCCACATACCAGGCTCAAGATCTTGGTTCTTACATAATTTAAAAAACAATGAAGACCAGAAGGGGTTTGATAAGAAACCTCGGCAAAAATTCTTCTCCTCAACCTTTATCGATCTCTTTACTTGTCAATCAAGCAGACTCCATCTGCAGGCCAGTGATGTGAGAACCTCATAAGGGGGCCGTTATTCACGGGACTCTGAGCTCCGGCCTCAGGAGGTCACTTTGCCCTCCACTCTTCCAGGGTGATATTTCCATGATGCCCCCAGCCACTATCAATCTCATCGGTTCAGTCCTTAGAAGGGAATGGGGAGGAGAGTTCCTTTCTGTGACCCTGGAATATTGACTTTCAAAGATATTCTTTCCCCCAAGACAACTCATATCAACACACCAATATCAAAGCACAATCCATGGGCTCCCTTTAGGTTGCCCAGATTCCAAATGTTGGCATGGACACTGTGAGGAGATAGCTGTTCTCAAAAACCGCATGGGTACTGAGGGAGAAATGTGGGGGAGAGACAGGCAAAGGGGTTTTCACCAGTCAAATGAGAAGCTGAGACGTTCTATTAGAAAACGAGTCTGCACCCTTCAGAACATCAATGGCTTGGTGAAAAATGGAATTGCTCTAAGATCAAAGGAATATTCCCAAGGCAAAATATGCACCTTGATTGGCGGCTGCTTGAAAGATGAAAGAAACAGAGGTTTGAAAGATCCTTTAGGATAATCGAGAAGAGTCCCTCATGGACTGGGTAGGGGGAGATGAGTTGAATCAGCACTGTTGTTTCAACTTTGATAATGCCATTGTGGGATAGAAGGAGCATTCTCTTAATCTTAGAAAATGCACACTAAATGAAGTGGTGAACCTTCTCATGATGTGTGCAAGCCATAGAATCACAGACAAAATCTCATAAATACACCCAGAAGGAAGGCAAAGTATCAGTCACTTTTGAATAGATGGCTATTGTTTTAATTATTTTATTTTAACTTTTGCTTGAAAATATTCCAAATAAAAGCCTGAGTTGGAGGAGGATAAGAAAGGGTCTCAGATGGGATAATATTCAAAAGAAGAAATTAGCAGACAACCCCAAGTTCAGAGAACAGAGTGTATAATACACTATGAGCTACAGGCGTGGCTTGTGCCCAGAAACAAGGCAAAAGTAAATGTATCTGGACATGCTGCGCATTACCATACAGCAAGCATCAAGTGAGACCTTTCACATACATGACCCAAAGCAATTCCCCGGTGTCCTTAAAACCAGAATCATCTCCCCAAATTTCACTGACATAAAACTATGGAGGCTAATAGAATCTGAACCATTCAGTCAAAATGATACAGCTATTAGGTATTACAACCAGGGCATAATTCCAAGTGTGTCCAGTTCTGAAATGCCAATTTTGTCTTGTTTTATTTAGCATCAATAATAACATTTTCTTGATTAGATTAACCAGCAAAAATGTAAGAAATGTAATAAATTGGCCTTAACTATATAAGACAGGCAGAAGGAGAGAGCAAGAGAAAGAGAGAGAAAGAGAGAGAAAAGATTAATTCTAGTTACCTTGGCTTCCAAAAGAAATATACACAGTTTTAGTTCTCAGAATTACATGGGGAAAAGAATTAGACTCTCTCCTTATACTGAAGCAGTAGGATAGCACTCTCAGTCCATAATGTCGTAGACAATGAAAACAAGTCATGAAAATCTCTTCCATTAAACTAAAAAGGGTCAAGCCAGCTTCTACCCAGGCATTCCAATAGGATATTTGTTCTCTTTGGACATTGTTTTTCCTTTCTTTTGTTCTCTGTTAAGACAATAGCTTATTAGCGTAAATCACTGGGTTTCATGTCTTTGTTTGTTCACCAAATAAAATAAGGTAATTTGGACAAGCATCTCCTCCATACGCAAACTCCATGACTGCTCTTGTTGGTCCACTGTGCAGCTTCAGTCTTCTGCGTCTTCCTCTATTTGAGTTTTCATAGGAGAACAGTGAGGTATGTGATTGTGTGCTAAGCATCAATTCCTATCTTGTCTGACCACATAAACAGGAGGACAGAAGGTAGATTTGCTGGTAAAGTCAAGGTCTGTTTTTATATGTGAAAAGACTCCAGAGGACAAGTTGACACATTCTTGTTTCCTAGGGTCAATATTTCCTGAGTGTTTCTCTGAGCCACATTGCTACCACCTTTCAGCTGCACTCCTGAAACAGCTTAGAAAGTTCCAATTGCTTCACTCTTCATCAGTCCCCATTTCTATGACAAAAACCCAGTTCAAAATATCAATTCATATGATATGATGACATATGATATGATATATGATATATATGATAGGATAGGATAGGATAGGATAGGATAGGATAGGATAGGATAGGATAGGATAGGATAGGATAGGATAGGATAGGATAGGATATGGGAAGTTTCAAAAACTTCCATGTCTTCATATTGAACTTTTTCCCCTTTTTTCATGTATATGTGTGTGGGATATGTGCATGCATGTGTGCATATATACGTGTGTGTGTTTGTATATGGGTGGGTATATGGACACTTGAATGTGTGTGCTTGTGGAGGCCCAAGGATCACATCAGGAAACATCCTCCATCGCTTTTCCACCTTATTGTGAACTCTGGGTAATTTAACTCAGAGCATTAGGGTTAGTATGACTAGCCAGCTTTCTCTGGGGGTTTTCAGATTTCATCATCCACGGTTGGAATTACAAGCTGCCACCCTACATTCTTACATGGGATCTAATGTCCGGAACTAAGGTCCCTTGGCTTACTAGGAAAAGGCTTTAACCACTGAGCCATCCCCTCCAGAACTCTTACATTGATCTTTAATAAGCTTTAGCTCCTTGTCATGTCTATGAAATCTATTCAAACTCAACACAGAAAGTCTTTTCTTATGACTTCCTGCCTGGCTCTGAATCATTGAGTCTCGTTTTAAATGCTGCCCCCTCAAAGGACCCCTCTTCTATATATCACTTGTCCTCTCTTTTCTACTTATAACCAACACTCGGTGCTTGTCTTCCTTTCTCTTTCTGTCTTTCACCATCAAAGAGTGGAGAACAAACACCGTATACACTCAGCTGCTCATACTTGAGTAGAAGAGGTCACGGAGAAACCTCAAGAGATCTGACAGGCAACACAAGCCATGTCTATGCATGACAGGGATGGGCAAGTGACAAAGAAAAGAGAAGTCTTGGCTGAGCCAGATGAGATTTGGGGATATTTATTCATCTCTCTCTCCTTTCCTTCCCAACAGGTAGGACAACATTAATGTCATGGCAGAAGACAGTACATCCATTCTTCAGCTGTTGGGTTTTCTGTTCTCCTAGAAGATTCCAGATTCCTACACTGTTGTGTCCACTCTTTCAACAACCCGTGAGTTTCAGGATGATTCTGATGCCTCCACCTCTCTATTAACCAGGATCTGACTCAGGTCTGGTCCAGAGTAACACTGAGGTCAAATTTGTTGAACTGAACGCAACTGAAAGACTTTTTTCCCAGTATTCCTCTTCCAGAGGAAGGAGCTAAACGTCAAGAACCTACAAGATGAAAGAAGTTTATCCATCGGAATCTGTAACAATGAACAAGGCTTGAACTTGAGATCAATAAAGGAAAGTTCAGACTTCTTTTTATAACCCATTGCCTGAAATAGTTTTTAAGTTTTCCAGAGAACTTTCATACCCAAAGAATAATTGAAATAATCTTGCTTTTTTTTTCCCCTCTGGCTCCAACTGGGCCTTGTTAAGCTCTACAAACGAGTTTATTTCAGGTCCTAGTAAACAAAAAGGGTTGGACGTCTGCAGTACGGAAGCAGAGCTCTGGGAATCATGGTAATGTCAGGCACTGAGCAGTGCACTGAAGAGGATCTGGTTGGAAGGCTGACGAATGAAAATTCTGTTGATCGTAATCCGCATATAAGACAGAAGTTGCATTTTTTCTCAGCCCAGTTGCGCTTGGCTGGTACCTGACAAGTCTTAACTGCCAGCTTAAAGGAGTTCAATAAATTCCAAGTTGTTTTGATGTCAAAGGGTTGAATTTGGACAAGCTGTGTTGATTTGAAATTGGACAGCTAGAATTTGTATTTCTAGTCAGTGGAAATTCCACTGCCTATTTGACAAGTATCGATGAGTCTTTATCTTGGAATTCTGCAGAGTGTGATTCTCCCCCCACCCCCCACCTCCGACAAAGCTTACTTTTCTCTAATGAAGTTTATGTAATGCTCATAATGGAGAACATAGTATAGTGATAAGAATGTCAAGACTCAGTACAGTTTAGAATAAGCTAAGCTTGTAATGAGGCTGTTATTAATGTTAATTTTCCACAGTAGCTGTTTTCTGGGCACCTCACAAATTGCCTAATTTATCTTGTGTCTCTGAGTCCAATTTGCAGGTGCTACAGTGTCAGTGGTGTGGTGGGAGCTGTGATTACAAACAACTCTGATCTATGCCAACCATGGTGCAGGTCCTTGCATCCTATGAGAAGGCAGAGAGCGTGAAGGCAGAAAGTTCCCTTCCTCATAACTCCACATGCCACAAACCCTGTTTGCTTCTGTGAATAGCCATTTGGGAATTACCACTTCCTTTTGGGAGTTCTTTGCTTCCTCCTCTGAAACATGATTCTCTGAGGTAGGTGAAGATTAATAGCGCGTGGGTTTATGGTTAATCTCCTCTCAATATTTCATTCTGTGTTAATCTTACAACATTTGCATTTCAGGAATTAGGGCATCTGATGCATTGGACGAGGACCCAGAGAGTTCATTTGACTTAGATTTATTATCAGCTAAATGACTTTTTTTTAAAACAAATCTCTGTTATCTCTTTGCATGCCAACTAATCTCAATACTCTATCGCAAACAGCTTCTATGATACTAAAATTTACTATTGCATTTTATACGCCTTTGTCCACACAGTTTTCAGGAGTTTTCTTATTATGATCCAACACAAACAGGCGCATAGAGGCACAAGGTAGACATTCATGAATTAATAAATATCTTTTATATCCAGTCGTTCCCAGTCCTCAGTTTGAGTTCTCATTTTTGTCACCACTGCAATGGTTAATCTTGGTTGTCAACCTGTCGGAAATGGGATTGGTTAATAGAGTGGTCTTGCAGCCACACCCAGGAAGAGTGGTCTGACTCTCACACTGGATGCAGCTCAGAGGCAAAGCGTTTTGCTCTGCTCTCCTTTGCTGGAAAGTTCATCTTCCCTGCTGGCTGTTCCACCGCTACCATACTTTGCTGACAATAGAACTCGGTTTCTTCTGCTTTCCAAAGTAGACTGAAGACCAGTGATTCACTCTCCAAGAGACCTACAAGCCTTCAGCACTAGAGTGCCATGGTGTATTCAGTCTCGTGGACTGAGCAGCTACTGACAAGCCACCGTTGGGCTGCCCAGACCTTCATTTGTAAATCATCTAATAAGTCATTCTATCTTCTATCAATTCTGTTCCTCAAGATAACCCCAAGAGAACATCCAATCTACCTTTTATGTCTAATGTGTTAAGATGTTGTCATAGTTAGATACTTTTGTCACCCTGACAATCAAGGACTTGAGCTCTGGGCACATTGTGAAGAATTGGTATTGAGGTGAGCCCTTGGCAAGTCTGAGTGGTGGGGAATATGTAGTCCGTGGTGTGTGTGACTAGTCCCCAGCAGGTGATTAAGATGGAGGGAACTGAGTTAGGAAGTTGGAATCCTTCTATATACTTGGCCAGACACGCTGGTCTGGCCAGCAGTGGCTGTTTTGTGGACATGGTGTGGCCAATTCCCTCAGCCCTTGGTGTTGGTGTGTCTAGCTTTCCTGCCAAGCTAGACAAGGAACTGTAACCAGACAATCCTAAGACAAAACAAAACCCCTTATTCCAACAAGCCATTCGGTTGTGAATTTATCAACAACCATACAGATTAACCACAACAGATGTTAACATAAGGGCCACAGAGTATAGCTTTATTTCTTTGGCAACCTCAGGTTTGTGTGGAGTGGTGGGAATGCAATCTAGGAAAGGGGTGGGAGTCTTAAGTGAAAGAAAAGCATAGGTAATTATGTCAAATTAAGGTGAACCAAAGAGTTCATAAAGAATGCAGGTGAAAGGACTTACAGACAACAGGAACAGTGTTAGGGTGTGAAGAGAGATACAACAAGGACACTGGAATGAGGTCTCACTAATCTCTAGTTCTCCGTTTCTCAGTCATTCCAAATGTTTTGTTGTGTCTCTCTGATTAGTTTCACAGTAACTTACAATGGTGAGCACTAGAGTAGAGACTTTGGTGTAGAATTTTTGAACTGGTTAGCTCATTGGGCAGTCCTGTGATTGTGCAGAGAAGGGCCAGAGGGGATTAGAATCAGAGTTCCTAATCACAGAAGAGCTCAAGATGGTGGTATGGCTGGATGCAAGGATGGAAGTGAGAAAGGAGATAAAGACGGAGATGAATGGGGATGAGAGTAGAGGTGTGAAGGAGATGGGGTGGGGCTGTGATGAGTGGGGATAGAGATGGGGTTAGAGAGGAGGTATATGTTCACACAGAATTATAGAGGAGAGTAAGGAAGAAGATGGGATGGAAACAGAGATACAGACAGAATGTAGACAGGAACAGGGATAGACATGGTGATGGATTAAAGATAGAAATGAATTGAAGATGAGAGCTGGAGTGAGGGACAGGGACAAACAATGCACCTGGTTAGCATTACTATGAGGCTTGAACCAGCCCAAGATCATAAGACAGATTCTAGTTCGAAGCAGAACCTTCTAGAATTAGCACAACATAATATTGATATGAAAGGAAATGTTATTCAGAGCAGGGCCCAGTCCTACAGGGGAAAACACTTACATGCTGCCACTATATGGATGCCAGATGCATGTCACCCACATCTCCCAGGCCTTGGACCCATGGGGACCTGCCATTGATACAGATTCTGCTAGAGGAAAAACAGTACAGGGTGTTCTGCAAGATCAGGAAGAGCTTGAGGCATGGATGTGTTTGGACACAAGCTGAGAAGGAGACATAGAGACTAAGACTGTATCTATGTAGCAGCATGCAGTTGTGTCTACCCTTGAACAGTACTTTTTAAATATATATTCTGTTAAGGATTTGTACGTGTATATAATGAGTTTCTGTCAGTTTCACCTTTTATTACCGAATCTCAACCCCCTCTGTTGTCCCATTACAAGATTTCTTCATCTATACCCATCTTCCAACCACTGTCATGTCCTTCTGGGTTTTTTTTTGGGGGGGGGTTAATATCCTTGTATAGTTTTAACATTATCAAGCCATGATATCTCTTTCTCATTAAGTGGCATCTTTAGCCAGCAAAAAAACTACACCATCATTACAATCTTCTCTATATATATTTAGCTTAAGACTAGAAATAATTCTTAATAACTATAATCAGAAACCATTTAGAACTACATTTTGCCTGCATTTAAGTAGATGGCAACAGACTGAATTAAGGTTTTTTTTTTTCAAAATGCAGGCAAAAGTATGAATACATTTGGGAGGAAGGCCTTCTAAATATTTAAAATGGAAATATTCATTAGTTTTATTTCTTAGAACAGTTGAAGACTCCCACTGGGGTGATCTGAATATAACTTTGAGTCAGATTCTGAAATGAAAACCAAAGAACCCCAAACTCTCATATGGAATGATCGCTTTCAGTGGTGGTGAAGATCAGATTTGTCATGGATACACATCCCTTGTTCTTTTCATCCACATGTTCCAATATGGCAGTCAGCATCTGTTCTTCCTTTTATTCAAGACAATGCATTTGCGGAGAACAAGTGATATTCAACTCGTGAGAGAGAAGGGGAGGGATGGAGCACAAAGGAGGGAAACTGAGACCCTAAAAGGCAAACTAGAGAGGGGGAGAAAACACATTACTATCAAGAAATATTTACCTTTCCAGTGTCATTTCGTCAAGATTTCACGGCCCCATCTGGATGTGGTATTCAAACCACAGGACCCCGAGGGATTTCTGATCAGAAAGCTTTAATGAAGGGTCCAATTCTTACGAGAACATGTTGTTCCCATACATACATGGAGGAACAAAAGTCAGAGATCCCTCTTTGTCTATTTAAGGCAACACTGCTTTTAAACTGCTTATATTCCCTCCAGCTCCAGAGAGGATATTTTCAAGGACAAGACGAATAAACAAATGGACTTTCAAAATCAAGCACTTTTTTATAGTTGCTAGAAATTAAGATGTAGTTCAAACTACCAGGATCCCTTTGTGTTGGAGTCAGTTTCTGAACACTGAAGGGTTCACCTCCTCCTGGGAGATGCAAGAGAAAGGTGAGCACAGAGGTAGCTGGTAGAGATAGTCATCAAGTGTGCCAGCGTTGTACCATGCATCCATTCCCGAGCAGCCACCCATTACCACAGCCAGGGTCTGCCCAGTGCCTGGCTAACTCACAATGCAGAGTCAGGTAACTAAAGAGAAGGAAAAATTCTCAGAATTACAGGGCCCACATCCTGGATTTTGTCACGCATAGACTCTTACTTCAGAAATGCAAGAGTCTTGTTTCTTTTCTTCTCTTTTCAGTTCTTTCCTTTTCTTTCTTTTCTTTTCTTTTAGTGTGCATTTGTGTGTGTGTGTGTGTGTGTGTGTGTGTGTGTGTGCGCGCCTACATGTTTGTAAGTGTGCATGCAAAAGTGCACTTGAATGTGTGAGCCTGTGGATGCTCAAGAGGGGCATTAAGAATCATCCTGGATAATTCTACCTCCTTGCTGCTAGGCTCTGGGAATTCTCAAACTCTGCCTTCAAGGGCTGGAATTACAGGCTGCCGCCATTTCCATCTGGCACTTTTACACAGGATCTGGGAACTTGAACTCAGATCTTTCTGCTTATGAGGCAAAGGTTTCATCCCCTGAACCAACTCCCCAGCCCAGGGGTCCCAGTCCTAAGAGATGTATCAGAACCAGGTGTGGTGGTGCTGGCCTGAATTACAGAGGCTGAACTGTGAGTCTCAGGCCAACCTGGGCCACACACAAGAGAGAAAGAGAAGCAGAGAGACAGAGAGAGACAGAAGGAGAAAGACACAGAAACAGCGAGAAAAGAACAAGGAAAAGAAGAGAAAAGAAAGCGACTTTTCAGAGATCATTCCTGGGCAAACATCCTCATGGGAGCAGCTGTGACCCAATAAAATGAGCAAAGACCTAGGACTTAGCAGTCACAGTGTCTGGGAATTTGGATGAGCTCAGTTCCCCCGTCTGCACCTCAGTTTCCTCATCTTGGCAGAGAAATGACCTCCTGGTGACTTTCTGTGTACAAGGATAGTCATGAGTTTTGAGAACCCCAAGCACTTTATGAACTGCACCTTACCTTTTATTTTACTTTCCCCAGCTGTACTGCACTTCTGCAATACAAATCTGCGGGAAACAAAGAATTCATCCTCCTCGTCATTCCAAAGTAGTTATTTCTGAGTGCTGAAGGTATGAAAGTACTGGCTCCTATCCACATTCTGCCTTGATCCTCCTCTGACTTCTGAGCTAGTCCACGGGGGACTCATTGTTTAACAGAATCCTAGGTCGTCCATGTGAGCCCAGAGTTTGCCAACAACAAACAACTCACCAAATCCAGCTCTAATGAGAACTCTCAGGAGGAGCCCAGGCAATTATTTGCTCGTCATTATTTTCTCCTTTATCTTCTAATTCTCAGCTCAGAGCATGATCTGGGAGCAGAACAAACAAACTTTTTACCATGGAAACAACTCAAGAAACCCAAGCCAAATTCCAACTTGTTTCTGTCACAGTTAAACCGTAGAAAGATCTGTTCAGAGAGTCTTATGCATCCTTAGCTCTAACTAGACACCTTCACAAATAAAAAAGCAAGAAAAGATACTCATATCTATTTTTTGATAGTGTCTTCTGACTTCTCCCTACCCCCAGATTTTGACATAAAATAGGTCAGTCTTAGGCCAGCAAGATGGCATCAGCAAGATGAGTAAAGTGACTTTCTGTGAAAGCTTGTGGGCTCCAATTGTTGCTGTTGCCCCAGCCGGGCCAGCCGGGGGGAAGAGAGGGCCTCAAGGTGAATGGGCGAGCCGGCGACGGGGTCACCACCAGATCCCGGGAATCAGATGAGAAGCAAGCCGAGGCGAGATGCCGGAGATTCAAAGTCATTAAGGGCATTTGGGCTTATATAGGGTCAGGGTCTAATCAGGTGTTGCCATCCCTCCTCCGGGGGGTGGGGAGGGACAGCCACTAGTCATTTAACTGTTTACTAGGTGTCCATTGCAGGTGCACATTAGACGGCCGCTTCCCATTGGTTGTTCATTCCTCTGCCTGCATGGTCCTCTGTTGGGACATGTCCAGGGCATGTCTGTACGTGCCCAGGCTTGTCTGTAGCTGGGAGCCGGGTTAGGGCCTCCCTGAATCGGTAGTGCCACAGATCCCCAAGACCAACATAAAGTGGACAGAGAGAGACGACTCCACAAAGTTGATTTCTGACCTCCACATAGGAGCACACACTCACAGATAGATGTCAGAGAGAAAAAGAGAGAAAATAGATGATAAGAGATAGATAGATAAGAGACGGGATGGATAGATAGATAGATAGATAGATAGATAGATAGATAGATAGACAGACACAGATAGATAGATAGACACAGATAGATAGATAGACACAGATAGATAGACAGATGATAGATAGATGGATAAGATAGATGATGATGATGATAGATAGATAGATAGATAGATAGATAGATAGATAGACAGACAGACAGACAGACAGACAGACAGACAGATAGATAGATAGATAGATAGATAGATAGATAGATAGATAGATAAGAGAGAGATAGAAGAATAGGTATGGATGATAGCTAAGTAATAGCTAGACAATAATGATAAAAGATAAGTAGATCAATGATAGATAGATAATAAACAGGAAAAAAGAAAGGGAAAAGAAGATAAATAGATTAACTGATTAAAACAAAGATGGTGGATAAATATCAATCTTGCATTTTTCATCTCCAATAAAAGCAACAAGGTCCAAATGCCTGTGTCTATATATGTAAAACATAATCAAGCACTGTCTCTAGCTATTACTGAAAGATGCACACAAGAGAGTGATCTTTCTAAGTGATCTTTCTAAGTAACACCAAGTAAAGTAGTCACAGGATGTGAACCTTGAGGTGGATTAGTCCCACTCTAGAAGCAGAAGCAGAGCTGAATTGCCCTCTCCTTCAAAGCTAGAAAACCCAGAGCAAAGACTTGTGATTATGGCTAGGTCCTTAGCTTCTTTGCAGTTCTCCATCTCTCTGTCTCCATGGATGTTTCATTGTTGTCCTACTTCTAAGCAAATCAGAAATCTTATGGATCTGCAGATCATCCTTTGGATTGTGTATCAGTCCAGTAAAGATTGATACATATGTCATCGTGGATTAAAGCTTCATAATCAAAGAAACCATACAGACTCCCACATGTCAATAAACTAATGCTTGGCTTTATGAAAGCAAAAACCCAGACTGAGGATGTAGCATGCATAAAGTCCTGTGTTCAATTCCCAGCACTGCATGAACCATGTGTGGTATAATCCCAGAAGTTGAGAGGCTGGAGGCAGGAGGAGCAGAAGTTCAAGGCCAACCAGGGCTACTGTTAATGAGACACTGTTTCATTAAAAAACAGAAAAAGCCAAAATACTAGACAGTCTTCAGGCTTCCACAACCTGCCCAGGCCTCCTGTGTATTGTAAGTTTCAGTTTCTTTGTGTCTCTTTCAGATTCTGTAACTGACCAGGTTCTCCTATCCATATGACTTTCCCTTCATCTTCCTCTCTGTTCCTGAACTCTCATCCTTGATCCTTGTCACAAATCACCTGTCATGGTTTATAAACGTGAGTTGTCCCAGGCAGGCTCATGTGTTTGAATCTTTAGTTGTGGAGCCTTAAAGGGTGGAGTAAGGTGGTCACAGGATGTGAACCTTGAGGTGAATTAGTCCCACCCTAGTTTTGGGAGAGGTTTGCTCTTGTAGCTCAGTTTTGGAGTTTTCAGCATCCATGAACGACGTGACTTAAGCCAACTCCAGCTTCTGCCAGCAAGCTATGCCTTTTCCACCATAACGGACTGTATCTCCCCCCTGGAATCTGAATCAATCTCCTTTTCTTCCATAAGTTGCTTGACTTTGAGTGGTGTCTCACAGCAATAGAGAAGAATAACTAGAGCATCACCATCCGTCCTTCAAGCTGATTGAGACTAAGGCTTTCTCCTGGGGTTCCCATTCCCCACACAGGCTGAACTGGTCCTTTCCTTGCTCGTTGTTTGAGTTTAAATCCCCTAGGGTATTCATCGCATTTTGCAAATTGTCCATGATATTCTCAGCGTTCTGTGTGTCTGTCTGTCTTTTTCTTCTGCAAGTCTAGAAAAATCCTGAACGACATTGTATCTTTACAGCCTTTAGCTCTGTGGTAGAACACAGTCCTTAGACATAGCAGAGTCGTTATTATCTTAAAGGAAGAAGTTGTCATTAAACAGCACAAGACCCTTAGGTAGATTGGGCTTGTTGACACTGCCTTGGATTACGAGGGAATGATGACAGTCTTCTCATTCCCTCCATCCTGAACCCCCTCCATAGCTGCATGCAGTTCTAAAACAACTATATGTGGTCTCTGGAATGATTACAGTGTATAGAATATGGAAGATTAACTGAATGGGGGACGCCATCTATGCAGCTTTAATAAATTACTCAAAAGGGAAGGACGCTTCTGGGATGTAGCTCTTTGGGGGAGAGGGGGTTACACATATATAAGTAGCCCATCACTGATGTTCCCTGAGTGAGCCCAACAGGCTCATTGGTCCACCAAGCTGGACTTGTGATAGACCACTGCTTTGGTCTATCATTGGTGCCCCATCTTGGGATGAGTGGATGTTTATTCATGTCCTCCCAGGAAAATTCAGGCAACAGTCTCCAGGACTGACATAGCCAGAGACAACGGTGGCTCTCAGGAAACATATATATCAGGTTAGAATGAATGGAAGGGGGCTACTGTAACAAAGAAGAAAGGAGATGAAGTCACAGGAGGTTTGCATCTCTCTCTGAGGATTTGCCTGGAGGGGATGTACTTGCTGGGATGTAGTACACATGTATCTCCTGTCTTTACAGACTTTATCAGAGTAAAGATATTCTCAATAAGATCCATTATCATCCAAAGAAAACCTCTGAAAAGAAGAGCTAGGGGAGGGGGAGAAATGATCAATCAGCCTGGCTCCTTATATCAGCAAGAGGAAGGGACATTAATGAGAAGGAGCCCGCCATGTCTGAGCCCTGGGCCGTCACATATCCACAAATTCCATCCTCAATTCAGCCTCCCTCCCAAAGCTTCCATTACCCTCATTTGAATGTTTTGCTCAACCCCCCAGAACTGTGAAATGCAGTGCATCAGAGAACAAGGCTACTCCGCTGTTACTTTTGATATCTTTGATGCCCTTTGTGATATCTTTGACACTTTTACTCCTGACAAGTTCATATACTAACAACGATGGGGGAAAGTTATCTCTGCCGGAACTCTTATAGACACACTCGAGGTCCCTGTTATGTTAGTAACTCCAAGTAGACATAGTGGCAGATTGATAATCTGTACAGAAACCACATTTGCCAAAGTTAGACTGGAAGCAGATGGTTGCTGCTGAGGAGGATTTGCGGCAGTAGAGGAAGCCAGATGCTGTCATCAAAAACATAACGTGCACATGAGTGACAGCCTCTGGTCAGGCTCCCCTGGCCATTTTCATCTGCTTTTTCTTCTTCCTTTTTTTTTCTTTTATTGTCTCACACATGAGTATAGTGAATTTCTGATATTTTTCACACCTTCATTCCCAATCCCATCTTGCTTCCTCTTTCCATTTACAACTCTTTTTTTCTCCTGCCAGACTCCCTCCTTTGTTCATGTCTTTTCCCATGTGCAGCCCATTGAGATTCACTTGCTTTGCCTTTGATGGCGTATGTGCATGAGCACTGGCTGGAGCATGAATCCTGGATGCCGGTGCTTTGTTTTGCTTTGACACACTATGTGCAGCAGACCGGGCCAACCTCAAACCTCTCATCCTCCTGCCTCAGCCTCCAAGTGATGGGATTACAAGTAGCACCACCACATGCTGTTTCGTCTGCATTTTAGCCATCTTAATTATTTCATTTATTAAACAAATAGCAACTGAGAATCTTCAATAAATTGAATCCTTGTGAAAACAGAAATACCAAATACCCTACACTCAGACCAATGACTGTGTTATTTAACCAAGAAAATATACTTTCAGACTTGAGGCAGAATTTCTGGAAGATTTGTCCAGTCCAGGCAATCATCACCATTTGGTAAATCAATCAATAATACCTAGAAAGCATAACATGTCAGGTTTTTTTGTTGTTGTTACTGAGATCAAATATCCGACAAAAGCAACTTACAGAGGATTTATTTGGGCTCACAGCTTCAGGGTATGAACCCTCGTGCAAGGAAGGTCTGGCAAAAGGAGATAGAGGAAGCCATTCGTCACGTGACATCCATAGTCAGGAAGCAGAGAGAGAGAAATGCTTAGGGCTCAGCTCACAGTCTCCTTCCAGGAGACATGGTCCATGGGATAGGCTGCCCATTGAGGGTGTGTCTTCTTTGCTTCTCAGTTAAACGTCTCTGGGAAACATTCTCATGTCCACAGCCAGAGCTGAATCCAATCAAGTTGATAAAGGACATCAGTTATCACATAAAATAAATTAGATAATTCAAGAGTAGGCTGAACATTGATGAACACTATTAGAGTGGAATCTGTTGGGTAAAAGAAGGAGAGGAAGAATTAAAGAGTGGTGTATGGTGACTCGCCTATCATCCTAGTTTGGGAGACAGAGAAAGGGGATCCCAAGAATAAACTGGCTAGCCAACATAACCAGGCCCAGATATAGAGACCCTGACTTCAGGAGAAGGAACACGCCTGACATAAACCTTGTGTTTCCACATACTTGTGCACACACATGCATGTACATCTACAACATGTAAGCATACATACATGGGCTTCACACAACACATACATATGCAAAAATAATCATCAGTGCATACATGCTTTGGCTTCTTCTGGGCTATTTGTCCCATTTGTATGTCTGTTTTCATGCCAATATCACACTGTTATTGCTGTGACTCTACTGTGTAATTTGAAATAAGAGGCTGCTGCGTCCACTTGTTTTGTGTATGTCAGGATTGTTGTGAATATCCAAGTCTTTTGAGGTTTCATACAGTGTTGGACTTTTTTTTATTTCTTTGGAAAAACACCATAGTGAATCTGATAAATATTAGCAAATTTTGAGTTTGATAAATGATTACCCATCATGATCAAATAAGATATAGAGTTACGTTAGCATATAAGGATCAATTCATGTATTAGACACATTAACAGAATTAGTAATTTCAGAAAAACATGTGATGGTTTCCATAGATGGAAAATAAGCACTTGACAAAAATCATCATCTTTTGTAATAAAAATTATTCAACAAATTATCTATGGAAAGAATATTCCTCCCATACAATAAAAGGCCCTATACAATTTCACAGCTGAAATTATCAATAGGGAAAAACTCCTCCGAGATGTAAGGTAAGGGTGTCTATTGTCATCACAAATTCAGTTTTCCTGGTCCTAGATGTACTAACAGGAACAAGCAAACAAGGGAAAAAATAAATAAAAGTCACCCAAATCAGAAAGGAACAAGGAAAACATTCCTTATTTGCAGATGACCTAATCCGACATGTCTAAAACCTTTAATGTCTAAAACTCCTTTAATTAAAAATGTTGGAACTGAAAAAATGCAATAAAAATTGCAGGACATAAAATCAGCATTCAGAAATGAGGAGCGTTTTCTTGGTTGATAATGACTGATTCAAAAATGACATCACCAGTTCTACTTGCATGTGGTCACAAAAGAATAAAATACACAGGACTAGATTTATCCAGGAATGTGAATGATGTGAACATTGAAATCAGAGAGGGTCAAATGCCCTAAGGATCTATACATGCATGCATGAAGACAAAATGACTGATGTAGAATGATGGGCTGCCTTCTGTAAGGATGATGTTCCTTATTCTTCTTCTCAAGTTTCCTTTTAATGTAATCTTGTGACAAGGGACTAGCTATAAGTACTCAATGTGTGGTCAAAGTTCCCCCTGAATGACAATGACATGTGTTTATTTTAAATGCAAAAGCTTTCTGCACCACTCTTACTTAATGAGAATTTTCTGAGCATTTAAACTTAGGCACAAACATTTGTATCGAGCTCCCCAAGCGATTTTGTGCATAAGAAAATTAGAACACAGTGGAGATAATTAGAAGTGTGATCCTTCACCCTCTTCCACGTATTCAAGAGATTTTATGTTTCTTTGGGGATCATCCAACTTTGTGGCTATGATGCTGGATGCATATGGGCAATGTCCTTTGTTTTAGAAAATTCACAACTCCAGAGTCATTTGCAAACTATAATCAGTGTTGATAGGCGTAGTTTATATCTCACAGTCTTCCCCCATCACCCCGACATGCACACAAACAACTATTTTAGAATCCTGAAGAGAAACAGCTAAAGCTTCCCAACATCTTTATCCTGAACTGAGAACAGGGGGAAAAAAACTATAAATAAATGAATAGAGGGAAAAGTGGCTGTTTTATCATTTTAAAGCTAGATTTTATGCGGCACATTGCTCCAGAGATAAGAAACGCTTTTCTAAATTCTTCTGTTCAGACTTGGTATAGTAAGTACATCGGCAAGGAATTCTAGATGAGTACAATTCTTTAAAGTCATGGAAATACGTGGCTTTTCCATGAATAAAAATGTGAGTAAGGCCTGAAGGTCATGGAGACCCTATTTTACTTAATCCTCTGGAACCATTTTGTTTAGATTATTATGTTGGCTTGTCTCTGATCCTTGCTTTCAGACCTTCAGGCAATTTCTTTTTTAAAATTTCATTATTGAGGATTTTTCATATACAAACAAAATGGGTTTATAAATCATTGCCCTCACTCTCTTCCCCCCACCTATCCTTCTCCTTTCCCACCCTCATCTACTCCTTCCTCTCCCAACGTCCCCTCCTTTCTTCAATCTAACCATGTGTCACCCACCTCCTGTCCTTCTGTGTGTAATAGATTACAGGGCTCCATTTGGGGTACCTGCATTGGTAAGAGAGTCAGATATCTCTGTTGTATATATGTGGCTCTTCCGCGGGCAGGGATATAAGAGGGGAGGTTCTGCTTCTATTGTGCAGTACAAGGACAGGATTGACCGACTGAGAGGCAGTTTTCCTGGAAGAATTACACATTCCAATCCATTTGTCCATCCAACATTTCCTATGATAGATGTATTTGCAGTGCACCCTGGGTACCCAGACTGAATCTAAGAAGTAGCTAACATATTCTGAGACAGGAATGGAGATGCAATCAGGAGACACTACCAACAGGCACGGGTGATGGCAAATTATGAAAGTCGACTTTAGAACGTGAAGAAGAACTCGCCAGTGAGGGAAAACCTGCTTAAGAGTCCCCTGGAGTAACATTCCCAGTCACTCAGCACCTGCAGCCAGACTATGTCCAGCAGGACCTAAAGAAGAAGCTTGTGGAAGGACACCCCTAAAAAGTCATGTATGCCCTGATAGGGACTTGAGATATTTAAGTTGTAGTCAAAGATAAGGAAAGGAAAGAAACTAGGAAATTCTGTCATTTCAAACAACACGGATGACACTGGAGAAGAATTTGATGAGAGCAGAAGCAAAATAATTATGGACTCTTACAATATTAATCTGGACAGTTTGGAGAATGGATAAAGGAACAGATGCAGGCTTGAGAAAGGATGCTCCTAAGAAGGTTAATACAGAATGATCACACTGTTGGAAGCACATCAAATGCTGCTAATGTCACAATGAGTCCAATCCATACTTCCATCTCATCTTTCCTAAAGGACCTGTGTACTAGTTAGATACAGGTATCAGCACAACTGAAGCTGAGCTTTGGTGCATATGTGAAGAATTAGTACTTAAGCAAACCCAAATGGAAGATTATCCAGTTGTATAGAAGGAACCAGAACATAGTGTGTGGGACCATGCTTTGGGCAGATGGATAAGACGGAGAGAACTGCTTCCACAGTTTGGAACACTAGGGCATACTTTGACTTACTGGCATGTAAGCATTCTGGCAAGCGAAGAGGTTTGCCCCTCCCTTAGATATCCATATATTGCTCTGTGGATATAGCATAGCCATTCCCTGAGCTCCTGTGTTGGTGTGAACGATTTGCCACACAGAGCACAGCTGGCACCGTAGAGAAGTCTGGTCCTTCCCTGTGGGGACGGGGGACAGGCTCTTACAGTCCCATTTCACTCAAACATTAGCTGAAAGCTGCTCTGGCTGGGTGGAGTATATGTGCGTAACCTGTAAGGCTGGGCAGCCATCCCTTAGAAGCTATTGTCCTGCAAAAGAACGTAGCTCAGCTGTAAGACCTTAGCAGTCAATGCTCACAGTAGCTGTGTGCTGGTCAGCCGTAAGTGTCAACTGGACAATTTGAGGCTCGAGCCTTTAAGCACATTTGAGAAGAACTGGGAGTGAAGGCAAACCCGAGCAAGCTTGCGAGGGATTGTCTAGTTAATGAAGGAAGATTCAGTCCATCGCCGGTGAGACTATTGGCTGGGCAGGCTGATAAAATGGAGAGAGTCAGTTCAACCGGTTACTTAAACCTGCGTTGGTAGACTCACATCTGGTAGGTTAGGCTTGTCCATCTCTTAGCAATGCACGTAGATATGGTGTGGCCAGTTCCCTTAGCTCCTAATGCACCAAACTGGACTAAGAACTGTAGCAGAGACTTGTAAGCAAGAATGAAACCTCTCATTCCACTAAGTTGCTTGGCCATGAATTTATCAGCAGCTTAGAGACGAGCGCTGAGTTCCTCGGCTTTCTACAGAGGATGCGAGTGGGACTTCAGCACGGACCCTCTCTGTGATTCCCACAGTCCTCTGCCTGAAGCATAGGTTAAGAGGTTTAATGGATCATCTCCTCCTATGCTCATTTTTTTACAACCTTCCTGCTTTGTGCAAAGAGTCAAGAAACACCAGAGAGTGACATATGCTGAAAAGTCAGGATTGTCCTTCTCCCTAGCAACAAGGACAAGGCTGGTGGCAGCTTGTACTTCACAAGGCAGAGAGAAAAAGAGAGACACTTGGGGCCAAAGACATGCTGGCTGGCGTTCTGCAAGCATAAACCCACAGAAGGCTTGGTAGCCTGCAGCGATGGCCTGCCTTTCCATCCTCCTGTGTCTTCCTCATGACTTCGCAGGTTTCACAGTTAAATGGAGAGTCTACTCTGCTATCCTTTGAATCTGTGTCTTGCTCTGGCCAAGGGAATGAGCAGAACTATCGATGTCCTCCTTCTGGGCCTGTGTCTCAAGAGGCACTGTGTGTCCTGTCTGCTCTCTCCCCATAAAGAAAAGAAAATGTATCCTGTTTCCCCAATAAGGCCAGTGAACACTGAAAGACCTGGAGACAGTTAGTCATCCAAGATGTCCCAATCAAAGCATTCTAGATTGGCCATCATCCAGCCAAGGAAACCATAGACTTAAGAGTAAATTCAGCCATGATCAGAGATGACTTAACGAATGGCCTTTAGCTGATTCCTGACACAAGGCTGGCTTGTTCTTGCCTGCTACTGTGGTCTGCAGCCATCGTGTAAGCTCAAGAGATCATTCCCGTAGTAGGTAAGGAGCGACTACTTCTCACATCCTGACCCACTGGGTCAGAGACACACAGCACTGCACCTTCACGGGTGGGCACCGTTAAGGCAGTCAGAGTCAAGCAAGCCTTGGGTCCCCACTCCCAGAAGTAGATCCACCCAAGGCCTCCTGAGAGGAAGAAAAAGAAGAGGCTTGAGAATCACCCGATGATACTGCTTATGGATGTGTGCAAAATGTTGCCCGTAGTCTCGGTTCAGAATACTAGAGGTGGTACCCAGACCCCGCTGGAAGAAGGCTAAGTTCTGAGGTAAAGACAACACACAGGGTGAGTGGGAGTCATTAGCAGAAAGCAGGGTGCTCAGCCCTGTCTCACTGAGCAAGCATTCCAGACTGGTCCCTGTTCTCTCTCTCTCTCTCTCTCTCTCTTTCTCTCACTCACTCGCTCACGCCATTCCTCCTCCCCTCAAAAAAAAAATCTGGCAACCAAAGACAATTAAGTGGAAAAACACTTAAAACATAAAGCCTCTGAAGCATTCTTGATGTTGTGCACAGTCTCCACGATAGCTTCACGGGCCCATTTTTAATTTTGTCTGGCAGCCACGACAGAAGACAAGGAAGGTAAATCAGAGAGCTACTTTTTATGAGACCTCAGAGACAAACAGCCATAAGTAATTCCTGCAGCTTTTTATTTATTCTCCTGCTGTAGGCAATTTAGTGGATGTTTTTCTCTGGGATTCTTTCCTCCTGTTTCTTCTCTCTCTGTCTCTGTCTCTCTATCTCTGTCTCTGTCTCTCTCTCTCCCCTGTTCCCCACTCTGCTATTTCAATAAAATGGAACTATTTAAAATGCAGACTGCTACACCTCCACCTCCCACCTCCGGTGGTCGCTTCCCCTCACAATAGCAGCACGTCTCTCATTTGCAGGCTGCAGCCAGGCAAGCTTCACACTGCGGATGTTTGCAAAGAAAATTTTTTTCTCCGTAAGAGATCATTTTCTATCCAATGACCTACCCTACATGGTAATTTGTGAGCATCCAGCCATCATCTCAGGGGTTTGTATATTTTTTTAATGTGGAACTTAGAGAGAAAAATATAACTTTTCTTTTGGCTGGTATAGTTCTGGGGTTCAAACAGGGCTTTGCTTATGCTGCACGAGTCCTCTAACCACTGAGCCACACCCTTAGTCCCTTCCACACTTCTGTTCTTAGCGGATGTACATTACTTTCATAACTTGTTCCTGCAACAAGGCACCTTATCCAAATAACTTGGGTGTTTTGTTCAGCCCACAATTGCAAATTGCAACCCATCGGGGAAAGAAAGTCACAGCATCAGGAACTGGTGGCATCAAGTCACAGCAAGAGGAGAGGACAAGTCCCAGGACCCAATCCTCTCCCACTTGCCCGCTGGCCAGCGTTCTATTGCTTCTCTCCATTCTATGTCCACCTGCCCAGAAAGAGGTAGCGTGACTCTCGCTGGGCTGGACCTTCCCACATTAAGGATAAAATCAAGCCAGTCTCTCCTGGGCATCCCCAGACCCCCACTTTAATCTAGAACTCCCCTGCCAAAACCAAGAGAGCTATCACAAGTGTTCACAACAATCCCAAAGCACTAAATCAGTCATAGAAATGTCGAATATGTAATTATTCCTGGCAAGACACAGGTTGGTGGAAAACACTGTGGTTTCACATATACAGAAGAAGACATACTCGCCCACCCTTTGTACCCCTGGATCTCATTTTATGTACTTTTTAAAAAAATTGTACCTGTCTGATGCATGTATAAGCAAACATGTCGTGGCACATAGGTTGAGTTCAGAGGACACCTTTGTGGAGTCAGTTCTTTCCTTCCACCTTTACATGGGATCTGGCAATGAAGTTCATTCCAACAGTCGCACGTCTACCTCCTCTCGAAGAGCTGATCTTCCCACCCTGGCAGAGAGCTTCTGCCTGTCTTTCCTCCTGTTAGCATCTCAATCTCAGCAGTTTTTCGTTGGCTCTCAGGAATAGGCTGAGTGTTCACCGAACACATACATAACCCAGGTTCTTAGAAAACCTTGCAAACACACACACACACACACACACACACACACACACACACACACACACACACTGCACAGTAGTAAAGGCTTGATATGTACAGGAACAGACATACACAGCCTACCTGCATGCATGTTATACCTCCATGCATGTTACACCCCCATGCATGTTATACTCCCATGCATGTTACAGGCAGTAGAGGACGGGAAGCCCAAGCACCAACACAGGGTCAGTTGAGGCAGGTGAAGCAGATGGATGCAGGTATCATTCCCCCAAACTGACCCAGCCTGGACATGAGAGCCTTCCCGTCATCTTCAATTCCAACTGCCCCGTCTCTTACTTCACTCCCGTCTATAGCACGGACATGCAATTGAGTGGACATGTATTTGTTGTAAGGGACATGTGCCTCTTCACAAGCATCTTTGGACGTTGTCTGCATGCATGTACAGAAGATGCCCAACACATGTCCCATGCTGCAGATTCTCCCCTGAGCTCTCTACTCAGATGTCTTTTAGCCAAGGGCAGGAGGTCTTTAGCTTGCCCTCTGCCTGCCTAGTGATCCTCACCACCCAGATTTCCAGGTTCTGGCTTTGGTTGACAGCCTTGCTTGCATGTGCCTGGATTCTCCAACACCCAATCCCAGGGGACACACTTCCCACACGGAACTATAAATAAATCCTGAGTCCTTATATAAAGACATGTCTTCCTGGGCCTGCACAGGACACAGCCTTACAACGGCCACGTTCTAAACTGCAAATGAGAAGCGTATCCACCACCTTGGCTCTGGTTCAGCACCAAGGGGTAGGGTCCCACAGCCTGATTGCTGAGACTCAGTCACCACGGTAAGCAAGAGTAATGGCAACCTCCACGGGGAGGGGGGGCCCTGATGGGATGAGGTGATGTTTTTTGTAAGAGTGTAACATCAGAAAGAATGAGTATGGAAAAACTTTTCTATTTTATTGATGTTGAGGAGGGGAGGGAGAAAAGGAGGAAGGAAGAAAAGAGAGGAAGTGAAGACGGGAGGGAGGGAGGGAAGAAGGGAGGGAGGGAATGGAGGGAGGGAGGGAAAGAAGAGAGGGAGGGAAAGAAGGAGGGAGGGAAAGAAGGAGCGAGGGAGGGAGGGAGGGAGGGAGCAAGGGAGGGAGGGAGGGAAGGAAAAAGTTCAGTTATAACTGATCACAGCCAGTAATAGAAACGCAGATTTACATCCGCACATGACACACAGAACTTCCATACGCTTGCCGACTGCACGCCCCGCAGACCTCTCTGGGTTTTCTAAGAAATCGAGCAAAAGTGACTCAGGATCTCTCCACATTCTACAGCACTTCCGCCCTGGTGTTCAAACCGGGGATTCACATCAAGTGTTTTTGTGTCTGTGCTCTCCTTCTAAGGCTGGGGAATCAATGCTGCATTGGGTTTTGAAGGGGAAAAAAATATGATTTGGAAGATTTCCTTTAGCTCTCTACTGGAGAGCAATTGAAATAGTATTGCGGGGGCTGGTCTGTGGAGGTTGAGAGAATTCACCCAAAAAGCCATCTGTGCCTGGCACCGCTTCCTGAGAGACGTCTTACATGCTTTCCCAATGCCTTGCACATTTCCCAACAATGGCACATTGGACATTGTGGGAGTCTTTTTTTTTCCTTCCAGGTTTAATTTTAGTAATTTGTGCCACACGCGTGCGCACACACACACACACACACACACACACACACACACACACAGAGGACTCCCTGCTCTGTTGAGTTTGGTTTGCCAAACGAGTTTGAGGGCTGACTTGTTCATGCAGCCATTTGTCTATATTCCCTTCACCAGTGCCACATAGAGTTAGAATCTGGTTAACAAGCACCTGTGTCTTCACAATGAGGTGAGCTCTCTTTAGGAAAAGCTAAAGGCACTCAGTTGTGAATAAGGGACTTTGGAATAGGCTCATGGAGCAAGGGACCCTGATACTTAATACCTACGATTTTACATGTGATTTGCACTCTGAACCCATTCCTGTCTGTCTTAGACTTTACTTCCCTCATTCTTTCTTCTTTTTTAAGTTTACTTACTCATTGTGTGTGTGTATCAAAGGGCATTGTGTGTCCCTGTGGAAGACCAAGGGTGACTTCGGGAATCATTCTGGATTCTACTTCCTATTTGTTTCCCTCTAGGATTTCCCAGGCTCCACCCATCAGGGCCAAAGTGCTGATGTTTTCATGTGGGACCTGGGATCCAAACTCAGAACCTTCTGGTTGTAAGGCAAAGCCACCTCTCCAGCTCACCCCTATTTCTTCTTACCTGCAGCATTAGGTGCTAACGTGAAACATGGCACAGTTTCCAGTGTTGAGTGGTCTGAGACATTTATACAGAAATCCACTCCTGCATGCAACATTCTGTTGAGTTTTATGTCATTTTTTTTCTTTTGGGGTAGAAGCAACTGGGCTGTGTCCTACTTTGGTTTGTCCTCACTGTGGAGTTTCAGGAAAACTCAGTTCCATAGCTGCTCACAGTTCCAGTCCCATAACTGTTTAGTGTCTCCATATTTAAGACTTCTAAAACTTTATCTCCAGTCCAAATACTTATACTGAGTGCTTATAGCTCTCCAGTCTCTCAAGCCAAATTTCTCAACCAAGCTTGAGACCACTATGCTCTGCTTTTTTCTGGACATATGCCCTGTCACATGACAGAGACGTCACAGAAAGGTGATATTCAATACATATATAAAGGCCACTGACACTCACCTCTTCCTTTTTAATAATTCTGCCATCACAGTTTCTGGTTCATGAACTATCATCCTCAGGTACCCCTGAGTCACGATGCTCAACACCTGCTCACCAACCTGGTGCAAAGTGGGGCTGCTATGTTCAGCCAGTTGTTGTGACTTTTTTAAGACCTGGCCTCTCTCACATCGCTCTGCTACTCATTGAGTCCCAGCTTCCAATCATGAAAATTGTTATGTGCAATGTATGACATCTGCGAGAAAGCTCCGTTCTACAGTGTGCCATGAAAAGTCATCTTAGATTGTTCATCCAATCCTTTGCTGTGATTTCAGACTCATCGACACCAGACTGTGCTCTAGTCAACATGTTCCAGTCTCTGCCATTGTAGCTTTTGAATGTGACCCCCACATACACACATACCTTTGCTGGGCACATGCTCCTCCCTCCTCTTACCTTTCATCATAGCAATCTGCTTTGATTTATGACTGTCGTCATAGTTAGATACAGGTGTCAACTTGGCAACTGAAGGCTCTGAGCTCAGGGCACAGTTGTAAGGAATGAGTAGTGGAGTTAAGCCCTGAGCAGGCCTGCAGGAGATTGTCTGAATGATGGAGAAGACCCAGCCCATGGTGGGCGGGACTAGTCCTGGGGCAGGTGAATAAGATGAAGAGAACTGGTTGAGAAAGTTGGCATCCTTCTGTATATTTGGCCAGGCATGCTGATCCGGCATAAGGATTGTCCCTCTTTCTCGTCCGGTGGCTGTGGTGTGGTCAGTTCTCTAGGTCTCTGAAGTTGACATGAACACTTCTGCCAAGCTGGACAAGAAACTGTAACAAGAATCATAAGCCAGGATAAAGCCTCTACTCAGCTACAAGTTATCTGGTCATAACATTATCAGCAGCACAGCAAGTAACTGCAACAACTGCCTATGGACTCTTTCCATGAAACCTCACTTTCCCCTTTGATAAGTACCTTTTCCTCATGGGCTTATGATATTTTAAATCCTTTCCCAGCACCTAAGATATGTTTCTACTGACAATAGTCTGTAAGCAGTGATGTTTTTAATAGGTACCATAACCTTTTTCTAAAATCTCATTTATAGTATCTGCCAGTTTGATGGCACAGATATTAGCATCTAGCCAACCTAACCTATCAGCACAATATCACTAGACCCAGAGATAAGCAAAGACAGACAACCATGGTTCTACGAAGCCAGTTAATGCTATGTACGATTAAGATAATTAAGCATCAGTGAGCCTATTCTTTAACATCTACATGAAAAAGAAACTAGTATCTATAGAATTTACCCATGTCAAAGGCAGAATTTGCAAAACAGTTCCTTTCCTAGTGGCTTCTATTAGTTTCTCAAGTCTCATTATTCACTGGAGTATTGTATTTATCTTATGCATTATTTTTGACAACTACTATTGGCTATATTGAAGGTAGATTTTACATTCTAGTCAAAGCCATTATTTTTAGACTTAACTATGATTGAATTATCTGAATTTTTCTGCAATAAAAAGGTGTGAAGAGCATTTATAGATAACCAGTCTCACATAATTTATCACCTAGCATCCCTGTGATTTCAGGAATGGGGGCATATATTATTTGTTTATCTTGTATTGTTTCTCATGGTAATGTGCATGTGAGTCACGGGTCACTGTCACATTTTGTGTTAGTCCAACACACAATTATGTCTCCCATTGTATTCTATAATTGAGGCGGAAAAGCACCAGAGGATGCAAGGATATGGAGAACCCTCTGATCTACAGAGGGAGAAGGCTACTCAACCCCATTTGACAGGAGTCCACCTTACCACCACATGCTCTTAGATTCAGACTTGTGTTTCAAGGCACAAAATCCCATCTGTGTAACTACTGAGTTGCTTATTTTTGTTTTACGTTTTGAAGCCCAATATTTAATATTTTCATTAAATTGTTTCAATACAATTTTGAGAAAATGCCAACTGAAAGACAACATCCAGGACGACTGCACAGGAAATAACCTTTCAGATGAAGAACACCAGAGTGACTGTTTTCTACTCTAGCCACCATGTGGCCTGATGGTGCCAGTCAGTCCACCTTATCCAGATTATCATGTATTTACCACATCATCAATGTTCAGACTGCTTCTGACAGCTTCCGTCAGAGCACTGAGAGAACCCAACAAAGGCTGGACAACCATTTCCTCCAAGATGTTAGAAATACCACCCCTTTGGACATTAATGCCTGTAGTTTTTTTTTTTTTCTCCTTGGGCATGGCGGTTTCCTTAGTTCGGTTACTGTGGAAATGGGATTCAGGCCAGCATTTTCAGCAAGCGTAGATGGAATAGCTTCCAAAGCATCTGCAAATGCACGAACACAGTCGGATTCCATATCACTCAGTGTTCGAGAATATTCAGTCAACCTCAGGGCCAACTCTATTTCTGGAGCCCCACCTCCTGCAATAAGAGCCCTCTTCTTTACTAAGCAGCGAATAACACACAAGGCATCATGGATGGAGCGCTCAGCTTCTTCAATCACCAGTTTGTTAGAACCACGTACAACAATTGTAACTGCTTTGACGGGGTTTGTATAACCTGTAATCTTGAGCAGTTTTCTGGAGCCCTCTAATTCAGCAGAACCTAGCATGTCAGCAGTGAATTGGTCAATATGAGCAACTGGTTTGGTTCCAATTGTCTTGCGAATGAATTCAACATCTTCTCTTTCAGTATCCTTAATCACAATAATCTTCATCTTGTTCAGAAAATGTATTGCAAGATCACTAAGAGCATCTCTTAGGATAGACCTCTGTATGAGCAAAACATTGCATCCCGCTTTTTTAATTTGCTTCACTAAATTTAGAATATAGGCTCTCTCTTCTCTTAGCACTCGATCCATCTGGGCGTAGTCAGACGCTACTATTTGATTATCCATATCTGTTTTGGGAGCAGATAAGCAAAACTGAATAAGCCTAATCTTAGCCTTTTCAACTCTCATTATACCAGAATTTGCCACTTTTGGGGTAAGAACGAGACCTTCCACCAGGTCACAAGTCATCAATTGTCCCACCAAGCTTCTTAACTATTTTAATGTCTCTAAGATCTACACTGGTAGCTGTGGCTGGGTCGATGACTTTCATCATTGCATTTACACTCATTGGAGAAAGCAGACTTGAATACTGAGAGACAACCTTTGAATTCAATGAGGTGGTTGCACTATTTAACAAGGTTTCTCCGTCACTCAGTTCCACGGGTGGAGCCATATCAGAAGATTTCTATGCCCTTTTCCAAAGCTTTCTGGAATGACTCAGAAAAGACAGTTGGATCAATCCATTTCTGGAGAAGCTTGGTACAGGTATCTAGGAGAGAACCAGCAATGATGACTACTGACAAGGTGCCATCTTCTGCTTTCTGTATCTTGGGCTTTAGACAGCTCCACCAGCGTTCTGGCTGCTGGATGCAGTACTTGCATTTGTTTCAAAATGGTGCCACCATCATTTGTAATGGTCACATCGCCTTTTCCGTCTTGAATCATCTTATCCATTCCTTTTGGTCCAAGGCTTGCTCGAATGGCATCAGCAACAGCGTTGGCTGCCGAGATGTTGCAGAAGCGGATCTGGGCCGGCTTGTCGCGGTCCTGGTAGGCGCCCTTCCCGCGGCTGCCTCGCTCCGCGGAGCCACATTCTCCGGCAGGACGAACCAGACAGAGCGCACGTGACTCAGGAGGGACGGAGGGATGCGCATCCTGCCCGCTGCGGATAACGGACTGCGGCCGCCACCTGCGCGAACCTTCCAGCTGAGGCGCTTATCATGTTAAATCAAATTTTCATCTCAGACAGATTCTAAAATATGGACTCAGTAGTTCTGCTTTCAAATACTCTCTCAGAGTTGCTAACAACTTGTAACTCATCTTCAAGTTCATGAGATGACTCAAATGGAAAAAGGTGTTTGCTATCCAAACTTGCTGACTTAAATTCAATCCCCGACACCCACATAAATGTGAAAAAAGAGGACCAAATTCATACAGTTGTCCTGTGATTTCCACATGCACATCACAGCACATGTCCACATACATTTCACACACACACACACACACACACACTGCAATAATAACAATAAGATGTTTTCAAAATAACCAGTAATCAATAATGGAAGTTAGGATTGCGCCTCTTTTTAATCTCATCTCTTATACTGATAGTGGGTATTATAAACAATTATCCTTTGAGACAGAATCCTTCTTGCTCAGTGTTATTAATTAAAACTTTTTGTAGGTTTTCCCTTAGCTGTTAGTAAAACAATACGTTTATTGAAGGCAGAGGAACAGAACTGTGGTTTAATGAAAAGGAAACATTTAAACTCATTCCCAAGTCAATTTACATCTATGCCACGTTGTAACTTGTGGCTTTTGGCATGGAGACTTAGCTCTGTGGTCCCCGAAGAGATTACAACTCTCTGACTAGACTATATAAAGTGGACTTTGTATCTATAGTGTGGACTACATAGAGTTCCTGTAATTCTTTTCTGTAAAGAGAGTTTATGTCCATTCCTCCTTGCATCCTCTTTTAGGCTATCTCAATTGACCAATGACAGACTGCTTGGAGATCACTTTCACAAGGCCTTGGAATGTTCCTTTAGATTCTACAGAGGGGAGGACTTGACAGTTACTCCCAAACCCATACCACATCAACATGGCTGCTACAAGACAAAGCTTTCGTTCATACTACTTGCCCAGAGGAAAGTCACTCAAGCTTGCTCTGTGCGAGGAAGCCTATCGATCGCCAGGAATGACATGTTTCCAGATCTCAACGCACAGTCTGTGAACTAGTCCATTAAGAACTGTCCAGTCCTCATTGAAAGTGATGAGTTTCAGCACTAGCACAATCAAGAGGACCGGAGCTCACTCCTGCCGTCTGCTCCTGCATTACTCCATCAGCTCCTCTTCTGCCTCTGCCTCGCAAGGGCGCTCAGTCCACTACCTTGTACTTGAGCAGAACAATGCTGCGGCAGGGGGGAATATGCGGACACAGACTGTTCACATCACGGCTGACAGGAAACAAGGACGAATGCCAGCACTCAGCTGACTTTGTTCTTTTCATTCAGCCTAGACCCCTCGTGCATGGATAGAGCCAACCACATTTAGGGTAGGTCTCCCCCCACCACCCAGATAATCATCTCTGGAAATGACGTCACAGACACCACCTAGACCTATACCTCTTCGACCCCCTAGATGACTCTACATCCATTCAGGTGGACAATGAGCATACACCATCACAATTAGGTACTGCCTGCCCATGTACCAGCCTTAGCTTTGCATAATGTCTGTTTCCAGAAAGTTCTTTTTCTTGACTGCTAGGGTAGACCTAGGTATGTTCATGCAGCACTAGCAAACTCCTCAGCCACAACTGGGCAAAACTGTTTCCTTGAGAGGACAAGATAGTCAAAATGCCAAAATAGTCTTGGTGATTTCAGCAACACAGGCGTGGATGGAAATCCAACAAGCTGAAAGGAAAAAAAAAAAAGACACCTCGGAGCATCAAGAAATCACAAAAATCAAGTTTCTCAAAGGCCAGCCTACCTAACCCCTTGCGGGACCCTGCCACACTGGAGCCGTGGGATGAATTATATCAATAGCAAAAACAGATCGCTGGTTAAATCACTGTGATTAGTTCTGTAAGGAAACAACAATTACATCTAATTACAAGCAGTGCTGAGGTGTCGCGGCCCTAATGAACCAAGGGGGCAGGTACGAGGGCAAGTTGTCATTAGCTGCTGCGTGGAAAGTTCCAGAACAGACCTCAGATGCACTTCGTCCTGGCATTTCACGACCGTATTGATTTGGAGCTAGCCGGGTCTTGGCGAGGGTTTACTAAAATAAAACTGCACTCTGGAGGATTTTTCTCACGTGTGACTTGCGGGATTCTGCTGAGATGTATAAAATAGGACCCGGTGGGAAGGGCTGTCGGCACACATTCTCAGCCCGCATTGGCAGCCTAGGACTTGAAGACAGCAAGAAGCCTGTTTCCAGCCCTGAGTTAAGCTGCTGCGTCTTAAGGGATATTTCAAGTACTGGTGCAACCAAACTTCCAGCTCAACTTTGTTCCTGAGACTTTGCTTTTCAGGCGCAGCATTTACTTAAGGTTTTTAAACAGACAATTGGAGGCAGGAGAGATGGCACAAGGGATGGGACCTCTGCCTCACAAGCAAAGGGACCTGAGTTCGCATCTCAGATCCCACCTATAAATGCTGAGTGGAAATGGTAGCGAGTGGCCTGCACTTCTGGCCCTGGAGGGTGGAGTCTGGGAAACCCCAGAGCAAGAGGATAGGGAGATGGAACAATCGAGGATGATTCTCCAAGTAACCCTTGGGTCTCCACTCAAGAGCCCTCATCTACACACACACACACACACACACACACACACACACACACTACACATAGTACACATCCATACCTACACATAAAAAAAGCATTAAAAAATAGAACACTTGCTTTTTTGTGTTTAGATACAACATTACCCAGGCTGACCTTGAACTCAGCTATGCAAATAAGTCTGACCTTGAATGCTGGTCCTTCTTTCCAAATGCTGTGGTCACCAGAACGAACCACCATGTCTAGCTTGATTCAGTGCTGGGAATGGAACCCAGTTCTTTGTGCAAGCTAGGAAAGCACTCTACCCACTGAGATCCCTCCCTGCCCCTAAATACAGAGTTTAAATTCAATTTTTAAAACAATATTCTCTGTTGACCTGAGGAGACAGGAAAGAGGGAGTGATCTGAGGGGGAAGGAGAAAGACACTTGCATGCGTGGGAAACTCCTGGGGGGGGGAGAGCTTATAAAACTCAAGTCCTCCTCCTCCTCTCCCTCCTCCTTCCCCTCCTCCTCCTCCTCTGCTCACAGCAGAACCTGGCCACGCCCTCCCACATGGCTTGATCTACACAGCTGAGAGTCGTTGAAAGAAATCCCCTTTGGCTTCTTGGTTTGTGGGGAATGTATGTCAGAGCTGCAGGGAAAATTAATACATCACCTGGAACTCGTCGTTTTCCCCTTGTGTGTGCAGTGGGGTTTTTAGAAGTTCTAGAATTTCTTTGGAGACTTCACCTTCATTTCTGATTTTCAGCAATTTGAATACTATCTAAGCAGACTTTTTTTATATTATCTGAGAAGGTATGTGGTGAACCTACCCCCATACACATAGTATGATTTTTTTTAACATCATGTTTGAAAAGATTTGGGCCGACATATGTTTAGATATTTACTTCCACAACAACACTCCCTTCTGTGAATTTTATAGCCTTCATATGCTACTTGAGTCTATCAGATCACGAAAATGCTAAGGTGTGTTTCCTTACTGTTTTTCTACCCGTGTGCTGTAAGTGGTATTGCTCCTTCTAGCTGAGTCTTTGAGATGAAGGAAGAGTTCTGTTCCCTTTGCTTCCCTGAAATCCACCACTGGCTGCAGGATAGCTTCTAGGTCGCCAACTTTACCCAGAAGTCCCTGCGTCTACTCTCCCACTGTGTTCACACTGTCATCAATTTCATCTTCTGGTGCATTCAACCTTCTGCCAAGCCCATCCTATGTTTCTTTAGTGGCTACTGTATTCTTTAGATCTAAATTGCCACTTCAGGTCACGTGAGATGGCTCAGTGTGCCAGGGCACCTGTGTACAAACCTGGCAGTCTGAATTTCCTCCCTCTCTCTCTCTCTCTTACACACACACACACGCACACACACACACACACACACACACACACACACACACACACACACTTCTTGATCTTTCTCTCTCTCTCAAATGAGTAAATGAAAAAATATACATATTTATGCTTTCCTACATCTTTTGAAATTCCCAGTCTCTTCACCTACTTGCCCTAGGAATTGTCTAATGAACAATCGTTGTTCTTTTAAAGTCCTTGTTTCCTAATTCAAGCAGTTGTGTCATTTCTGGGTTTGCGGTTGCTGACTGAATTTTCTCTTCACTCTGTGCTTATTGTTTCCCATTTCTTCAGAGAAATCTTTTACCTGTAAAAGCATGAATCAAATTCCACCTTACACATGGTGCATGTTTGGTGAGTACTCTGATCTTATAGCCTTCATACACCAGACAGAAGGCAATACCTCTCTCTTGTTTCCATTCCCTTGGGTCATAAGAGACCTCAGTTACGGTTACTGAGTGGAAATGTTGCTGTTCCTGGATTCAGATAAACTGTCCTTTTAACCCAACCTTCTAAGTGAGCTCAGATACCCTAGTCAAATGGCCAAATATCTCCTAACACCAATACCTTTGCCATAACAAAATAAAAATTTGTGTGCAATTTGTGTGTTTCCATGAAGATTAAGTGGATGATTGACTATTTGACAATTTTGACACAGTACCTGGTGTATTCAGGATACTTAATAAAAGCAATTAGTGAGATAATAAATGCCAGCCTATCCATCTTTTCAACAGGAGTATCTATCATGCCACGTGCTGACTGGCACTATTCAAAGATTCATCAGTAAGCCAGGGTACCATCCCTCTGCTGAAGAAATTTCCCTCTATGAGTTTCTGGGGTAAGATGGCAGCTTAGAAGCTGGTTCCTCCATGTGACATAGTGAATGAGAAGTGTCCAGAGAACAAATGATAGACTCTATTCCAAAAGGATATGTAGATATAGATACAATTATACATATAGTTATAATTATAGATATAGAGATAGATATAGATATAATTATATAGATATAGTTGATATAGATATAGATATAGTTGTAGATGTAGATGTAGATGTAGATGTAGATATAGATATAGATATAGTTGTAGATATAGATATAGATATAGATATAGATGTAGATATATAGAGATCATAAAAGTGTCTCCAAGTATTCAAGATGCAACCCAAGGCCCTTGAGTCTGCCAGCCCACTGTAACTGAAATCAGTAAATCCTTGTTTGCCTGCTGCTGTCACTAAAACTGAATATCAGGGGGCCAGAGAGCAGGCACGAGTCTAGAACTAGAGGGATCCCCTATTCGATCCCCTGGGCCCCCAGAATAAAGACGATCAGCCACTGTTTTCCACTAAGCTCCTGCAGATGGCTGCTGTGGTAACTCACAGCTCTAAGGTGTGGAATTTCCCCCAGGAAAGCTGTCAAAACCCCAGGTTTAAAGCTTGTTGCCCCCTTGAACTTTCTTGTTTATCTCTGTTAAGCAATAAAATGAGACCGTCAGGATTATTCAGGGTCATGAAGATAAGTAAAACATCTGGCCTGGCCGCTGAGTCACAAAGCAAATGTTCTGAGGATATTCATACCTCTGCATAACGCTTCTCTTCTTCCAGATGTGCGTGTGTGCGCCTGTGAATGTGCATGTGTGTGTGTGCGCACCCGTGTGTGTGTGTGAATGCATGTATGTGTGTGTCTACTTATTTCATTCCACATGGAATCGTAATACGGTCATCCTATTTGAATTTTCCCTATACAGTGGTCACGGTTTGAATGTGGATTGGCGCCCACATGACACACATTCATGTGTTAGAACACCTGATTCCCAGCTGGACGTGCTATTTGGGAAGATGAGACCTTAAGAGGTGGAACTGGAGTCTAGGTGGGGGATGCATGTCACTAGGGACAGGTCAGAGATTTGATAATCTTTATCTTTTTATAAAGTTTTTTATTTGCTTATTTTATGAGTGTGTGTGTGTGTGTGTGTGTGTGTATGTGTGTGTGTGCATGTGTGTGTGTGTGTGTGTGTGTGTGTGTCCCTGTGGAGGCCCAAGGGTAACTTCAGGAATCATCCTGGATTGCTTCTACCTCCTTCTGGCTTAGCTCTGGGATTTCCCAGGCTCTGCCCAGCAGGGCCAGAAGTGCAAGCTGCCACCTTTTCTGCCTGGTGTTTTTACGTGGACCTGGAATCCGAACTCAGGACCTTCTGCTTGCAAGGCAGACTCTTAACCCCTGAGCCATTTCTCCAGCCCCGAAGATTTGATAATCTTATTCTCTCTCTCTGTCTCTCTCCTCCCTTCCCTCATCTCTCCCTCTTCTCCCTATGTCCCTCCATAATTTTCTGCTGTGACATGAAACCAGTCTTCTACCGTGTGTTTTCTACCGTATTGGACTCCATCCTCTGTGGAACCATGCACAAAAATAATCAACCCTTTCTCCCTTAAATTTCTTGGGTCAGAGGATGTTAGTCCAGCAACGGAAGAGTAACTGGAGCATAAACTCTGAGAAGCGACCCTATTTATCTGCAATGTCCCTTGTATTTCTGCAATAGATTATTCCCTGTCACTGACACAAATTAAATGTCAAAAAAAAAGTCAGTGAACGAAAAAAAAAATGGGTTTACGTTTTTTTTTTTTTCTGAGCAGTCTCTAGCATCACATGCCAACTCTACTCTTTCAACGTAGAGATCATCTTAAGGAGTGTGCAGCTTGGGACGTGTTGAGATGTGCCCGCCACATCTCCACCACGAGTGCTGAGATCTCTCGCAGCTATGGCTCCAGCTCCGCGTGTCTGAGTCTTTATCACCAGGACAGGTCTTAACAAGTAGATCACTTCTAGATGTGAGAGTGAAGATAATAGTTGGATGAGGACAGAGAACATGCCTCCCAATGACCTGGTGCTTAAATTACCTGGATTCAATAGCCGCGGCTCTTCCTGTCCTGTGTGATGCTGACAATATTCTTCCTGATCCCCGAGGTCATCTTTCCTTTAGGATGCTGCAGTCAAGCTTTAATTTCCCTTTTCATTTTTAATTAAAGCCTCTGTCACCTATTGACTCTGCAAACTCTTTTGAAAGTGCCAGATGAGACAGAAGGTTCATTACTTTCAAATCAATTCCCAATCTGGGTTTTTTTGTTGTTGTTTTTTTTTTGTTTTTTTTTTTTTTTTTTTTTTTTGCTCTCCGCAGTCAGAGGGGCTGAGCCCTGTGGGTCTCCCGTGGTTCTGCATAGAAAGCAGACTCAGCGTGTCAGAACGCCACCAGGTCCTGAAGGCAGTTGCTCCTTCCCGCTAGCCAGAGGGCCTGGCCAAATCCCTCTCCAACTCACTGTGGACCACACACTGCTCTCCCGGCAGCAGGCACCACAGTAAAATAGTCAGACAATGCATGTTATAGAACTGTAACTCACACTGTTGAACTTGCCACATCTGAGGCCTGACAGGGCTCCACACAGTTCACAAACACTCAAAAGCCAAAGTTTGCAGAGGCCTTCAAAATGATCCTGTCTCGCTTTCTCTTTCACAGAGATGAAAATAATGGGGAAATTTTTTTTGTCAGATCCAGAAATGAAATCTACCACCGAAGTCTCAGAGAACTATTCACCTTTCTGCTTGCTTGCTTTTTTTCTTCCTTTTTTTTCTTTCTTTCTTTCTTTCTTTCTTTCTTTCTTTGTTTCTTTCTTTCTTTGTTTGTTTCTTTCTTTCTCTCCTCTCTTTCTTTCTTTTCTTTCTTTCCTTTCTTTCTTTTTCTTTCTCTTCCTTCCTTCCTTCTTTCCTTCCTTCCTTCTTCCTTCCTTCCTTCCTTCCTTCCTTCCTTCCTTCCTTCCTTCCTTCCTCTTTTCTTTCTTTCTTTTTCTTTTGTGTGTATGCATGCGATGTACATGGATGAATGTGTGTTTGTGTGTATGTAAGCACAAGTGTGTGTGCATATGTGGTATGCATTTTTGCATATGAGTGAGCACCGGTATATGCATATGATATGTATGTGTGTGCCTGTGTGTGTGTGAGTACAGGTGTGTGTGTTCACATGTGTGTGTTCACAGGTGTGTGTATATGTGGTATATATATTTGCATGTGTGGGCATAGTTGCATGTGAGTCTATGGGTGTTTGTGCAGTGTGTGTGTGTGTGCAGTGGTATATGTGTGTTTGAATATGTGTGGGCGCAGGTCTCTATATGTGGTATTCATGTGTATGTGTGTTTGCATGTGTGTAGGCACAAGTACATGTGAGGTATGCATACCTATGTGTGTAGGCACCAGTGTGTGCCTGTTCACATGTGTGTGGACACAGGTGCATGTATGTGATATGCACTTATGTATCTGTGTTTGCACATGTGTGTGCACAGGTGTGTGCTGTGTGAAGATGCACGTGCATATGTGTGCACCTAGGGGTAGGGTCCTGAGGCTGTTGTTGAGAGTCTTCCTCAACCGCTGTCTGTCTTATATTTTTTGGCAGGGTTTCTGGCTGAGCTCAGAGCTCATCAGTACAATGAATCTAGCTGGCCAGCTTGCCCTGGACATCCCCTGTTTCTGCATTCTGAGCACTGGGATTAAAAGTGACCATCACACAAGATCTGACATTTACAAGGGTTCTGAGAACCCAGACTCTGTCTTCATGCTTGTTCAGCAAGCTCTTTAATCACGAGCCATGTCCCCAACCCAAACGTCTGTTACTTTACCTGAAACTTCTGTTCCTAGGTGAGAGAGCTAAGGTTCAAACATGTATAATTAATAGTCATTGTCCCCTGGGTAGCAGACATGGTTCTTCCACCCTGTTCTGACCAACTGCCATTCACACTTTTCCTGAAGAGAAAGAAGCACCGTTTTCTCATTTAATTTGGAAGCCAACAAATAAAGTCATACCTCAGTGCATTCTTCTGGCATGTGGCTCCTTTATTTCCCCCAGGCTTATGTTTATTTAAGGCTTCATTAAACGGAAGTCCTCCTGAGCCAACACCAGATGGACGGCAGCAAAGAAATCCAGGCAGAGTGAGATAAGGCAAGTTATCTGTGGCCAATCACCTGCTCTTCGTCAGGGTGGTGGGAAGCACTGGCTCTGAGAGAGCCTGGGACCTCGCTCATCCCTGGCTGCCCTCAGCATATCAAGGGGTCCCAACTCTGCTGCTCTGAGAACAGCCATAATGTATAGGAGGCTGAAAGCATCAGGTACAGAAATGCGTGTTCCCAGCAACACTATCCTGGGTTCCCTTCAAGCTTGTGCTCCAAGGAGGCATCTGGGGGGTCTTCCTTCAAACAATCACTGCCAGTCTATGGGATCAGCTACTGCCCATGAAGTAACTCTCCCTGGATTTTAGCTTTTAAGGAACACATCAGTCATCACGCCCTGAGATTGATGCAGTTTTGCATTAATGTTCCGGCGTTGTGGGATCCTTTATCGCCTACAAAGAACCCTCTGATGTTGTCAGTTACTTTTTTCATCTTAACATTAACCTGGTGAGATTAAGCAGGAGTCTCAATATCACAAATTTATAATTAAGGAGTGTGACAGTCAGAAAGTGATAAGCCCAAAGTCACAAGGTTCATAGGCAAAAGTGAGGCCTGAAAACCCAGCCCTAAGATTCTCAGTTCCGCGTCCATTTCATTCACAACACAATATTTGTAGTTACATCAGAGAAGCATCCAGCTTGCAACTGCCCCAAATTAATGTGGACCCTTTGTTCCTGCACCATGTTTTGTTTTAACCTAAGTAAGCACTAGTTTTTCCAAAGATATAATGAAAATTTGTATGGCAACCCAAAGGACAACGTTACTTCGACTGTGGACAACGCTTGGCCTAGAAAGAATTCCATTTCCTGGACATCCAGGAAGTGAGGTAACGGACCATGGATGGAGCTTAGCCTGGGGAGGATTCACTTCCTGTTTATAGACTGGGGGGGGGGACCTCAGCCTGGGGAGGATTCACTTCCTGTACACATATAGGGCTCAGCCTGGGAAGGAGTCACTTCCTGTACACAGATAGGGTTAGCCTGAGAAGGATTCACTTCCTGTACGCAGACAGGGCTTGGTTTAGGAAGTATTTCATTTCCTGTACACCTAGGAGGTGAGGTGACAAGGCTCTGGATAGACTTAGCCTAGGAAGGATCTCACCTCTGTGTATCAGAAGGGAACAGTTGAATGTGTGAAGCTGAGAAGAAAAGGGTCACACTTTCACATGTGCTTGAATGCACTGAATTCTGTAGCCAGCCAATGTTCTATACACTAATTCATTTCACACAAGATTTGATACTACTCCAAAGGTTAATATTTTCATTTATTTATTTTTACGTGTGTGTGTGTGTGCATGTGTGTGTGTGTGTATGTGTGTGTATCAGAGGGCACTATGTGTCCCTGTGGAGGACCAAGGGTGACTTTGGGAATCACCCTGGGTTGTTTCTACCTCCTTTTTGCTTCTCTCTGGAATTTCCCAAGCTCTGCCTTCCGTAGTCTGACATTTCTGCCTAACCCTTTTATTCAGGATCCAGGATCCAAACTCAGATCCTTCTGCTTGCACGGCAGAATCTTAACCCATGAGTCTTCTCTCCAAATCCTATAAGAGGATGGGGAAGAAGGTTGGCTGTCAGTAATGTGTTTGTCTTGAAAGCAAAGGAACCTGAGTGGGATCCCTAAAAGCCACATAGTGGAAAAGAAGTCAGCTAAACAGTGTCTTCTAGGCATGAAATAGATGCTGCCCCCCATGACGTCACCACATCTGGATCTGCTTCCACAAAACCTGCACAAGGCATGGCAATAATCCCCCAAGAACGGGCAAGGTCTTCAGGGGTCCCACACCTCCCCGAGAGAGCCCTGAGAGTCAGCCCAGGGTAGGAGTGGGATAGATGCTTCCTCCAGCGGTATATACCCACTGATACACCTGCCACACTTTAGCAAGTGCCAGCCACAGGTCAGTGCAGGTGGCTCAAGTGGAACTCAGTGGGCTTCACATGCAGGGGGATGAAGGAGGGAGAGGAGACTGATTGGAGGAAGAAGATCTGCAGTGGGAGGGGAGGGATTGGGTGTTGAGGGATGAAGGTGACAGATTCACTGTATTCATGTATGAATTCCATATATATGTATATATATACATATATATGCAGAATCCTATATATAGTTAAGAATAGTAGATTGCACTGGGAGGCAGAGACAGGTGGGTCTGAGGGTCTCTCTGACTAACTAGTGTAGTCTACTTGTAGAGTTACAGGCCAATGGGAGACCATTCCTCAAGAAATCAGTCAATAAAATATTTTTAAAGTTAACGTATCTGAGGAATAATAATTAAGGTTGTCTTCCACACACACACACACACACACACACACACACACACACACACACAACTTTAACCAAAATCTTACAAGACATTCATCATTCTTTCACAGATAGTCTTATTTTGCATTTTTAACATTATGTATTAGCAATACAAAAGCACAGGAAAGAGGGGAAGCAAAGAGTTTCAATATTGTCTTATTTGACAATGCCAAAGACTCAGGTGAAAAATCTACACTTAAAATGTATCCCATATCGCTTCTACATTCTCTGTTCACAGATGGTCTGATTGACAAGCTTAAACATCTCACTCCATCTACAGAGGAGAAAACTTCAAGGTATGAACATCCCTGACCTATTATGATTTACATTTCCTCCCTCCTGCTATATATCTTCTGGATTCATCATTTCCATTATGACGTCGCTATCACTCCAACATGGGGCTAATTCCATCAACTTCGTGAAATTTATATTGTCATTCTCTGTGCTCTATGGTCCATATCAAAGGATCACTCAACTATGTCCCCAAATGCTGAATATCAGAGATGTGAGATAATACGCAAAAGAAATGAACATTCTCTTGCAGTCAACTAGGTACCCCTGCTAGAGTGCCCACCTATTGTCCCCAGCAAATCTATCAGGAAGGAACCCATATCTGATATAAAAGCCAAATATGAGATACACCGGTATGACTTTCCATATGAAAATCTTAATATTACAAAAGTTACAAATGGGCAAATAACAGCTTACATAAACCAAATTGTTTTTTAAGTTTCTGGTTACAGAACTACAGAACCAGCTGGGGACAGAACTGAAGTTCACGCCAGTAACCAATCTGAGGAGTGACAGCTGTCTCCCCAACCTCCTCCCCCCCTCACTGCACTTCCTGCCCATCTTTGTCATAGCTTCTTTCGTTGCCTTGGCAACCTGAATCATCCATCCCCTGGGAGGCAGAGGAGGTCATCAATGCTTTTCCTGGCATTTATTTCAGTGCTGTGATTGGAAATCACTCTTGTGACTGGCACAAAGAATAAAGAGTGACCGAGGTGAATGAATCAAAAATTAACTAATTAGCCGATGAATGAAATCAAAACCCTTGCACACTGTCCTCTCAGATGTTCTTCAGATCTTCCTGCCTCTGCTGCAGTGTAAGAGACAGGCTTTCTAGGGAGATGATGAAAGATTCCTAAGAACCCCATCTCTCTTCACATACTGACCCTTGTATCAGACCCACATCCCTGAAGTGGAATCTTCCCCACACTTCAGAAGTGTTTGTGTGAAGTCACATGAAGAAATCTGTGCTGCTCACATTGGCAGCTTTTATTATTTGTGATCCAGTAGATCTCTGCTGTGCATAGGAACCTCATTTACTTTATCCATTTATCAGGGTGGACTCTCACAGAACTGTAGGTCATTATGTTAAGTGAAACAAGGCAGGTATAGGAAGACCAGCATCACATGACCCCATTCATACATGATACCTAATAAAGTTCATGGCACATGAGAAGGGTAACACGGTGGTTACGAGGGGCTAGGAGAAGAGGAGGGAGGATGGATGGCAAAGGTTAGTAGGAGGGTCTATGTTATAGTTAAGTGCTGTTCTCTTGTATATATAATGACCGTAATGAATGATGATTCACTGCATATATTTTTTAAAAAGCTAGAAGAAAAGACTATGAATTCACTGTAATGAATAATAAAGGTTTGAAGAGGTAGCTATATTTACCTTGGTTTGAAAGCTATGCCATTTATAGGTGTAGCAAAACATCGCATGGCAGTTCATTAAACACATATGGATTTTAGGTATCAGTTACATTTTTTAATAATAACATAAAAATTAGCAATATAAAGGAAAGCCTGCCATGAGAAATATCTTTCCTCCCTCTTCCAGCCACTGGAGGAATTTAGTCTTCGGTATCAATTTAATCCTGCAGCTTTAATTAAGACCCTCACAGCCTATTGATCCACCCAGTGCGAGCCTCCCTTGGGAGCGAAGGAATCATACAGCTAAACGAACAATAGTAAGCATGTGCCAGGAGGATCAGACAAGGCTTCCAATCTGATGCAGTCAATGTGGCGAAGGCAGAAGCAGGGGCTATGGAAGGGCAGGGTCTGCCTGCCGACCTCCCCGGAGCTCAGCACTCCCGTCTGCTCGCCCTTCTGTCTTCATGGATCAGCCATGGAAACAGAGACGCTCGTGGGTCCCAGAGAGAAGCATGTCTGGCTGGTGGCTGGAGCGTTTTCCCAGGGTGGTAAGGGAGAAGATATGCAAACGGTCCTGGCTAGCAGGAATCAGTCTGTCACTTGAAATCTTTGGGGGGTGTGATTCTGAGCATGTTCCCTGCACCACTGATATCTCACCGCCAATGTTGTCAAAAAAAAAAAAATACTCAAGGAATTCTGTTCTCAGACATGTGCAGATTTGTTCGTGTGGCTTCATGAAATCAGAGGGCCAGGGGGAGGTTGCGTGGGATCAGAATGTCTGGCTCTTGAATAAGATCACATTAGAGAGATGATAACATCCTGAGTGACCTCTGTCCATCACCAAGTGCATCCAGACCTTAGGAGACTGACCTCCCCGCATGTCTATCCTTCAGCACACACTTAGCTGAACTGCATCATTTGAGGGCATCCACACATCTGCCACAGTACAGGAAAGGGTAGTGTTTATGCCATTGAAGTAGAAACTAATCTCCTGAGCATGTCAAGTCCTCTGATTGAAAGAAAAAGAAAGACAACGTGTGCTTGAAGGAAACAGCCATCTCCTGCATCCTTATCCAGGTACTGAATCTGTGACCAGTGTCTGTATCATTCTCTTGGGTATCCAGGAAGAATTCTAAGGTTTCAGCCTGACACCTCCAAGCGTATAAAAGGAAAGAAAGTCAAGGGGGAAGATGAAGGGGAAGAGGTAAAGGAGGATCAGAGAATGGAGGTGCTTGCTTGAATATCTGCCAGGCAGGAGTATTAATAGTTCTCGTGCACTAACATTTCAACATTCCTGAGACCATCCTGAACCGGCCACTGCTATGATTTCTTTTTTTCAGATAAAATACTGAAATTTAGGGGGAGTAAGTAATGACTGACGTTACCCCAGTGAACTGGGGCTTTTCATTCTAAAGCTAGTGCTGTTAGCCAGAAGAAGAAAAGAGAATGAAAGAGGAAGGAACAGAGGATGGAACAAAGTCACACAGTCTAAATATTTAATATGTTTTATCTGATCACCCTAAAGAGAACACACGCGTAAAACTCTCAAGGAGAAAAAAAATGATCATTTCAAATCTCCTGCTGCCTAATTATCCCACTCTCCTCTCTTCGGGGGCAAACATTAACATCCGTTTCCCACATCCCTACCCAGGGCCCGGATTTGCAATCGCATCTATATCATTCTCTTGGGTATCCAGGAAACATTCCAAGGTTCATCCTGATGCCACCCAGCTTTCAATGCCCCATTCATCAACAATCAAATACCAAAAACCTTAACATCACGGAAATATCTCGAGTCTATCTATGTCCCCCTACCACACATCTGGTCCATGTCTACATCTTTATTCTAGATGATAGCACAACTCCTGACCTTGTCATACCCACCAGCACATGGTAATCTGGTATCCACCTCATAAGGAGATGCAACTTTTCTAAAGGAAACGTGTTTGTCTTTATGGTGTCCACTTGTTCACATCATTGCTTAAATGTTCTACAAATGCTTTTAGGGAAGGAATTATAAACACTCCATTAAAGATACACATGCTATGGTGCACCAGGGAGATCATAGGACAAGTTTCAGAAGTCAAGTCGGTTCTCTCCTTCTACCATTGGGATTTCAAAGACCAAACAGATCGGCAGGTTTGCACACAGGCCCCTTACCTTGAGCTGAACTATCTCCAAAGCCCCTATGTATCATTCTTAGGACCTGCACACTCTTCTCCATCTGAGTCTTGTTTGGAGCTCCTCAGCATTTGGGCTCTGCTCCAGCCCGCTAATTTTTCTTTCAGTTCTTTAAATGTTCTATGCTTCACTGAACAACAGTAATTGTGTTTGCAATGACATCTTTCCAGAACGGTATTTATCTTGGTAGCTTCCATACTTCCTTTGGATCTCTGTCTCTGTCTGTCTCTGTCTCTCTGTCTGTCTCTCTGTCTCTGTCTCTGTGTGTGTGTGTCTCTGTCTCTGTCTCTCTCTCCCTTCTCTCTTTCTCTTCATCCAGTCACCTAGACTCAAAGACTTCACAGAATGGAATGAACATTCATGGATGGCTGAAGCTACAGGGGCATCTATTTCTTCAGTTCTACAAGGAGCTGAGTATCTACAGAGAGTGTAGCTCTACTGAGGCCAGAGTACTTACTCAATGTTTATTGGGTTTCAGCCATTCTTCTGTCTCCTCAACTGCAGCTAGAGATTTCACCTAGGGGACGGACAAATAGGAATGCAGGGCCCAGCTAACTCTACCCTGGGAGACATATCCATCTTGCAATCAGATCGATTGTGAGGTAACAGATTTTTTTTTATAAATACATTCTAAGGGTTATAAAGAATAAGAAAGAAAAAGAAATGGAAGGCGGTGGCCTGAGAGGAAGAGGAAAAGATACAAGAGGGAAAGAGCAAATTGGAAAAACAAGACAGCCAGGAGGAAGTGAAAACAGAAGGTGATGCGTGGCCACAGGCAGGCAAAAGTATTTATTCTGTGGTCCTTAAAAAAATATTTGCCAACTTCAGATTCCTTGAAAATAAATATGCTACTATCTTTACTTCACTTCTGTTTAAATTCTTTTGCTTTTACGTTTTAGCAAAACATATTATTTATGCATTTTCCCCAGCTTCTCTTATCCTTCTTGGACTCCCGCCAAATCCCTTCTTCTAAAGACCCCCTCTCCTTACTTTCATGTCTCTTTTTGAACACTGCATGTAATTAGGGTTGCCCACATAGGCATGAGTGGAAATCATTTACTGCAGCAAGGGTAGTTAGCCAGGGGCTATATCACTGAGAAATATGACTTCTTCTCGCCCAGCCTCCATTAAATGCCTGAAGCTCCTCATCGTGATAGCATGCTGAGGGGGTCAGTCTTGAGCAGGTCTCGTGCAGACAACCACTGTTTTGCAGGCTCATGGTTACAACACTGGGTCATATCCAAAAGACAGTATCTCACGGCCCTTCTCTCCATCTTTTTCCCCTTGAATTCTTTCCGCTTCCCAAAACATTAATCAAGCTGTGGTAGAAAGTTGTAAGTTATGTATCAAGGGAATATTGGGGTGTTTCAAGGGGAAAGGATGATGAATAGATAGGCTACAGAAAATGGTGGGGGTAATAAGGTGTAAGATACTAAGGTGTGAGATATAGCTAAAGAGAAACCTACACTTTATCAGACAAGTGGGAAAGGGAGGGAGGGATAGAGTGAATATCTTTTTTAAAAAATAGACTTAAAAGACCACAGGAGATAAGAAAGTAAAAAGGGGAACAATGGGGGAGGACAGTTGAGGTGGGGGGAGGAGATGAGTGAGGAACAGGGTGGGGAAGCAACAATTAGCACCAAGATTTAAGATACAGTCAGAAAGAAACCTGTAAGTTCATTAAAAAATTATTTTATTGGGCTGGAGAGATGGCTCAGGTATTAACACTCTGCCTCCCAAAGAGAAGGTCCTGAGTTCTGATCCCAGGTTCCACATAAAAACACCGGGTGGAAATGGCAGAAAGCTGAACTTCCAACACTGGTGGGAGGAGCCTGACAAATCCCAGAGTGAAGCAAAAAGGAGGTAGAAGCACTCTAGGATGATTTCCGAAGTCACCCTTAATTCTCCACAGGGACACACAGTGCCCTCTGATCCACACATAGACACACACACTTTCTTTTCCAAAATGTGTGAACAAACACACACTATACAAGGTGATAAAGAGCAAGGAAGACAGGTTACAATGGAAAAGGTCATGTATATCTCCCACCATAAGCCCTAGGCAATTTAATAAGACTTCCAGTACTGGGTACGTGTTACCTCCTGATAATAAACTGTTGGCCAGAAAGACCTTAAAGACCCCAAAACAATATAGGTTTTTGCCATTGCTCTTGGCTGCCTTATAAAAACTGACAGTAAGACCCTGTTGCCAAAGACACGGCATACATGGATCACAGACATTAAAAATAATAACAACAAGGTAGAACAGGTCTATAAGCTTCCTCCTACCAGACTAGCTTCATATTACTAGAAAGCACTATACAAGTTGCAAGGGGAAAGAAGCAATCAGCAATTTCATCCACAAGACACAACAACAACCGCCAGCCAAGACCTAACCCACAGCGTAATAGTGGCATGAACGTAAAGAAGGTAGGTAACCAACTGTCACCTGATAGTATTTAAGGCCTGCCTTAGAGCATGGTCCACATCCTGGTGCTGAGAACCCAACCAAGAATTTATAGAAGGAGAAGACAGACCCTAGTGGTTGGTAACCAATTATTAACACCTTCGCCTCTAACTACATTCTCAACATCAATTATTACACCCATAGATGAGAGACATGCTTAGCACTTAGTCTATAAACGAGCAATGGAAAGTATTTATGACAGAAAATCGCATCTTCCCAAAGTCCATGAGATAAATAACTGGACTGCTCCACCCCAAACAGAAGATCTAAATTGCCCCCCACATGCACACCCAAACAGAAGATCTAAATTAGCCCCCCTCCACACACACACATACACACCCTAAGGCTCAAGGAGCATCGGAGAAGAGGGGGCAGCAAGAATGTAAGAGCCTGAAGATAGAGAGAGACACAGCCAGATACCATCATTGCAGACACAAATGCAGTGAGTTCTGTAACCATCAGCTCACTGCAATGGAGAGCTCAAGATTCAGCCCAACTACTTTGCATCACAAAAGCAACAAGACTTCAAGAAGGACCAACACATCTCCCTCACTTCCTTCAAAGTCAGAAGAGGGTCAAGACTGGATGAGAGAGAAAGGGAGCAACTCTCCCAAGGGATGTGCCTGCCGGCACATCATCCTTGTTCCAGAAAATACCCAGACTCGTCATTAACAGGAACCCAGATGGGACTAAGTGAACCATAAATGCACAGAAGGACATGAGAGCAGAAGGGAGGTAGGTGGAGAAGGAGAAGGCTTGAAAAGGGGATGGAGATGAGGCAATAAGGAGTGAAAACAATATAGATGCATCAGTAAAGCCCTAAAAAAATATAAGTCTTAAAAGTTGTAAGTTAGGATATGTGAAGTCACAAAGTTTGCAAATGCAAATCCTTTGCAGATGCCCAGTTCAACTCTAGAAGAGTTAAAATTAAGTTTGGCTCCACTCATGTGCATTGATCTCTGCAGGGACTATCACAGAGTCTCTCCCCATCAGTTGTCCTGGGATGGGGACAGAGGTATCACAGGGTCTCCTAATGGACCTATGTATCAGACCAAAGGGGTACATGCCTTTGTTGTGTTGCTTCCAGTCGATGCAAACCCCACCTCTCTCTCTCCATCTACATAAAATTCCACTCTGAGCTCAATTCTAAATCCTCCATAGAACTTAATTTTTTGGCAGCTTCCCTATAGCCATAATTAATGAAGAACAAGTTTGAAACAGCAAACGCTGAGCATATGGGTATTCCAGAGACATATCAACATCATTATCAGGAAAAATGAGATGTCAGTCAGTGTGTGCATAGCAGCTTTCAGATTCGACCCAAATGAAAATTAATATCCCTCCCTTTGGTGCAATAGGAATGAAATATTGCTCAAGTTGCTTAATAGCAGCATTATTGGTGACAAAGTATACAAAAACAGAGTAAGAAGCAGAAAATAACAATGATCGTGCCATAATTTTAATAAGTGGGTAATCCCATAGACCAAGGTTTGCTCAGGTAGTGAGGGTGTGGGTTGAAGAATTTAACCAATTTCTCCATTTTCCTTGCCTTTCTTTTTTAAATTCCCAACAAGATATTTTAAAATGGGAATTTCACTAAAAGAAGTGTTTCCTGTTAATAACCAGCTAGGTGGAAGTTTCAGTTAATAGGAGGTTTTTGTGTTTGGTTTGCTCGTTTTTCATGTTGGGAACTGAACCTAGAGCTCTTGGTAGAAGAAGACTTAGATCACTACAGACGTCATGAGGGCTAGTGGCAGGCTGCTAGAGCAGACTACTAGCAGAAGCAGGGTGGGGCTATCCAACTACAAGACCCTCCATCCACCTTTGCAATATGCCTTCCTTTAGCAAGGCTCCATCTCCTAAAGGTGCCAAGACCGTTCTAAACATTAAATGCAGCTAATGAAAAATATGAGTCTGTTGGAAACCACTCACATTTAAGCCAAGACAGTATCTGCTGCTCTTTCCTTGAAGCCCTCTGTCTTAAAGAAAAGTCATAGTCTATGATAGTGCCCATGTGGAGTGGACAGATAGGCAACCCTTCTGCTTTCCAAATGCACCATGAAGGCTCCATGATATTTCTCTCAGTCCATTCAGATCTAATAAATACACAGAACCTAAAATTCATTAGGATAAGTAGACAGTCTCCAATCCTAGAGTAAGGGAAAACTTAGCCTAGTGATAAGAGAATGAGAATGTGGGTTCCCAGGACAATGGGATCACCATTGGTAGCTGGGAGTTCTACTTGGAGATTCTCAAGTGAGCAATTCTTAAGTGAGTCTCTGTGGCATTCCACCAAAGGTTCCTGAGTCTTCCCACTACCTATGGGAGTATTTGGTTTTCTGGCTGATGGGTGGGGTTTTCCAATAGGAGCCACTGGCAAGGAAGAAGGTGATTGTGAGAGTTAGGGGTGGGTGGGTTGTGATCCTCACAGGTAAAGTCTGCTAGGTGAATTTTAATGACACCTGCATTTTTTCAGTTACTTCAAAAATGGCTGTTAAACCAGAGACACTAAATTCTCTTTGCTTATCAAAGTAGCTCAAGTAGGAAGCTAGAGGAGACTAATCTCTGATCTTGGCACTCAGTTTCTATCAGCCTGAGCCTGCCTCTCCATTGTAGTTGGGCCCTGTTTTGTATTACAGTAACCTTGAAAGCAAAAGAATTAAGAGAACGTATAGACATGTGCAAACAATGCATAGCTAAATACTTCAAGATAAAAATGTTCTCATAGTTATTACCAGCAGACGAGATAATGTGTGGATTCCTAGCCCAAGTCAGGAAAGATGTACAATGATGATTATGAATATTAAATTTCAAAAGGCTACTCATATAGACACTTCATCCCAGAACCTGGAGAATCTGCACCAACATGACCAAAAGAACCTACAATTGTATAAAATTACCCAAAGAAATTTCAACCTCAACCAGTTAAACTACTATGCCCTCTTTTATGTGTCAGGATATGACAGTGACCATGTGTATTTTTAGTTCAGCTGAGAAGTAGGTTAGGTGAGGTATAAATTTAGTTTGGGTTCAGAGGAACATTTAAGTAGCTCACAGTGGTTACTGTCTTGTTGCACGAAGGCAGGAAATAACTTCCAAGAGTCCCCTTACCACACACTGTGCTGATTCATCTGGACATCGTGACATGGAACTTTCAGGAACATGAGCTATAAATGATTCCTGAAGCTCTGGGCACCAAAAAGAGGCAGGCACCAGAAGGGCAGTAGGTAGAAATGTCTTCTAGTCAGCATGCATGTAAATTTCTACACTGAAGACTTTTAATCAACAATTGAGTAAAGTGAAATTTCTGTTAGGCATGTGTCTGATCATGAACCATGAGAAATTAGGTGTTCTTTACCTCCAGGATGCATGCAGCAAAATGTATAAGATCAAATACCAGTGTACATAGGTGCAAGTGTTCAGTAGCACAATAAACAAGAGTTTTGAGCAAGCAAGGCAAACACTCTGTGACTGAGCTACATATCTCAACCCAATGTACAGCTCACCTGAGATGGCTAACTCCACTGTGTATTTTGTATGTGCCAGTACATCAATAAATCTTCCTGCGTCTGACCCACAGGACTTCAGTGGTCCTAAACAACTGAGTATACCAGATGATCTCTGATTTAGCAAAGTCATCTAAAGAACATCAGTTTTGATGGCAAAGTGTCTGCATATCTTCATTAGGAAATTGGTAGATATGTATGAGAGCTAGTTACATAACTATGCATCACAGTACACTACAGCAGTGATTGTAATATGTTTATCCATAGCTAGGTATGTCTCAATTGCAAAATAATCTATACATAATTTCAGAATTACTCTTATAAGTACCTAAGCTTATAGATGTGCACGCACACATATATCATGGCAGTTGACTAATAAAATTGTCATTAGCTAATAAAAGTTCACAAGTAACAAAAATTCGTAATTTTTTCTAGAAGGACAACCCTGACCAATTGCGCCAAGGAAACACTAGAAATTTACACATTCTACAATTTGTTTATAGAGTTTCATCAGCAATTTTAGGTGACAATTTGCATGGCTTCTTTTATCAGAAGCAAATATAAATATATCCATTTTATACTCAATTTTGTGTTCGGAAGTTATTTTTGACAAAAATAAAATAAGACACACATGCATACAAACACACACGTATCAAACTCTGCAAATGGGAAGTCTAACAATGAGCTCAGAAGGATCAGCTTTTAGTCAGCAGTTCAATCTTTGATTTTTTTTTTTTCCGTTTATGGACCTCTGACCTCTAGTAGCAGATGAGTCACAGTTTGGTTATAGTCAAAGACCCAAAGGTAAGGCAGGAACGCCGGGATTGCTCAAGTGACAGACGAAGCAGACAGCAAAGGAGGGTGGCCTACTGTCCTTTTGACCCTTTTAGATTTTTCTCTCCATGCATCTGGTGCAAGAAATCAGTATCCAAAATCATTTCAGAACCGTGGAGCAAATATTCTGCTCTAACTGTGTACCTGATGAGCCTCCCTGGTCTATTCCATCAACCACATCCCGTTTGGATGCACATCCCTATACATGCTGGCTCGTGTCACAGTGACAGATGATGCTTATAAAGGTCACTGGCCCTGGGGCTGCGTTTATCAGCATCAGGTTTCTGTCCTGGCTGGCAGAATTCCTCCTAAACCCTGGGAAGGAAAACAGCTGCCAGACGAATCAAGAGGACTCGGTGTGGGTGTGCTGAAGTTGTACATGCCAGGGACATGCAAACGTGGAAGACCTAAGTCGTTTTCACCCAGTTGGTTGCTAGTAAAAAGTCCTCCTGGTGTCATATATAAGAATGCTGAAGCGGGGAACTATTCCTCTAAACATCCCCCCTCCCCGAGGTGACCTAGTCCCATGCCTCTTTTTGCTGCTGTTGCTGTGTTCTTTGGGGACTGGCAGAGCCAAGTTAATGGCAGAGCCTCAAGGGCAGAAGCAGCAAGGCTGCTTGAACCAGGTGGTCAGAGTTGGTTTGGTTTCAATGCTGTCAGTGTGCCGACTGCCAGCTAAATCAGCCCCTACACACACCACATTAGATAGAGCTGTGTGCTCAGAAAATGTGACAATCGTGTTCTTCTCTAGAAGAAAATTCGAGATGGACATGGAGCCTCCTAACCATTCACTGGGTCATGGAACACTCTCTGTCTAGGGAAACAAGAATCATGGTGAGGGCAGAGTGTTAGACAGAATGAAGCAAATCAAAATATGGAATATGGTGCCCATCCCCAGAGCTCACGGTTAATGCTAAATATCAATATGCAATGGGGCTTGGGGAGATGGTTCATCAGTAAAGTGTTTGCTGCACAGGCTTGAGAACTGGGAGTCTGACCTCAACACTTGCTTAAAAAAAAATCCAGGTGTAGTGTCACATGCATGTAATCCTGGCGCTGGAGAGGCAGAGCCAGAAGAACTCTTGAGACTTGCTGCCCTGCTTGCCTAAGTTGAATCAGGGGGCTTCAGGTTCAGTGAGAGAGACACTGTCTCAAAACTCAAGGTAGAAGAGTGACTGAGCTTGAAGGCACTTGACATTGACTTCTCACCTCCATGTGCATACATACATGCATAAACACATGAACACACACACACACACAAATGGATATATGGTAATCCCAATATGATATATGGAATTACCACACTAAGTGATGTAAGCACAAATGAGTAATGATAGATAGTCCAAGGTTCTTCACAATCATGAAGCACAGGACAAGTTTTTTGAATGATGAATGAAATGGGCAGGGAAGGCAAGATTGTGTGAACAGAAATATGAAAAAAATGATACACACACAAAAAAAGGCCAGAGTGTTTAAGATGCCTAAGGAGCTCAAAACAAGTAAGGCAGAGAGACACCAGGACATGTGACCTGACGGAGGGGCAAGGCTGTGGTTGCTTCCTATGGAGCCTGAGAAGGACATTTTTAATGGTGTTTCCTATTCACTCAACTCATAAAGTGGACAAGCAAAAACCTCATTTCTATTTCTCACTTAACAACAATTAGGTAATGTTCCCCATATTTCCCAAGAAAAATTTGATTCCAGAAACTTACTCTGTATGGTTTACCCCGATGATCACTTCCAACTCAGTCTGCTGATATTTCTTTGCTGGAACACCTAAAAAAAAAAATGGTTCCCGTTTCAATTAGAGGAGGAAATTGAAGGCACAGGAAGGCAATTAGAGGGCAGCTCAGGCGAAGCGACCTAGGCGGGTTGCTTCTCCAAACTGAGTTTGTGATTCTGGGTCAATTAACTCCACAGAGTTGTACCTGCTTTTCTTGTCCAAATGTAATCTCTTTTCCAAAAGTCAACAGGAATGTAAGAAAATAGCATTTTTCATGGAGGGCGGGAGAGAGAGTAAAAGACACAGTTGGCCAGCTGTCATGGTTGCCTGGAAAAAGCCGATGAGATTCAAGACTCAGCTACTGATGTCCTGGACTGAACCTGGGGATCATTCTAACATTCAAGTCACTTTGCGTTTTCTGTGGCTGAGATTGTCAATGCCCAGCTGGATGTGACCATAAAAGAAATAGTGGTATGGGGTGTGTGTGCAAATGTGGACACTTCCATGTGTGCTGATGGAGGCCTTTCTTTGATTGTTTTTCGTGATGGTTCTTTACCTTATCCTTGAAGACCATGGCAGTTCGCCTGCATGGTTGCTGATAAATGACCATCAAATGGCTTAAGAGAACAAGGGGTTAACTGTCTCTTCCATCTGGTTATAGTTCTCAGGCCAGCTTGACAGGAGAGCTCATGCCAACATTAGGGCTGAAGGAACTGGCCACACCATCTCTCCATAATGCCTGAAAGAGGGATGATCCTTACTTTCCAGACCAGCATGTCTGGCCAAGTGTATACAAGGATGCCAACTTCCTCAACTGACTCTCAGTATTTTATCATCTATTCAGGGCCTGGTCCAACCCACCATAGACTGGGCCTTCTCCATCAGCTAGACAATCTCCTGTAGGTTTGCTCTGGGCTTCACTCAACTACTAATTCTCTACAAATGTGCCCAGAGCTCAAACCTTCAATATCAAGTTGACACCTGTACATAACCGTGACAGAGACAAGATCCGTCACTGAACTTGGAGCTCACAGACGTGGCTGAGCTCATTGGCCAGCAAACTCCACATAGAGCATCTCTGCTTCCTCACTGTGGGGATGACAGACATGTGCCATCATGCGGGGCTTTACATTTGGACGTTGGGGACTGAACTGAGTAACTTGGGTTCTCATGCTTGTACACAAACACCTTATACACTGAGCCATCTCTCCAGCCCATAAAGAGAAATATTTCAATAAATATTGCAGAGGACATACAACTTGAAGAGTGTGGTCTCCGAGAAAATGATTGCCATGAAAGACAACCTTTTAAAATTACTCTAAGGATGCTTGTCAAATGCACAGATAACTTCTTTTCTGGTACCAGTAGTTGATGTCAGTCTACGAATTCTATTGCAAGAGATTGTCATTCTGATCAATGACTGGCTGCTGTATTCCCCTAGCCAGGGGAGGGGGGCTTACTGCTCAACAGGACCCTGGATACCTCTCCACACTGCCTACTCCATCCTATCTCCTGGGTTTCTCTCCACACGGAAGCTCTACTGTGTTCAACTTCCTTTTAGGCTTCTCCTATTTAAGAAGCAATTAAATGGCCACTAGAAACTGCAATGAATCTCTAGGCTTCAATATCATTAGCACAGAGACACCTGAAATTGCTCTTGTTCTTCCACCTCCCTCAATACACTGTAGAAGATCAATGTGCCTGTGGGCCCCCCTCCTACCCCCATACAAAGCAAAAACACAGCAAGGATAGAGAGACCACAGGCCATTTGACTCAACAACACATCTTTTTCCCATTTGGCTTCTATAGCCGCCTCTTTCCTGAGATCGAGATGCCCAGATCAAAACTGAGACTGGGAAAGCATCACTAGCTGTGCTGGGAAACTTAAAGCTTCTGACTTCTGGTCCTTAATTTTGGTACCCCAAGGCTACACATCTCTGATCGAAAGAAACTATTTGTCCTGATTTTTCCCCAAATTGTTTTGATGTCACAGGAAAAAAAATAAGGATACACCAGGAAGAGTGAACATGGTGGATATGATCTCTCAATGCATTAGTCATTTTTGCATCTCTGTGATGACATATTGGACATTACTTAGAGGATGAATGGTTTATCTTGGTTCGTGACAGTTCCCATCATGGAAGCCAAGAAGCAGGAAGAGGAAGGTCAACATTCCTCTGGTGTTTTTCTCTTCATCCTTACATTCTACCCTCCTTGGAGTAGCCAACCAGATTCAAAGTGAGTTTTCCCCCTGGGGTATCCCTCTCCAGAAAGACATGCCCCAGAGTGAGGCTCACCTCTCTCCAGGTGATGGTCAATCCAGCCACACTGGCTATGCAGCGCACCCACCACATGCTGCTGGATCACATGACTAGAAGGCTGAAGTGCCCCAATGCCCTAAAACTCTAAGGATGTTACTTTTACTAGCATGCACCTCCCACAAGGCCGTCCTTCCCAAGGAGCTGGGTACACAAGTCACAATGGAACCAATATAATCCTGTCCACTGTTGGGGGGATGGGGTATTAAATCTGAACAGGAGCTTGTCGACATAACTTACTTCAACAGCTGGCATTCTTAGGACAGCAGACATCCTCAGGGCTGACTCTAAGTTCTGAGCACCTATCCCTTCTAACTACCCTCTCCCTGAAGCATTTATAAGGAAGCCGTGTAGAGTTTGCTGTGGTGCTATCCACAGAGTTCATTCTGCCAGTTTCCAAGCAAATAAAAAGGGCAATGTTATTGACTCTGCAAATGACCTTTGCAGCTAGTATGGAATGCCCTCCCTACTCCCTCTCTCTGCAGTGCAGAGCACTGAAGTGTACTCCACACAGTGACCCAGGCAGCTCAGTGAGGACATTGCCTATAGATGAACCCCGCTTGAGCGTGCACCCCTCTGGGGTCTCTCCTTTGGTGTCTGCCTCCTCTCATCCTCTTCCTAGGATCGTCTTGAAATTCCTTCTCATCTAAACTCTTGTGTTGGGATCTGGTCTCTGAAAGGTTTCAGCAGGGAGTTAGCAGTCTTCGTGAAAAACCAGAGAGCAAATACCATAGATTTGTGGGTCACCTCGTCACAGCTACTCCATTCTGCATCTGTCACATGAAAGCAGAGACACAACTCAAATCAGAGGTCAAGGACATGGCTCAGCGGGTAAGACACATGCTCACAAATATGGTGACCTAAGTTCAATCCCTAGAAACCCACCTGATAGTAGAAGGAAAGCTGTCCTCCGACCTCAACCCCTGCACCATGACATATGTGTGTGTAGCTCTCTCTTGCTCTCTCCTGCTCTCACGCTCTCTTCCTTCCTTGAATAGATAAATAAAAACTCAAATTAACCGGCATCAATGTGTCCTATTATAACTTTATTTATAGTGATAGTCTCATTAGTTCACACCTCAAGAATTAACCAATTTGTAATGGATTTTTGTACAGCTGGGTTTTCTTCTCGCAGCTCATAGAGATGGGGTGGAGACAGTGGTAGCCACGGCTTGAGTCACGAGGGTGCTCATTGCTTGAGAGATGAGAGTGGAAGAGCACTCCATTGATAAACCCGTCAGATTACATGGAATGGGGGCTAAGATGGTTCTCCATGGAAATCAAGGGGATACTGCCCATAAAAGTTGCCAATCACATTTGCTAGCCAGTGACTTGCCCTCTCTTCTGTATGTTGGCAAGTCTTCCTGAGTCGCCATGTTTTCCACAGAGCCATGAGGTCATTGTTTTTAATTTTCTTATTTCTTTGACATTTTCCAGGCTCATTTGTAATAGAGAGTGTCTGTCTGTTAAATGATATGGCTATTTTTATTGCTCCTGCTTGCATTTTATAGCTCTTTTAGGTTTAAAGTGGCTTGATGAATCAACGCTGTCATTCCATATCAATCCCTTGTCCTATACATGTGTCAACCTCTGGTATGAGACCTCTTCTTTTTTATATTTATGTGTATATATACATGTGTGTGTGTGTGAGTGTGTGTGCGTATGCATATGCATCTGTGCGTGCATGTAGAGACCAAAGTTCAACATCAGATGTCCTTCCTTGGGTACCAGCTGCCTTGTTTTTAGAAATGGATCTGTCTCTTTTGCCTATGCCTAGATCTCACCAGTTTTGACTATGCTTGCTGAACTGCAAGTCCCAGGGATCTTCTGTCTCTATCTCTCCAGCAATAGGATTACCAAGACATCATTGGCCCCAGCTTTTTTACTTACATTCTGAGGATTAGAACTCAGTTCTTCATGCTTATGTGGCCACACCACTTTACTAACTGAACCATCTCCCCAGCCCTGGAAAGGGATTTCAAAAGGCTTGTCTGCCATAGAGGCCATTTCTGTAGAGATTATTTTTCTGTTAGGTTAACCAATCAGCTAATCAGTGTCCTGCAATGGACTGAGAGTGTGGAATAGACTGGATCTGTCCAAATGCTGATGCTAACTTGAAGCTCCCAGCCTAGACCCAACAGTTTCAGCCAATTATAAGATCGATGTCAATATCGAGCTACAGCCTAGGAAGAGCCATCTAAGGACCCTCGCCCTCCACATGGCAATGCTACATGGATCTATGACATTTTATAACATTTTAAGTGACTTAGGGAAAATGTCACTAGGCTATTGCGAAAGTAAATGGGTGACCTTTAAATACGGTCATTAACTAGCTCTTTCCTTGTCTGAGCATGACTCCCTGCCCTTCTACACAAATTCCAGAGGTTGGACTTCTCTGAACCTGACCGCTGTAATTAGCAGAGCCCTAATCTTTCTTTGAGCATCTCTGTTCAGAGTAAGAGAGAGTGTCTATCAAGAGCCGCTGACTGGGAAGGGACTTGACTTCTGCCATCCACAGAACATGCAATTTCCTTTAGTTCTAGAGAAAACCGAGGTGGGTTTGTCATGGACTAAAATTTTTCTTTCTTGGGTCAAATATTTTTAAGTTAATTTCATTGTTTCTTTTGTCTTTTTTTAACATGGCTGTGAGAAAATTTAACATTACCTATGAGCACTGTATTCATTTGTATTTGTATGCAAGAGGTACATGTATGTATGCATGTGTTTGTGCATGCATGTGATGTGCATTCATATGTGTGCATATGTGCATATGAATACAAGTTCACAAGTGGAGGGCAAAGGATATATCTTCTTTGGCACAAGATGTCTTGTTAGTCTGTGCTTACACTGGACCAGCTGTCTAGGGAATTTCTAAGGATATACCTGCAGCTGTCTCTGATCTCTACACAGCTACATCAGGATTATAGATATGCATGCTACCACATCTAGCTTTTACATTGGCTCTGATATCCAAACTCAACTCCTCTTTCCAGCATGACAAGTGCTTGACCCACCAAGCCTCCTCCCCAGCCCCCATCTCTGATACACTGCTATTGAACACCACTGTTTGGGGTTGCAAATGCACCCCTAGTTCACAGAGAACACTTGAAAACCCTCCCCAGAGAGAGAGAGAGAGAGAGAGAAGAGAGAGAGAGAGAAAGAGAGAGAGAGAACACTTGCTATTTTAGATTCTTTATGAACCATGAGCACATTTACAATATATGTGAAAGTCTCTGTTTGCAGGTCTAATAAACACCCAGAGCTTTGTCCCCAGAGCCATTAGTCATGTGGTGAATAAACTAACTGGAAAGTAAGTCAGCAAACCAAAGTAGAAACATTTTAAGACTTTCTCTGTTACTGGAGTAAATAAGGCCCAGGCTCTTGTGCAATATTAATAATATGTGCAGCAGCAGTCACATGGTCACAGAACCATCTATATAAGACAGAAACGATGTGGGACATGACAGTCAGGGAAGGCAGCAAAAGGAATAGTCTTTCCAAGCAAATACCCAGAGGACTGGAGCGTGTGCGTTTGTACTGATGCGCTGGCTTGCTTCCCTGTAGAAAGGAAGTGGAATTCAACTGAGGTCAACAATCTATAGCTTGGTGTTTCTGTCCAGCAAAAGTCCAAACCAAAACCCAGGAAGACTGGAAGGAGAACTGGGAGAGATTCTTAGATGGAAGGAAAGAAGGGAGGGAGGGAGGGAGGGAGGAGGGAGGGAAGGAGGGAGAGGAGGGAAGGGAGAGGAGGGAAGGGAGAGAAGGGAAGGGAGGGAGGGAGGGAGGGAGGGGAGGAGGGGAGGAGGGGATTGGAGGGGAGAGGAAGAGAAAAAGCAAGGGATAGAGTTAAAGCAGTGCCTTTTTCTCTAAAGGAAGATGTAAGTTGAATTCTGCCCCTAAAAATATTTTTCATCTGTTTTTAAGGGAACCATTTGTCTCCTAAAAATGTTTTCAAAAAGGTTTTCATTCAAATTTATAATTGAAGACTTCATAGTAGGAGAGGAGGTGGAATACAAGAAACTGCAATCATGGAAAAAGAAAGAAAATCCAGAGAGGAGGAAATGAGGACATGCATGGACCCTTCTTGTCCACTGGGATCAGATGTTCTTCTAGCAGTGTGGGGAGGTGAACACTGTGGACCCCGGACTGTGCTGGATGTGAGAGGCATGTTGCCTCTAACCCTCAACTCTGTTACACAACCATTATCCCGCTGTTCACTGTGAAACTCAGGTGACTCAGGGTTAAATACTCTCCCAAGATGTATGAGTGGAAAAATGAATGCTGAAATCCAAGTTCACTCAACTACAAAGTACATGATTCCCCACATTAGTCTTAAAACACCTGCTCACATCTTCCCTGCCACACTGAACATGAAGTATTAGATGTATTAGAATGGACTAGAATAGATTAGAATCTGGCTGCAAAATAAGCCATCTGACTCAACCACACTTGAATGCTGGGTCTAGTTCTGTCCAATAGGATAGCCACCATTAACAAAGGAAATTCCCCAGATTTGAGACTAGGAAGATGTTTTGATGGCTGTAAATGTCCACAAGCAATGCTGGTGACCTGTGTTTGATCTCCAGAGACCACGTATTTAGACAGAATCTGTAATGTCATGAACAGCTTTTATATTACTTACATTTTAATACATCCTGTTGGATATAGCAGGTCAAATAAAATGTACATTTTTTTTTGTAAGTAAGCCTATTTCATTTTAGTTTGTTACTGGGTCAGGTAGGAAATGTTAAAGGATTCGTGGGGTCCACATTATCCCTGTCAAACAATATTGCTCTAGACTTTGAGGAGTACATTTGGCTTCCTTGGTTCTTGTAACAGTTATTCTCTGGGCTGCTATGAGACACCAAGGGAGATCTATTCAGCTTGTGATTATAGAAGGGAAATACCGTCCTTCAAGGCGGAAAAGGCTTAGCAGGCTGTAGAAGCTGAAAGAAGCTGCCCCTAAAAATATTTTTCATCTGTTTTTAAGGGAACCATTTGTCTCCTAAAAATGTTTTCAAAAAGGTTTTCATTCAAATTTATAATTGAAGACCTCATAGTAGGAGAGGAGGTGGAATACAAGAAACTGCAATCATGGAAAAAGAAAGAGAATCCAGAGAGGAGGAAATGAGGACATGCATGGACTCTTCTTGTCCACTGGGATCCCTGCTTAAAAAGTCCCTGCAGACATCATGGAGGCTGAGAGCTCCTGCTGCAAGCTCACGACCAGACTCACTCACCCTAGCAGGGTGGGGCTGACCCACCTCAAGATCCACCACCTGCGACTGCCTTCCTCCAGCAAGGCTCCGCCCCTTAAAGGTGCCATGACTTTCCCAAACAACCAAAGATTGAAACACATGGGCCTGTTGGGGGTCAACCCACACTGCAAACTGTGACAGACAGTCCTGCTGCTTGCTCCCTGAGGACAGCCATGGAAGCCCCTCTGCTTGTCTGGAGGGCAGACATATCTGTGGTGCTATGTTCAGAGTTGTCAAGGTCAAAGCTGGGCCCTGGCAGCCCTAGGAAGTTAGGCCCTCCACCTCATCCTCAGGAGAGAAAGATTCATCCACTATGAGGACATTTGGGCACCAGGGAGGAGGAAGGAGGGACAAAGAGCTCCAACCCCAAGTTCATCTTTGGGGTCCTGACATGAAGCTTAAGTTAAGCAGAGGGAAAGTTCATGCATAGCTAAGCAGTCTTGACCAAGGCACGGTGCCACTATCATCCCCATCGGGGCCCCAGTCTGTCCTGCAAGGTGGTGTAACAGTCCTTCAGGTCCGTGTGGGAATCCCTTCCTTAAACACGAGTTCCTTCTCTGCCTTCAGCCTCTTTCTTCTTCCATTTTGAGATTCCTGGGAGTCGAGTTTCTTGGGGACCATTGTCTTCGTTGTCTGATAGGCAAGCAAAGGGGCTCAAATGGTCTCTGTAGAATATCTTTGTTCCTGACTTCATGGATACAACACTGTATATCCCCCCAGAAACAGGGCAAAATTATACACTTCCTGACTGTCTTTTACTTGCCTTCTATTTAGCTCTCCTCCTTATGATCAGAGGAGGTTTTTCTTATTTTATTGGTTGGGTTTTTTTTTTGTTTCCTTTTATGACAAACCCTCAGTTAACCATGAGCCCTTAAATTCTTTCGTCAGCCTCTGCCTCTGGAAAATTCAGCCAGAGACCCGATGAGACCCATCTCTTTGAGCCTCTTCTCACAGGTCAAGTGTTATGCCTGTATTAGTATTAATAAAAAATGTGGCAACACGTTACCAGCAATTACAGATGGCTTCAAGGCCACAAGCTTATTAGCCATTTTATCTCTGCCTGACCCCAGCACAAAGGCTGTATTTCACAATGACTATTCTGGTTTCCCATGAAATGTGTGAGGGGAAAAAATCCACAAAAATTACGAACATCTTCCTTGGGTTTATTTTATATCGCTTGCCTCTTACTGGATTAAAGAACAAAGATGGAATAAAGTTCAAAAATAAAACTGGCTAGAGAGGAAAATAAAAATCATTACTATTCATTAGCACACCAAGTGCCAGGAACCAAGTTAGGTGTTTTCAAAACCTTATCTCTTTTAACCTGAGACCTCATGTTGCGGATGAAAACTCCATGGTGTGTGGGAAAGCTTTAGCATCGGTAAAGTCTCAGAACTGCCGATAAATATGTCTCTGAGTTAACATCTGTGATGGTCATTACTGCCGGCCTGATACCTACAAGCATGGCCTCCAGATACACACGAAGCAGAATATCATGATTGCAGTAATTAATGTGGGGAAGACCCAGTCCCAAAGTGGGCGGGACCATTATCTAGGCAGGTGGCCTGGGGCCATGTAAAAATGTGGAAAGTGAGCTGGCATCCGCGCCTGCAGCTGGTTCTTTCCCTCTGCTCCTGACTGTGGACGTGGTATGGCAGCTCCCAAATCTCTTGCCACTGCAACGGCCTTGCAGTGATGGGCTGTACCCTGGAATTGTGAGCCAACCCTTTCTCCCCCATCGTTGTGGGTATTTTGTTTCACCTATGTGCATTGAAACTAGAACAATGCCCCTCCACACACAATTTCAAACTTAATTGTTTGCTCCTATATTCCCACTTGTTATATTAACTTCCCCTGGGGAGACGTGATCAAATGTTTATTCACCCCAGATTCGCTCACGGAGGATAAACCAAAGCCAGGATTCTACCCAAGGGCAGTGCAGTAAGCCAGTGAGTTTACTGGATTTATGTACCAAAATCTGGGTGAGGGCTTACTTATAGGAACATGGGCCACCTCCAAAGAGCTATATCGGTGCAAAGCACCACCCACCGTGAATGGAAACCTGGTGGAGGTAACATCATCATGGAGTCCCCTATGTGGTTACCTTCTTACTTCCTATGTACTCCAGCCTCTCAGGATCCCTTGCAGCCAGAGTAGAGAGCAGGAGGGAGTAACGGGGAGCAGGAAGGAGTGATGATTAGAATCCTAGGGGAGGGTCCAGTGACACCCTCTTTTAATAGGGAGTGTGAAAAGCTCCACTGCTGTTATTATCACGGCCATCACTGCATTGTCCTGCTTATATGATTGCCATGGCTACTGGTCCAAGGTTATCGCTACTCCAAGGCAGTGACAGGACAATCATGTTAATGCCCAGAGAAAAAAGTCCTACAATAACACCGATATCTAAAGTTTCAATTACTCTAGGTCATTTTAAATAGGAAGACTTTTATAACAGCATAATGTCCATGAGGAGATGAGTAGAATCTACACTGCCTAAGCTTTTTACTCTTGTTTATCATTTGCATTACTAGAATCCTTGCTGTGTAATTTTTCATTATATTTACAGAAAGTTCATGTGCTTTTATTACAAGCTACCTACCCCATACGCTACTCCATACCCTACCCCATCCCATCCCATTCCATCCCACCCCATCCCATTCCATTCCACCCCATCTCATCTCATCCCATCCCATGTGTTTCAGGCTCATACAGGGACCTTCACATCTTTGGCTAAGTTTATCCCAAGGTTCTCTATTTTTCTTGGAGCTATGTTAAATAGGATTGCTTCTCTCACTTCTTTTCCTCTTCGTCTTTGACACATAGGAAGGGCACTTATAATTTTGAATATTAATTTCATAGCCTGCCACTTTACCGAATCCATTTATTAAGTCTAGGGCTTTCTTGGCTGAACCCTAGAGGTCTATATCTCTCGGGTATAGGATAATATCATCTGCAAACAGAGATTAAAGTCCTTGTTAATCCTCATGTCTTCGTGGAAATCCTGTAATCATTAGTCTCCCCTGTTAATGTGTATTCGGTGAGCACTATGCAGTAATTAAGAATGTACTTGACACTGTATGATGCTGAAGGTTAACGGGCGTAGGAAGGCTCACACTTACCCCTGAGAAGTCCCTGATACCTGATGCATAGATTTCATGACAACATTTGTCACTCTCTCCATCCACCTACTCAGTGGCTGAAAGGCTTAATGTTTTCTTATGTGTTCTAGATGACAGGGGATTTTTTTCAATAGGACTCTTTTTGCAGGTTAAAAATCTGACCCTCTGCCATTATATAAATCTTCTTACTTCTACACTTTCTTCTTCCTGTAAAGTTTCCCAGGGTGTTAACAACCATACTGTGGCTCTACACTTCAGCCTCTTCTACTGCCACCAGAGACCCCTTCACTGGAGTGAGTGTTAATATCTCCTCGCTGTGGAAGAGCCTTCCAACCAACACCATCGACAGGGGGCACAAGGGGAGAGCGTGTCCAGCATCCTCTCTACCGGCTCTGCTTTGGTCTGCTATAGCATAGGGCAGGCATATCAGCCTCTCCTGGGAACTTCATTGGCATGGCTCATCCCTGCCTTACAGCCTCTGTTCAGCTTCCCATTGATCTCTACCCACTAAGTTACCACGGGCTGCTCCCTAGTGTATGCAGGTCACTCCCAGCCTTCACATCCTTTTATCCGTGACTCACAGAGTCTCTGCTTCATGCTCACCTTGGTACGAAGAGCCCAGGACTCAGAGCCCAACCACCAGGATCATTCTCCTGTTCCTTTCTACTTTCATGGGTCTGTTACATAACTTCTCTGAGAATCAGCATTTTCTTCTCTAAACTGGAAGCCAGTTGACTATTGTCTCTGTATAAATGTCAATTCTTCTTGATATAAGTGCTATTAACAGGTAAGCAAAATTTTTTTTCTCCCAGGAATATATATATATATATTCCTGGGAGAAAAAAGATTTTTTGTATTGTATTGTATTGTATTGTATTATAATACAATCTATATATATACTATATGACATATTTAAATTGCATATATATTTCTTTTAAAGTTATTTGTGGAGTCCCTGATATCTACCTGTTAAAATTCTATAAACCCAGAGTGCATGACATGTGGTTCCATGCACAGATGCATTCTAAAATGAAAGTAGGGGGACGCTGCTACCTCATAAGGCTATGACATGTGTATGTGTAAGAACATTTTGACTCTTTCCTCTCCCCACATTTTAAACTCTATCTGAAGTCACTGCCTCCACAGGTTAGCTGCACAAGAGTTCCTGTCTCATGGTCTTTCTAGAGAGCCCGAGCCATGAACTTTTCCCAGCACTTCCTCAAGCATTCCCAAATTTCACCTGTCCTCTATCTTGTCTCACAGCACACAATCCCTTCTCTCCAGGGACTATGATAAGAAAAAAAAAATCCCTTTTCTTTGGAGGCATCTTCCTTCAACCTTGTTACAGCTTCTAGTCACCGCTACACCATCCCAGTTTCACAGGTAACAGGAAACAGACAGGAAAGTGAACAAGCGAAAGCTGTAAATCAATATAAATTCCCTAACTGCTTCTCAAATCTGACCTTGTCATCTATTTCTCGGTCATCCATAAATCCCTCATTCCCACTGGCCAGCAGAGAGAAGACAATTCACTTGCCAGAATTTTTTTGATGGGCTAAGGTTGAAAGCGCCCAAGACCAAGAGTTCAAACTGTCGTTTTCCTACTCCATCTGGACAGACAGAGAGGCTCAAGAGAAGTAGCCAGAAGCTTATGCCCTCAGTGATCTACATGGGACATGATCTGTGTTTGGTCCACATGACAGTTTATATTAACTGTCAACTTGACGAGATCTAGAGTCACCTTGGACACAAATCTCTGGGTATTCCTGTGAGGGATGATCTTGATTAAGTTAACTGAGGAAGAATGACCCGCCATTCCATGCAATGAATTCCTGGGCTATGTCCAAAGGAGGAAGCAGGCTGAGCCTCAGCAGCCATTCTTTACTTCCTGACTGTGGATACCATGTGACCCGCTGCCTCTACAAGTTCTTGCTTTGGTGACTTTTCTACTACCAGGGATTGTACCCACAAACTATGGAGCAAGAATAAAGTTTGTCTGAAGTTATTTTCATTGGATATTTAATCACAGCAAGATGAGTAACTAATAGACTACATTTCAGCAAAAGTAGTCTATGTGCAGGAAGTATGCTGGGGGAAACAAGCATACCAGATGCTCCATTATATAATCCCCAAGTGTGTCACACATATGCAAAACTACATGCAAGAGACATTTATTAGTTAGATGGTATTGATGTGGTGGGGTTTGGTTTTCTTTTTGGTGTATGTGCATATCTGTGTGTGTGTGTGTGTGTGTGTGTGTGTGTGTGTGTGCATATCTGTGCGCATGTGTGTATATGTATGCATGTGTCTACGTGAATCAGAGGGCACTGTTTGTTCCTGTGAAGGCCAAAGTCTGACAACAAGAATCATTCTGCATTGCTCTGCCTTCTATTTCTTTGCTCTCGGGTTTCCCAGGCTCTGCCTTCCAGGGCCAAAGGTGCAGGCCACCACCATTTCAGGCCTTTCTGCTTCGAGGCAGAGGCTGAACCCTTGGGCCATTTTTTCAGCCCCATTCTCTAATTTTTCTATGACCACTGACCTAACTAACCAGGCAGGCCATTTTCCACTTTCCTGTATATCCATTCAGTGCCCTGCTACCAAGGTCAGTGGCAGCAGAGGCTTGGCGTCCTGTTTCCTAAGCTGCAGCCCTGGTCTTCAGGGACTAACTCCCCAGGGAATCCTGGGCAAGTCCTCTAAACAGAAACATCTCTTCTCCAAGAAGAACTGAGCAAAAATTTGCCGAGGCTGCTTTGCGGAATAAATAACCTGGAATCATGGCCATTGGAGATTCTGGGGAAACACTGCTGCTACCCCAGATTCTGCATCTCCGTGAACTGGGCCTGTGGTTCTTCCTGGTTGAAAATAAGTGAGAAACTCATTTTCTTTCACCTTTGTTTAATTAATAGGAACACTTCCCAGAGGATTAACTCCTTTAAATTTTTAATAAAGTCACTTTGCTCTCGAGTCGCTTTGCTGTGGAACAGCTCCCACAATTGTTATGTTGCTTTGGTTCTCAGGATCCTGTGACTACGACGGGCCTCATGCTCAATGGTTAAATGGGCAGAAATGTGACTTTTTATTTTTATTTTTTTCAAGACATCTATTGAGTGAAGATTAAGGGGTATCTGGGCTCCTTCTAACCTGCTAGATGGTCAATGCAAGTGGGCCATGTCTCTGAGAACTTCCACTTGCTGCGAACTGATACGATGGGATTAGAACCTCAAAGAGACATCTGGAGTAAAGAGAGCCACCATGGGACAGAACCTTTTCTCAATGCTGCATTTCCAAAACGAAGATTCTTTTGCAAGTTTGAAAAGTAGTTAATGCTGCCCAGCCCAGGCAGATGAAACGGAATCACACTCATTCAGAAAATCAATGAGATAAGGGCCAGCTGGGGAAAGGACAGTCAGCAAAGAGTGTGACACTCAGACATAAGGACCTGAGTTCAGATCCCCGACACCCGTGACACTACGTGCCTGAGTCAGTCTAGCTGAGGCTGTGAGCTCTAGGTTCAAAGACCTTGCCTCAAAAAGGAGAGTGGAGTGTGATAGAGGAAGACCCCCCCCCCAGCATCAACTTCTGGCCTCCACGTGCATGTGCACACACATATATGAGAGGGAGAGAAGAAAAGAGAGAGAGAGAGAACTAATGAGATCTTGTAGCCTTTGCCTGAAGAATGAGAATGACTAGCATGGTTTCTCTGCAGGTTCTTTCCAGTGATTCTAGCACCACCATGATGAGGCTGGAGGACCACACATTCTACATGGGAATAAGTGGAATTTGGGTTTGAGTTATAAGAGCTAAAAACAAGTTAAATTCATAAATGTGGACCGTGGCAATAAGTTAGGATAAAATAAAATTAAGGAGAAAGTAAAGAAAGATAGGAGGAATGAGGGATTGAAAGAGGGAGGGAATGGAGAACAAAGCAGAGATGAAGGCAAGGGGCACAAGGAAACAGAAAACCCCTGAGCAAAGGTTGTCACAGACCAAACTAAAACTTCACATTAAAAAAAAAATTGAAAATGCCGGGAGGGGAGGGGTTGCTCAGTGGATAAAGTGCTCGTTATGCAAGCATGAGGGCAGAGTTTGTGTCCCTGGCACTTATGAAAGAAGCCGAGTGTGGTGCTGCGTGCTTGCCAGAGGAGAGAGAAGAGGGCTTTCGATCAGATCATCCACATAAGACCCTGTCTCAAAAACAAAATGTTCTACTATGACCCATTTGGTCAAGGAGGATATAGGTTCAGAGAGGAGGAGGATGTATCTGCGGCAGCTACACAAGCTTGCGAGCCGGGATTGGAACACTGATCTCACGATTCCCAGTCTATTCCTGTCAGTCAGAAATAACAACTCAGCTCCCAGAAAGAGTGACAGAGAGGAAGAGTCACGTTGCGAGAACAATGTCATTGGCATTTTTGTCTTGTCAAAAGGAAGGGAGTGACAGGTATTCTGGCACCACATGCTATGGCGGCTGATGAGACATCAGCAACAGACGAGCCATTTTGAGAAAGGGAAGTCATGGATTTCAAGTCAGAGTTTAGCTAGAACCGCTTATGTGGGCATGACCAGCGGTCATGATGGACTATACTGACAGGCAGGTGTCAGAGACACAAATCCCCAGCTCCACAGCTTTATGGGGATCTCTGACTAATGAAACACAGCTGTGAAGACCCCCCCGCACACACACACATCCTCAGCTTTTGACGTCCTTAGCTATGGGTCTCCTAGTCCCCAGCATTGGCCAAGGATCAACAGTGAAATAGGAACCAAACTACTTCTATTCCAAGCTCATCGCATCTAACTAGGCACATCATGGTACCTAAGGAACTGCTTATTGAAATGACCCCTTGGTGACTGAAGTGCTTTGGAACTTAGTCTACCTTCTACACACACACGCCAATTACAAATCTGAAGAACAAGTCAAAGAATCAACCTATTCTGTATCCACAAAGGTGCATCTGAACCATTTTCCAGAGGCAAAGCAAAAACTGTCTAAGCTCCAAGATAAATCCCGAAGCCAAAACGTACAACTGGGTCTCTGTGGAGAAGGAAAAGAAGAAGAGAAGAAAGAAAGGGGAAAGGAGGGGAGCCGGGTCTGGTGATGGACTACAGAAGATGGGAGAAAAAAAAATCATGAGGACTCTATTTTGGCACCCTGTTATGAACGCTTAAAAATGGATAGTCACTTAAAAATGCCATATATAAAGTCATAAATGTGAGCCTGTATTTCTCCATCCACAGCTGCTCAAGGTAGTGGAGGTAATAATTTGTGCTGCTGCCTGTCTCTATTACCTTACCAGCTCCTCTATTTATGAGCTGTCTTGAAGGAATGGTAGGCTGAGAACAGGCAGACACACACACACACACACACACACACACACACACACACACACACACACACTAACTCATCAGGCTAAACTTGGAGGTGAAGCCACATGGCCCACTGCTCCTTGACTACCTCACTCTCTGCAGCATCACTTCAGCCACAGTGGCCAACACGGTCCAGGAAACACCATTTTCTTAATACTCCTGAGTGATCCTCACATCAACAATGACATTGCTATTACCAATAGCCATTTGATTTTATAGAACAGTCACAGTACATTTTGATCCTTAGCTAGAGATGAAGTGCAATACATGGAGAGCAAAAGAAGGAAGCACTTCCTTTGATATCTTGCTGATTTTATGTTTTTTGGAAAGATAAGCATGATACAGTATTAACCCCAAATGGCTTGGTTCAGAACTCATTCTGTTTAGAATGGAAAAATCTAGATGATGGGAGCCAGTGGTCCAGTCTCCTACCCCCAGATCATTCACCTCTGTGATAAAGTAATGTAAACAGGCCACCAACTCTTTACAAGTCTGTTCTAGGTACTTTTCTCATTGTTAGGATCAAATACCTGATAGGAAGCAAGTTAAGGGAGATAGAGTCTTACAGTTTGTTTTGCTTGTTTGTTGGTTGGTTGGTTGGTTGGTTGGTTGGTTGGTTGGTTGGTTGGTTGGTTGGTTGGTTTGGGGGTACCATTCTGGCATGGAAGTAGGAACAGGGAAGAGGCTGAGCATCCTCAGTACTCAGAAGGAGAGGGTGAACTGGAAACTTCAATGCCAGCCTCTGGTGCACCACAGCCTCTAAGGAGTCTCTACCTCCTAAAAGTCTTTCAACTTTCCCAAACAGCGCCACCTCTTGGGGACCAAATAGTCATTAAATTATATAGCAATTTAAATTATATAAATTTTCAAAAATCTGTAGTTAATTAAAGCCTAAGAAAAATGCTTCTAAAATGAATCAATATTGCACTTGTGGGAAAAATCATCTCTCTGTCACACACATATGAGCTTGTAGGACGCACTTTGCAAATGAACCCCCAAGAGACACCAAGGCTTCAACTTTTGCATGGATAAGTCCCATGGGGGGTTTCCCTAAGAATAAATGAGGTGATTCTCCATTATATATAAGGTAATCAGTGTTTCTTGAGCTGTGATTTCATTCTCTACATCCCTGTGCACCTTGTGGAAGTTAAGAAGTCTTTTCCCTGATAACTTTTGGAAGTCTGTAGGTAGGACAGATGGCGCTCTAACGGTGAGACAAAAATATTCTTCTCCGTTCCCTTTGCTATGGAAAAAAAGATCTATTTTATTTTCCAGTGCCCACACTGGACAGACAAATGTAACAAAGGATGTCTTTTTCACACCTATCATAAAACGTTGTACTTTAGATGTTTTTCATAACTCTAAAAACCAAGCAGTTTTGAGGTTTTCATTTGTGATGGCAACACTGTGTTAGATCCCCCCAATAAACTAAGATATCAGTGTTTGTCTTTATGCTCTCAAAGCCAAGATCCACCTTTCAGATAGGCCTTGGATATGTCTTAGATGATGCATACAAAAATGCTGTTTTTATTTGCTTATTATTTTTATTTGCATGTGTATTTGTTCATGGAGGTACATGTGCACAGGCATGTCTACATATGTATAGGTGATTGCTTGTCAAGGGAGTATATGTGCACATGTGTGCATGTATGTGGAGGTCTGAGATTAATACTAGAAATATTCCTCAACTCTTCTCCCATTTTATTCTTTTTGAGACAGGATCCCTAATCAAACCCAGATCTTTCCAATGTGGCTACTCTAGCTAGCCAGCTTTCTCTAGGAATTACCAGTCTCTGCCTCTAAGGTTAGAATGACAGATGGCCCACCAACCCACCTGGCATTTTACATGGCATGCACGGATCAGAACTCTCGTCTTCTTGCTGTGTGGCAAGCATTTTAAACACTGAGCCATTATCCCCAGACACAGAATGCTATCATTGCTTAAAACGATATAAAACCCTTATATCCTGTCCTCTGTTTTGATGGCAGCCACAAAGAAATGACTAGCCCAGTTCCCCTGACAGTTTCATGCGAGTATATTGAGCCAATCCATTAAGCCTCAATAATAATCCAATTAATTGTTTAGAAACATGACCCTTGCTGTTGTGTGTGTTTTTTCCTCACCGAAAGAACAGGTCCCTGTTTATCTGACAGGAGGTCTGACCAAGTGAGATATCGATATTCTCCAAGAGTGAGCGGCTTAAAATGGATTTGCCATTGATTGGTCCATTTGCTATTGTTAGAAACCCTGTTCTCCACTGAGAGGCCTCTGGCTTGCTTTTTTTTAAATCCCTTATTAGAGCTGCAAATCAGTCCTTCTCTAACCAACAAATTAAGGTTTGCACACACATATTACATGCATGTAATACATATGTGTGTGACAGAGAGATGATTTTTCCCACAAGTGCAATATTGATTCATTTTAGAAGCATTTTTCTTAGGCTTTAATTAACTACAGATTTTTGAAAATTTATATAATTTAAATTGCTAGCATTTCTTTGTGTATGTATACAGTGTGTGTGTGTGTGTGTGTGTGTGTGTGTGTGTGAAATACAGAGAAGGAGAGGGGGAGAAGAGGAGAAAAAGAAATTATATTTAGCATATGTACATAGTATATGCATGCCTGTGATTGTGGGTGTGCACACTGTGTGTGCATGTTCAGAGGTCAGAGGAGGACGGGTATTCTGTTATATCACTTTTCACCTTATTCCCTTCAGACAAGGTCTTTCACCATACGCAGAACTATGCTGACAACTAGAAAGGTGTCTACCCCCTGCCTCCACTCTCCATAGCATTGGGGTTACAAGCACTTACACAGTCACGAGCGCCTCTTTGCATGGGTGACAGATATTTGAACACAGGTCATCTGCTTGCCTAGCAAGGATTCTTACCCATTGAGCCATCCTCCAAGCCCACCAAACTTACCTTATTTCCAAGTAAAGTTAATTTGACTATCAAATAACAGGAGAAGCAATTGTATCCCTCCTGTGTGTTAGGGGAGAGGTGAACCTGTGTGAAATGCAGTCTCCTTTGGTTTCGTCATTCCATAGCACAAGCCACAGCCACGAATTCTAACTGGTCGTTCACTTCCCTGCCGCCATTCATGTAAGCCAGTATATAAGCCACTCTGTAAGGTCATTGTTAGACTTGAATGAGGCATGCCAAAAGTGCAAGAATTACTAATTGCTGAGGAAACCAGAGGTTGATGCCAAAAAGAGATATGTATCTCACTTCAGAACTAGGGCACATAGAAGTGCCCAGGGCTTGTTGGGGGTCTCTAGATGCCAAGCATTCCTTGGTCATGACCCACCACCAAGGACAAGTCAATCCCAGATCCATGTGGCATTGATCTAGCATTGTACACAAGCAGAGAGTGTGGGAGCCTAAAAACCAGGTGCGCTGATGGTTTTTCTTGCAACATCCTTTCCATGTGCCGCAGGTCTCCCCAGCATGTGCATGTTCTTGCATTACACAACACCCCACATTCATGTACATTTTTGGGTGATCACATCTCATTCAAATCTCATCGTGATTCCATTGGATATGCTTACTCTCTTGTTGAAAGGACTGAGAAGTTCGGAGACTTTAGAAGAGTTTTAATAGCTTCGTCCCAGTTCCTCCTGCTAGTGAGCAGCAGAACCAGAATGGAAGTCTAGGAATATCTGTCTTCACAGCTGTGCCTTCACCACCAGGCATGATGGAGATAGCTGAATATAGGATGCTTTCTGAGAACAGATCTGTGATTTGCTCGCTGCATGTGTTCTGCACATAGTCACCTACTTAAATGTATCTCATTTTGGTGAATGAATAAATGAACCATCAACACTGTTATTTCTAAGAGCCCATCGCCTGCACTTAAATGAGAAGCAATATTCAGCCTTCCTAAAAAAAACTGGGAAGGAAACAACCCAGAAAGATAGATACCCCGTTATGAGTCAGGTTGATAAAAACCATCCAGGAAATAATGGATTCTTCTTAGCTTTGCACTAAAACATGAACCAGTTATGGGAAGGTCTTCCTTTGGACTTCTTGCTTGTGGAAGCCGATTTCCTGAACTGAGCACAGTGCAGTAGAAAGAGATTCGATGCCCTTGGACTGTAGCGATAAAGCTGTGGGTAAGTTATTTTACTCAACATGGGTCTGAGCTGAAAAATGAATTGACTAGAGGTAATGATGTCTGATCTCAGCAGACATCTGGGCATGGTGATTATCTTGCCTGCTAAGGCGTGCAACCAGAAGGCAGGGCCACACAAAGATGGGGATGCAGACACTGGAGCCTGGCTCCCTGGGTTTGGAACCAAGCTCTCTCATGGACTAACCATACTAATTTACCTATGCCACCTAAATGCTATTTGTCTCTCATTCTTAGAGCTATATTTCATATATTCATGAGCAATGTCATTATATATTACTGATATTAGAAACAACTAAACATATGTGCCCCAAACTCAGTGGCAGAAAGGGAAATTTGTTGAGGATTCTTTGTTGGTAATGCATTAAAGAGAACTATGCTAGTCTCTGTATTGGAATTTTTGGTGATGTTTTCCATGTAAATTCTAGCTTATCTCCTTATTTTTCTTAAAATTTGAGCAAGATAGCATAACAGAAAACAGGATATTCTCCATGTGTTCTTTTTATGGCTATTTATAAGACATCATAAGATTTTCTTTTAGATAGAGACTTCCTATATAGTCTGGGATGGTCTTGAACTCATGATCCCTCTGCTTCGGTCTCTCACATGCTGTGATTAAAGATATCTGTGTTCTACCACACCTGGTTCTTACAAGACTTTTAATAAAAGATGAAAGCTGATGGAAAAGATACAGTATCAACAGAGAATATTAAAAAATAAATGTAACAGAAAGGATATATTTATTTAGGACAAAAAAATCATTATGTGAAAGTTTTTTAGCCAAAATAGATGTTCAGGGTTATTCATTCCTACCATGCAAAGCTTAGAAGAGGAAAAAAATCAATTGGAAAAAATATTCCTGATTGGAACTAAAGACAGCTGAAGGGAAAAATAAATGAGCCCAGGAGGTGTTGAGAATCTAGACTAAGGATCATCTACCGACAGGCTTGCTTCTCAGAAACTTCTGAACTATTTTCACATTAACCATAACGAGAGAGCATTTCTCTCTAGTACATCATATGTCATGTTTTAATAAATTCTGCTTACATTAATTATTTTTCTCCTTGCTGTGACAAAATATGTGGCAAAAGGAACTTAGGGAACGATTTCTTTTTCTATTATTTTACTGTTCTAGTTTTACAAGCATATTGAGTACTCATCCTTGCTTCTCTCTATTCTCCCTCCCATCCCTCTCCCTTCCCTTCATTAATCCATCCCACTCCTTCCCACCCTCTCACCTATCTGCATCTATGGATCCCAGAGGTCCCTCTGGCTTGTCTACTCTTGTGGGGGTTCAGTCCTCTTGTGGCATACAAAGTTGCCTCTCTTCAAGCCACCTCACTGATAGGGACATTTCCCTTTATTCATACAACTTTAGTCCCCAAGATTTCCACTGTATGCTCTTATCTCTCTTCAATTCTTCTATAAGGGCAGGATTTCTTTTGACTCAACACTTGAGCGAATGATCCATCCTAGTGAAGGGACATGGTAGCAAGGTACCTGACCACACCGTAATCAGGGAACTAAGAGGGATGAATTCTTACGCTCAGACCCCTTTCTCCTTTTTGTAAAATTCAGACCAGGATCCCAGCCCGTAGGAAAATAATGGTGACACCCACATTCAGAGTGGGTATTCCCTCCTCACATCTTGTTACAAATTATCTCAACAGACATACCCACTAAGACACACGCACTAGTGCAGCTCCTGCGTGATCCAAAAATCCAATCAAACTGATTGTGAAGAATGCCTATCATGCTGCTTTAAGAAGTTGTCACAATCCTGGTGGCTTTAGATAATACAAATTCATTATTTAACAGTTGTATGGGCCCAAAACCCACTACTGGTTCCATTGATCTGAAACCACTGTTCTCATTGGAGGCTCTAGAGAAGAATACTTCCCCATCCATTCCAGTTTGTAGTGGCAATCCATGCTTCTGTGCTACATTCCCCGCTCCCCAAACTCAGCAGTCGTGTATTGGACCCTTCTTTAATAGCAGGTCAGTTTTATTTTTTCTACACCCCTCCCTAATTCTAATGAATGATATTAGATTCATTCAAAAAAAACTCCCTACCACAAATCCCTTAATTTAGCTATATTTATAAAGTCCTTTTACCACATGGAGTAACTCATTCATGGATTGTAGAGGTAAGAACATGGATACAATGGGGGACCATTATTGTGCTTACTATATGTAGTGGTGGAGGGCATGTGTATCACCACACATGGTCACTCAAATCCCAGTCCCTCAGCTGTCAACCATAGGATCTTAAACTGGTATTTCATCTCTCTGGCTTCAATTTTGTTACCTTTAATAAAACATTAATTCGTATGTGCCAATATATAGATTTTTAGAAAGCAGAGAGGAAGTACAACTAAATTGAACACATCCAATGCTATGTGATTACTAACTGTTCAGAAGGCATACCTACTAAATAGGCCAATTCTCATATACTAACTTCCAAATTGTGATGGCTTAATGCAATGTATTATTTCTTTCTGAGGAAAGCTTAGAGTCAGGAAAGAAAGGATTGGATTTGTGCCAAGAAACCATTGATGTTCCCACACTTCCCTAGCGTCAGAGGTCATGTTGATTAACTTGACATATACAGGACCACCTGAGAGGTAAGCCTCCATGTATTTCATGTACGCCGTGAAGAGATGAGCCTGGGGGATGCCTGGGAGGAATCATCTTGATCAGACTAACTGAGGTTGGAAGACCCACCCTAAAAGGGGGCTGTGCCATTCCCTGGATTGTAGAGCTAGGCTGTGTGAAAAGGACAAAGCAAGCTCAGCATAAGCATTCCTCATTCTCTGCTTCCTGGCTGCGACCAGCTGGCTCACGCTCCTGCCACTATGGCTTCTCTGTGGTGATGAACCACATCTTGAACTCCACCCAGAATAACCTCTTTCGTCCTTAAGTCCCCGTCTCCAGGGTATTTTATCACAGCCACAGGAAATGGAAATAATCAGAACTCTGAATCCTCTCTATTCAGCCACAGGGAAAGAAGAAATGGAACAGCTCAAAGAAGTGTCTATAGATGTGGTGACCTATGCCCCTTCCCCAGTGAAAACAAACAAAAGGTACTTGTCAAAGAGCTGGGAAGGCTATGACAAGGAGAGCCAGAGGGTCTGCATGAAGTTCCAAGGACTCGTGCTTCCTCTGTGAGCAGAGGGGCCACCCAAACTTTGACCACATAGAAGAAGCATCTGAAGAAGGTAGTGGCAGTGGGAAAATCAGATGAGTTCTCAGCTGAGATGCTGGGTTGAAAAGCATCACTTCCAATATAAGTATTTTCAGACAACCACGGAGAGAAGTCAAGCTACTGCAGAAAAGGAAGGTGAGCTACTGGAGAAATGGTTCTGTGATTCAGAGATGCATGGACTCTCCATGCAGATCCAATCATTACAGTCGTACGAGGACCAATGGACCTCAGGAGAGCAAGGTGTAAAGAGAAGGGAGAACTGGGAGAAAACAGGAGGCAAGAAGGTGGGAGGATAGACAAGAAGTGGGAAGGAGAGAAGGAGATGAACCTTGGGGTGCAAGAGGAGGTCAATGGCACTGCTCCTCCCCCTACACAGAATGCTCCCAGAGAAATGCTTCTGAACACAGGTGAGGGGAGAGAGGGATGGAAAGGGAGGAGGAAGAGAGAAGAAAGAAGAGGGAGAGGAAAAAGAGAATTGGGAGAGAGAGAAGGGGAGAAACAGGGAGAGGGGTGGGGAAAGAGAGAAGGGAAAGAAAAGGAGAGAAAGGGAAGAGAGAAGGACAGGAATAGAGGAAAAGAGAAAGAAAGGGAGAGGGAGAGAGAAAAGAAAGAAAGAAATGGAGAGAGAAGAGGAGAGGGAGAGAGAGAATTGAGGAGAGAAAGAAAGAATTGAGGAGGGAAAGAGAGAAAGGAAGAGGCAGGAATAGGGGAGAAAAAAGGGAAGAGGGAGAGGAAAAAGAGCAATAGGAGAAGGAAAGGAAGGAGGAGAAGGTGGTGGTAGATGAGAAGGAGGAAGAGGAGTTAGCTAACACTGTCCAGAGGTCTCAGCAGGAGGAAGGGAAGAGAAGACACTGGTGGTGAGCAGGTTCCTTTGTCTTTAGCAGAAAACCAGCTGGAGTGTGTTCATCCAGTGATGGGAAGGACCAGTGAGGGAAGATTTGAAAAACAGAACTGTGGACGTTGTTGGGCAAGTAGGAAGTTAGAAATAGCAAGTAGGAAGTAGGAGGGAAGCTGGGGCATCCGATCTTCACATCTGCAGCCCCTGTGGGTGAAAAGCTATGAACGAATGGGGGAGACTGGGGGTGCTCCCGTGCTGCATTTGGGGGCCTGAGGAACAAGGAGATAAAGTTGGTCCTCAGAGTTCCTCTGAAGGACAGCAAGAGTTCATTTTGTGTCACTTGACACCACTGGCAGCAATTAAGAAGATAAAGAAAAACTCGGATCATGTTCTGACTAACCAAAAACTGCAACTCGCATTTCCATCTGGTGACCTGACACTTCTCACTGTGCAGCAGAGAGCGAAGACAATCCCAGAGCTAATTAGGGCATTCTTTCCGTTATTTATACCTACTTAAACCCAAAAGGATTTAAGGTGATTAATTTTTCAAAAACCAGCCTAGTTACTCATTCCTTTCTCCAGATAGGGTTTAATATTAGAATAACCATAATAAGCAAAGGGTGTGGGGCTCCTACACTTCTTCCTTGCCAGTCCCCAGAGAACCCTGGGGAGACCACAGACCAGCCTTTCTCGTGTCCACAGCAGGAAACAATTAGCATTGCCTATTTTTAAGAGAGATGAAAAAAATTAGTCCTCTATTAAGTTGATGTGCGATTCAATAGCTATGTTTGTGTGTACTGAAATGGGGATCCACAACATGGACAGACCAAGATTAGTAACAAATCAGCAATTGTTCTTTTATTATATGTGCATGTAGTGTTTGTGAGTGTAGTGTGTATGTGAGTGCAGGAGCATGTATGTGTGTAAAGTGTGCAAGTAGAGTGTGTGTGCAGATACATGTGTGTATGTGTGTGTGGTATGTATATGTGTGTATGATAATGTGTGTCTGATGTGTGTGTGTATGCACGTGTGTATATATGTGTATAGTGTGTGTGCATGTGTATGTTGTATGCATGCATGTATGTAGCGTGTGTGCTCCTGTGTGGTATGTGCAAGCATAGTGTGTATGTGCAGGTGCATGTGTGTATGTGTGTATGTATGCATGTGTGGGTATTATGCACATGCATGTGAGTCTGTGTGTGCATGTGTGTATACATGCAATCACAAGCCCTAGGCACCAGACTTCAGATGAAGGTCATAGGCTCACATACTACAACATATAAGGTCATGCAGTCTGGTTTGAAAATCCAGATCCTAAAACTGCAGAGCATAAAGCCATTCCACCTCACATGTAGTCCTCCTCCACAACCTTCCTCCTCGCTCCTCGCACCCTTTCAGAATTTATTTTCCCCACATTACTAGTGACAACAGAATATGCCCTCAGGTATGGCAGTCAATGGTTTTGCCATCTATTCTCCCCACAAGAGTTCACACTTGTGAAGTGAGAAGCTTTTGCCCGATGTGTTCCATTGGGTATCAGCAGTCTGTCAATACCCCAGATGTGTGTTAAGAATGCAAGGATACCTTCAAAGTGCAGGAACTAGTCAATCAGTAGAACCTGTTTATCCCCAATCTGCCACATCCTACTGTCTGCACCTTAGTCCCAATGACACTCCAGCTGCAGCCACACTCACAGGCAGGCTCATAGCAGGGCTCCCTGCTCATCCCAGGGGTTCCCTGATCTCATGTCCCTACACCTTTCCACACTTTGTTTTGTGAATCTGTGATATGATACCTGTCTATCCTTATACTACATACACACACACATACATACAACACACACACCTCACATACCACATTCACCGGACAAAGCAAACACTACACCCACACCACATTCACCACATAAACAACACATATCACACCACCATGCACACCACATACACATACCACACACACCATACAGGCAACAAACACACCACATACCCACATGCATCACCATGCACATACATCACACACACATCCCTCAAACCACACACCACATACATAGCACACAGAGCCCACACATACCATACATACCATACACAAAACACATACTACTCACATCACACTATACAACCACACACACCATGCATACCACAAACAACACACACTATGCACACTATGTCCACCACACACGCAGACACACAACACATACACATGCCCTACATACCACACACAACGCACATACTACACACCCTTCACACATCATACATACTACACAACACTCACACACCTACACATATCACACACCCTTCTTCTACCTCACTTAAACTTCAAGTGTCGACTGTCTCAGCTCAACCATCTGACCTCTGGAAACCCCTCCCCAGTGCTCCTGCAGACCCCAGCCTCCTGCAGACCCCTGCGCTCCTACAGCACCTGCGTACTCAGCTGATGCTTCTCAGGGATGAGAAGGCTTCCCACATGCTTGCTGCTATGATGAGCACAGAGGAGAAGCTGTATGAAAACGCAGATAAGTCCTGTGCTCCAGGAGCCCAGCATCCCCCCCATACTCCACCTCATTCCTCTCTCTCAGGGCATCCGGCAACCTACAAGGCAATTATGTGCTGACATCTGTCTTCCCAACTAGACTCCGAAGTCCTGCTGGGCAAAACCATCTCTCATTTGTCTCTATTTCCCCAGCCTGCAATGTTCAGTCCTTGATAAATGTCTGAATGGATGAACCAACCTGATGACCGAAGGATAGGAGAGAGATGGCTGTTTCTACCCATCATGTGGACAGCCCATTTGTTCTCCCCCTGGCCTTGAAGGTTTCTGCACTGTTGCTGTAGATATTCAACTTGTCTTTCTCTCGTCTTCTTCCTTCTCAGTTGCTGTAATAGCTACCATTCACCCATTACCTATTTCATGTCTTTATTTACTCCGTGAGTCATGCTCAGATATAAAGCCTTATTTAATCTTCAAAACACCACTAACGGGAAAAGGCTTACAAAGCTGTGCCCCTCCCAAGACTTCTGAGCAGTGAATGGTTGCAAGAGAAAGGAGAGACAGTTTCTTCAGTGGTGTAGCCACTGGGACATTGCCCACACGCCTGCAAACAACCTTTTACGGTAGTTCCTGCAAGCAAATTAACCTTAGGGACTGGGGTGGAGAGATGGCTTAGGAATTGACTCTGCCTCACAAGCACAAGGTCCTGAGTTCAGAGCCCAAGGTTCCACGTAAAAACACCAGGCAGAAACAGTGTTGGCCTGCACTTCTGGTCCTGGTGGGTGGAGCCTGGGAAATCCCAGAGCAAACCAAAAAAAGAGGTAGAAGCAATCCAAGATGATTCCCAAAGTCACTCTTGGTCCTCCACAGGGACACACAGTGCCCTCTAAAACACACACACACACACACACACACACACACACACACACACACACAAGTAAATAAATAAATAGATAAATAAATAATAAAATAAAGTAAACTCAGGGATCACCAACCAAAACAACAAAAAAATGTAGATGAAAGCTTGCTGGGAAGAGAAAGAGGATTAGTGGAAGGGGAAGAAGGCAAGAGAGGATAATGAGGAGACTATGACAGAAATTTATTATGTACATGCATGGAAACATCATAATTAAACACATTGTTAGGTGTAATTTACACATGCTAATAAAATACTTAGTAAAAACACTGGCAAAGAAATGCAAATGTTCCTGTTTTGACAATGGTTTTCCTTCCCCTGCTTATACTTTTTCTTCTTGTACACAGTCCCTGTCTTAGTCACAGTCCAATGCAAACAAGCTCCAAGGCTTTGCTGTTTCCCAGAGAATTAGGTCTCTTTTCCTGCATCCTAACCCCCCTTCACTCCGCCCTGCTCTGCTGCTTAAACCTGCTTTGACCATAAATTGCCCAATACAGATCTTGGCAAGGTAACAAGTCTAGACTATATTGATTTCCTTGACAAGTGACAAATAGAACATCATGATGAGTTATTTTGGTAAAAACACACAAAAAGAGTTACAACCCAAGACAGCTGTCACTGATCCATGTCCTACCTGGAGATTAACCAGGCCTTCTCCCAGGGAAAACAACAATCATCCCTTCCCCACCCCCTAACCCTGCGACTGATAAAACTCGGACCTGTGACCACGTGATAATATCCACAGTGACAGGCATGTTGGGGAAATTAAATGAAATAACATTTATTGAGAGTGTAAAATTTCAAATAGATGTAAATTCCCTTTCCTTCTTTGATCCTCTTTCCTTTTTCTCACTCGATAAGAATCTAGAAGCCTTTAAAGAAATAAGAAGTCCATCAATGTCAACCTCCAATCATGCTAAAGAACATTTTTTGGAAGTCACCTTGCTGGCCAGAGTTGAATCACCCACAGAATGGACAACTTGACCCTTAAAAGGCAATTGATGTTAGATGGAGGATTAAGGATATGGAAATGAGCAATGGAATAAAAACAAAACATTCCAGTCATTGTGTTCACGTCTTTGGCTATGCCTTAGTAACCCAATTCTGACTTTTTTTTTTTTTTACCACCAGACTATTGATATTATATGTGTCAGTTTCCCCCACTAGACTGAAGCGACTTTCATCACGGGGTCTGTTTTGTTAATCACAACATATGATCAAAGAGAGATATCCTTTCTGTCTATCATAAGGCCCTACTTACTTCTTTCCTCTCTTGGCTCTAAAGATGTCTGTGCCATTGATATAGAATTTGGGTATAGGCGTCACCTTTTTCTCTTTCAGTAACTTTAATGGCTGTCAAATCAACTCAATAAACCTGTAGATGAAATATGCACAAACAAGATGCTCACAGAGTTCTGGAAACTTCTTTACAACTAAGCAACCATCTTAATAAAGTGGTCTTCCTCTATCACTGTGTATGCAGACTGCACATATGATTTCTAAGCTGGCAGATAATAATCCTGAAATGCACATCCACTGAGCACCATGTCCCACTAGTAGTAGATGTAAGCTGCAAGAGTAAGAAGCCGATATCAGCAGAGGGCCCGCTGCATGGATATCAACGGAGGCCTATGTCGCACAGGCCTCCGCACACTGAAAGTACCAAGAGACACTGATTGATGACTGAAGAAAAATGAGAGCGATTCTATCCTCTCTGATCTAAATTATATATTCCCACTCTCCTGGTTCCTTGAGTCACATAATAAATGAATTAAAGAACAAAACTTTGGAGCATAAATTCTTAACACACACAGGGATTCTTCTAAATCCTTCTCCTCTCTCATTTCCTTTTTAGTGATAAAATCTCAACTCCACGGGGACAGTTAAGGGGATGAGTAGGAAATATATTCTTAAAAATTTATAAACTGTGTAGAATTGCTTCCATCCGTGAGTCGAGCCTGAAAAGGGGCAAGTTTGGGGGAGACAAGACAGGGTGCCTGTCTGTGAAGTGTTCACAGTTGCTGGGAGAGACAGGCACATCGATCCACATTATAATGTAGTGATCTATATCATTATGACCAAGCCACAGCAGCTCCTTTCTGCAGCAGAGTGCCACTAAGCTGCTAGTGTAGAACAAGAGGGATTAAACACTACATTTCTGGACCCCAGAATTCTATAATGATGTGGTCAGTAGGGACCAGTCACTCTAGAGGCCCTAATGAGAATATATTACAGATTTCTTCCAGTATCTAGTAGTTTCATACTTCCTTGACCTATAGCCACATCTTTGCAGTCTCTGCTTCTGCCCCCAATGGCTTTCTCCTGTGAAACTGACCTCATCTGTAGGGTTTACTGCAGGAACAAATTATCGCTAGAGTTGGGCACACCTGTGTCATACAGATAGTCTCCTTGCTTAAGACCTTTAACAATATTACATCTGTAGATACCTCAAATTGGGTAATATTCACAGGTTTCAAGCATTGGGAAGGGACATCACTTTTTGAAAGAACATCTGTAATGACCTCTATGCTAAATGTGGCTGCATTCATTTTATAGAGCAGAAACTGAGATCCTAAAACCTTGGACAGGTTGTCCAAGGTCACCAAGGTAGTGAATGCCCAGCTGACAACGTACAAACAGTCTCGACTCAGAGGCTCGTGAGATTGTGACATACTTTCTCAAAAGATTGTCAGTGACCACGAGAGTTAACTCAGGTCCACTAAGGCAGGATTCGGGAAAAGCGTCAAAAGATGCATGAATGTCAAAAATGCCTTTTAAAATGGCTCTGGGCCAGTGAGGTGACTCAGTGCTGAAGCTAATTGCTGGGAAACCCAATTTGATGGGTCAGTTATGAACGCTTCCCACAGGCTCATGGGTTGGAATGTTTGGGCGCCAGTTGGTGGTAATGTTTAAGAAGGTTCTGAAATCTTTAAGAGGTGGAGTCTTGCTAGAAGAAGTATGTCAATGGAGGTAGGACTGAGGTTTGATAACCCAGCTTCACTTTCTATTTTCTCTCTCTCTCTCTCTCTCTCTCTCTCTCTCTCTCTCTCTCTCTCTCTCTCTCTCTCTCTCTCTCTCTCTCCCCTCCTGCTAACAGGTGTAACATGCCTTCCTTTCCTGTCACTGTGTGTTCCCCATCATGATAGACCCCATCCCTCCTGGAAGTGAAAGCGAAAATAATAAACCCTTTTTCCTTAAGTTGCTTGTATCAGAGTATTTTATCATAGCAACAACACAAGAGCGGTTTAGACACCTGGAAATCTGAAATAGATCCTGAAAGCTTACAGGTCCCTTTTTCCCTCTTCCTCCTCCTTCTCCTCTCCCCCCCCCCAAGCTAAATAAAAAATAAAAATATTTAAGATATCAATCAATATATAGCATACATCATATGCTACCTTTAAAGTTAGTGAATTGCTTTGTGTGAAAGGTTCTGAATTTAATGCAGTTCAGAAGGAGCCATTTTTACCAGGAGAAAAAAAAAAGGAATTAAAGGAGCTGAAGAGATTTTATGAACTGAGAGAAAATTAAAAGGAGGTGGAGAATTTGTGTATCAGAGACACGGGGTATCAGGGACACAGAGAAGGAACAGGAAGACATGGGCCACTGGGATCTGAAGAAACACAGCTAGCCGCAGTGAAGGCACAGAAAGGAGAGCATAGACAGAGGTGGAGCTGGGTTCCTCAGCTGGGGCAACGGATGGAGTATCGTTATGCCAGGCTTAGAGACTGGAAACCACTGGAAGATGCTCAAGACAAGTAGTGAAAGATCTAAAAGGAAAACAAATATCAAAGAAAGGAAGGGCTTGCCTCTGACGCTCAGATCTCCTCCTCTACCTTTATTATACAAAACGTAATCCCCATTCTGGGGTCTTTAATGCCTGCTTTGGGGAGTACGCAGGACAAGCTGACTGGTACATTTCAGTCCTAGCAGCGCAACTAGCCATTTGCTTCCTCAGTAGGAGACTGGTTCAATTATCTTCAGCCTGGGATAGACTCCTGAGTATGGGCTCCTTTAATCTGAGGGGTGAGTGGCTTTTTCCATTGCTCATCTTTCCACCAGCAGAGCCTTTTATGTTTGGACACTGAGATCACATGGGGTTGGAAATTGGACTCAATAACTGTCTCAATCTGTCCAAAATTAAGGGGTTTCTGAAGACTTTAAATGCCTTGAAAAGAACCCCAAATCAGGGTGAAAGAGGGCTGATAAAAGAAAAAACAAACAACTGTACAATTTTGGGTCTGTCAACATTTTGTCAGGGGAGGTAGTAGAGAAGAGGCAAAGCCCAGACCTCCCTGAGGATCTGTAGGCTTCCTTCTGGAAGGGAGAAACATGTCCTTCAGTAGTGTAGCCATCAGGAAGAGGTTCATCCAATTATAAATAACCTTCACCCATGTGCCTGTGACTAACCCTAACTAAACTCACTGATTCACCAGAAAGTAAACATAAGACTAGAAAGACTAGTTACGAAGAGGAGTAGGTTCAACCACAGTAGGAGGGAAGCCAGGAAGGGTAAATGGGAGTGAATGTGACCAAAATACATCGGGTGCATGTGTGAAAACGTCATAATGAAACCTGTTGTTATGTGTAATTAATAGATGCTAATAAAACTCAGGAAAGAGATTGGAATTTCTGTAGAAAGGAAAAGAGATCATTTTCCTTTTCTTTCTTTTTTAAAATGTATTATATATTATAAAATATAAATTTCAATTATAAATTAATCCTCTCTCTCTGTCTCTCCGTTTCTGTCTGAGTGTGGACATAGGCCCACATCATGGCACATATGTGGAGGTCAGAGAAGAGCTTTCAGGAGTCGCTTTTCTCCTGTCACACTGTAGGATGCAGAGCAGCTTCAGGTTTGCCCGCAGTCACCGTCACCCACCCATCGATGGCACCAGGTACCATCGTCTCAAGAGGAGCAGACCCAATCCCCAGCCCTCCTCCTTCACAGCAGGGGCAGGAGCAGAGGGCTGAACGGAAAGGGCACTTCAGTTCCCAGAATACCTTGGTCGGTATCGCAGAAACTTAGAAGGTACAAAGCAGAGGACAAAACAGAAACAAAATCTAGACACCTCCCCGGAGCACGTATTCTCCTTTCCCTTTTCCCATGAATCCATCAGTCTGGTTCTCACACCACCTTCTCCTACTTAGACGAGAAAAGCAAAGAAAACTGACCTGCTGCTTCAACACAAATTAGCATCTGGTATCACAAAGCAATGAATGGTCTCAGAGTGAATCTTTCCCTCAGAATAAAGGAAAACATTAATCATGCCCGGCGTTTGTAGGGCACATTTATAAAGCACTTTTGCACACGCAATTCCATTTTATCTCTATAGAATTAATGGAACAATACATAAGCCATGCTTAGAATTCTGCTTGGAACAAAGCAGGTGCTCACTAAATATCATTCTCCCTCTCTCCTACCGCTGGACCAGTTCTGCTGGTATCATATCAGCCTGCCTCCTCCGACTGTCACTTCCCATTACACTTCTCAGTGAAAAGTGGGGCAATATTGTTCTCTTCCTTCCCGGCTAACAAACACAATCCGACCCAAATCCCTTTACAATGAACCTGCAGAAGTACAGAGTGACAGTTTGTATAAATCATTCTAATGGGGGAAAAATGACTTCTCTGCACCACATAAACCCAGCCCGCGCTTGTTCAACTAAACCAGTTCTCTTCTAGTTCGCCTGCTCCCACGATGAAATCACATTAGAACACGTTCAGTCCAGATGATCGTCGTGTGAGGGGTGAGGATGATCAAGTGTTTCGGTATCATGATGCTAGGTGAGATCCACTGTATCATATGGTGAGAAGCAGACAGGGTCAGGGGAGAATTGTTCCTTCAGGCCTGGGAAATGATTCACAGGCATAATTTGTCCTGTGGATGGGGTCCTTCCGAGTGTGAAATACTTCTGTTCTTTGTAACTTTCACACACACACAAGGGGGAGAGAGAGGGAAGGGGAGGGAAGGGAAGGGAAAAGGGAAAGGAAGGGGAAAGGGAAGGGAAGGGAAAAGGGAAGGGAAGGGAAAAGGGAAGGGAGGGAAGGGAAGGGAAAGGAAGGGGAGGGAAGGGAAGGGAAGGGGAGGGGAGGGGAGGGGAGGGAAAAAGGGAGGGAAGGGAAGGGGAGGAGAGGGAAGGGGAGGGAAAAAGGGAGGGAAGGGGAGGGGAGGGGAAGGGAAGGAAAGAGAGGGGAGGGAAGGGAAGGGGAGGGGAAGGGAGGAGAGGGGAGGGGAGGAGAAGGGAGGGGAGGAGTGCCGCGTCCCTATCCAACTAATCTGGTAGAATATGTCTCAGTTTGGAAAAGGTGGATTCAAAGTAACATGTTTTGGGATAAGGACATGGCTTTATTTTAGAGAAATAAGGAAAAATATGGGAATTGTCAGGTCTTGGTGTTTCTTCCCAGTTCAGGCCTAAAGCCTGTTCCCTGGGAAGGTCACAGTAACCCCATGGGCAAGTGCTAGGAATTTCTCGGTATGCCGCAATAAAGCCCATGGACAGGTGCTAAGCATTTTTACCTAGGTTTTGTTTGGGATAATTCAAGTTTTGCCTCTGGCATGAAGAATCCTTCTGGAATTTAGGAGTGCCCTTTCTTAGGGTTTTTTGGAACTAGCTTCCTGCTCTCTGTTCTAGAGAAGAAGCCTGCTTTTTAAGTTTCAGTCAAATACTAAATAGAAATTTCATGTCTAGTCATTTACAATAAGTAGACTTGTTAATCAGAATGTGTGCACTGATTTTAAGGAAATTAGAGAATAACTTCTAGAGTCTTAAAACATAGGTGGGTAAAATTCCCACCTACGTACTAACTCAGAAATTCCAGAAGTACAAGACTATGCTCTCAGTCCACCAGAACCTTAAAAGAAACTGTGATACCCTCTTACCCTGGCTGAAGGCCAAGGAAGAGACCATCATGCCAGAAAGTCTAGATGCCAAGACTGCCCCTGGAGATGGTATTTGCAATCCAAACTGGGAGAATCCATGTCAGAAGCAAAGGGGGCCGTGTCTTTCCTACCCCAAACAGCACTCTTATGAGAAATCACAGAGATGGACCATCTGAGTGCACTCCCACCAATGATCGCCTCCGCCCTGAAAGAGACACCCTCGAAAGAGACACCCTTGGCATATGGGGCCTGACTGGACCCCAGGTTTGGAGTATGCATGGTTCACAGATGGGTCATCTAAATGATGGCAATACACTTCTGGAATTCCTCAAAGGAAGACATAAGCAACCTTACTATTAAAGGAATATTATAGAAGTTATTCTTTTAATAATTATATTGCTTAAAGATTTCTTCAGTGCATACCTCAGTGTTCCATCGACAGAACCAGCTATAGCTTATGGGCCTTGAGTATCCAAGTCAAGGCCCCCCCCTTAGAGATGTGGTTTAAGCTTGGATAGTAGAGACTACATGAGCTGCATACATTTTCCCAAGTTAGAACCTGCTGCCATGCCTGGTGCCTATGTCGACCTGCCTGACTGAGAGTATCAACCTGGAGAGGACAACAGCCAAAGCTCATGCTGGGACTTATGGGGTGTTGGGGACTCCTATAGTTAATTGTAAAATATGTTCCTTGCTAAAATCAAAAGGAGATCATTCTGCCTCTGTATTTTAAAAAAGCAGTTAAAATGTGGGCTCAGCCCCATAGCTATCCGGTGAAGCACTATAGATTAGATAAGTTTGGAAATACTGAGAGAATGTTTCTGTTAAGTGCCTCTGCCCTGAAGCAATGGGTTAGGTTCTTGAAAAAATGTCCACCCTGAAGGTGATTTTTGCTGACTAGAAAATTATATGTCTGTTGTAGGTGTAACATTCTTTACCCCAAAATTTTCTGTATAAAAGTTGTCATGAAAGTTTCAATAAACGGGTTCAGGATTCACTCGGACGAGAGGGAGCTGCGTGTGTTCTGTTCTCCACCCGGTCCTGGGGAGCCCTGGTCTCGAGGCCGCGACTCTGGTCAGCGGCAGAGGAGAAGAGAAGTGAGGAGAAGGGAGGGGAGGGGAAAAGAGGAGAGGGGAAGGGAAAGGGAGGAGAAGGGAAGGGGAGGGAAAGGGAGGGGAGGGGAAGGGAGGGGAGGAGAAGGGAAGGAGAGGGAAAGGAAGGGGAAGGGAAGGGAGGGGAGGGGAAGGGAGGGGAGGAGAAGGGAAGGGAAGGGGAGGGGAGGGAAGGGAAGGAGAGAGAGAAAGAGAAAAGACTCTTTGGATCTAACACAGAGATGATACTCTACCACAGGAAATGAGTTAAAAAACATTGCTGCTTCCTGCGCTCTACCTCTGCCAACACAGGAATAGAGCCAGCACTTTTCTTGTCCATCAACGTGGTGTTAACCCTCAGTGTCTCCTCCGCGTGCCCCGCAGTCAGAATGAACCACTTGTCTTTCTCATCTCCACCGCTGGATGCAGGAATGACTGATTAGCTCTAATTCTTTCTGCCATGTGTAACACTCAGCTGCGTGTATGCTACAGGAATGAAGGCAGACAACATCTCTATCTTCATAATCTCTCCAGGGTTTACTTTGTGACTGGCACTTGGAAAGCATTTCAGAGATGTGCATGCAATTTAAAAGGAGGCTGGGTTAAAAAAAAGAATAAAGCCAAAGCCAATAACATCTCAGCATGCTCTGTGGACTTCATGTTGTGAGAAACACATAAGCTGCCACAGGAGACCCCTTCTCTTACCTGTTTCTTACCTAGCTTTGTGTATCCAACTGACCCTAGGTATAGAGGAATTGCTTGGGATATTTTACCATGACCAAGGGTATGCAGGATGCTGGATCCAAGGCATTACAAAAATTTTCTAAATTATAAGTAGGAGAGCATCAGGTCGTATTAACATGAGACTCAAGGTGGTCAACTTCAGTGAAGACAAGTATCAAAGACCCTCTACTGACCCGCGTCGCTCACACCTGTCAGTCAGATGGCATATCAGATTGCCATCTCAGAAGACATCTTTGCATGTGACCCAGAGGTCACGTGAACACAACAGTTGTGGGGAAACAGAGTCACCCCTTCCCCATACCACGTTTCATTGGCCCAAAGAAAGACATGACACCCGCAACATGATACTTGCATCCAGGAAGGGTGGATTCCAATTCCAAATCTGCAAGACAGTAACTTGGGATATTCTGCACAAGCTAAGGGAAATTGTTATTATTGCCGTGAACGAATAGCAGAGAAATCAACTCAAAGGGAGAAAAGACTTTGGCTCACTGTGTCAAAGGTTTCAGTCCTTCACAGACCAGCTTATGACATGATGGATACGAAAAGATAAAGAGAAGGAGTAAGGAGGGGGGGTGAAGGAAGAAGTGAGGGGAGGGAGAGAATATGCCTACAGGATCTTTACCTTTTCCTTTCATCCTATTCAGACCTTCCTTTCAGGATGGGTCTCCCTCCTCAGTCAATCATCTCTAAAAACACTGTCACAGACATGCCTGCATGTACTTTCCTTATTTCCTAGGGACACCGTCAGTCAATCAAGCTGTCAATCAAAATTAACCATTACTTTTATCCATATACAGGGATAAGCTCTTGCTCATGTACAAAGGTGTTCTTAGGCTTTCCTCTTAGGCTTGCGCTACCTTAACATCTATATCTTACTATCACTATTGCTCATTCTGAACCCAAAGACAATTACATGATAGTCACTCACCTACCGGTTCTGCTGTGTGCCCAGTAATCTTGAAAAGTGCAGCACAGACAGCCAGACGATGCAGGAAGAGACTTGGTTCCACTGAGGGTAAAAATGGATGGTCGTTCTTAAAGCAGGAACAAGCAACCCTCTCATAGCATGCAGAGGAAGTCAGCACCAAGTATAACCTCTTGGCCAGATGGCTCCTAATAGCCACAGGCAATTTTCTGTCAAAGAAAGGGAAGCTACAGGTTCTTATCAGTCAGTAACCACAGCGGCAGAGTTGAATGGCCCAGTGAAGAGAATACAGATAAGACACAGGCCACACCTACTCCATACACACATACTGTGTCTAGCTGAGGTGTGTGATGGTTATGATAGCACTGATCCAAAGCAACCTATCCTATGAACTCATGACCTCCTAATTCCTTTCACAAATATTTTATTTATGAGAGAGAGAGAAAAGGAGACAAAGAGATTCACATCCATGCCAAGGAGCACCTGTGCAGGTGAGAGGACAACCTCTGGGGCTCTCCTCCCACCATGTAGGTTTCCCGGTTGAACTCAAGTCATCAGGTTTGCACACAGGATGCTTTATCAGCTGAGCCATCTTGTCAGCCCTCAACCTAACTTTGCCCTTAGTGCAGCCTGTCTCCTTGCAGTGACCATGGGCAGATGTCATTAGGGCTCGAACTGTATTCCCCTAGTTCTCTTCTTTACAGACTGCTTCTGTTGTGACCTAAAGCAAGCCCAATGGGCAGGTAAGAAGTGCCAGGGGGTGAGTAGCCTGGGAGCAGCTCTCAGTGATACCAGATGGCAGTCAGAGGATACTGTCATAGTTAGGCACAGGTGTCAACTGGACAGTTGAGGGTTTGAGCTCTGTGCACATTTGTAGAGAATTAGTGGTTGAGTTGGGCCCAAAGCAAACCTGCAGGAGATTGTCTAGCTGATGGGGAAGGCCCAGCCCATGGTGGGATTAGGCCCTAGAATAAAAAAACAGAGAGCTGGTTGAGAAAGTTGGCATCCTTGTACACTTGGTCAGACATGCTAGTCTGGCAGGTAAGGATCATCCTTCTCTCAGCCATTATGTAGAGATGGTGTGACCAGTTCCTTCAGCCCTGGTGTTGGTGCGTGCTCACCCTCCCATCAAGCTGGACTGAGAACTGTAACCAATCATAAGTGAAGATAAACCCTTTGTTCTCTTAAGCTGTTTGATGGTGATTTATCAGCAAGTGAACTGTTACAGGTACCTACCAACGTCCTCAGCTCTTACGTGGCAAAGTAAGATGGCTCTGAACCATCTCACCCTGTTTCAGTAGGACTGAACCTCACTTGCCCAAGTGGAAACATATTAAAAAGAATATACCATGCAGGATACTTTTCTCTTTATGTCTCATCTCTCAACGCTTGTTCTGATGTGGTTTGGTTCCATGTGGCCCCCTGTGAGGCCCACGTTGGAGTTTAAGACCCATTGTGCAGCGTTAAGAGAATGGGAACTCAATTTGATGATGGTGTCAAGGACCTTCGACGTGGGGTCATCCAAGTGAGACCTTGGAGTTACTTTTTGCAGCTGTGAGACAACACTCAGGCACTATTAAGAGAGAAAGGGAGATCTGTTTGGCTTAGGGTTCCAAGAAAATATGGTCCGTTATGATAGAAAAGACACGATGGGCCACAACAGCTGGACACTGGCTCAGTTCACCGCAGCCACCGTGTAAGCAGAGGAAACAAGAGCCAAATTACGAGAGAAAAGCTACCAAGAATACGACAAACCAGAAGAGAAAGCAGGTTTGGGCCATCAAAACAGCAAGGCCCCGCCCCCTGTGACAAGCCCCTTCCTCTTACAAGGCTTCCCCTCCTACGAGCACCATGACCTTCCTAAGCATCATCACCAACTAAGGATTCTGACACATGAGCCTGCACAACCACCTTCACATCACGGCAGGCCTGGACGAATGGGTGAACACTAACGTTTTCATAAAGAGAGGGAGAGAAGCCAGGGCACAGGGATGCACGTCTACTTCCTGGCTTTGCTGCTGCACCCTGCACTACCTCAGAACTCTGTCAGCAAGACTATCAGAACCTGAACCCAAACACTGTACCCCTTTTCTACACAACTCAGCCAGTCTCTGATATTACATTATTAGCAGCACTCCTATCTAAGAAAACAGGCAACACACCTCTGACATAGGCAACTTGACGCTGACTTATTACCTCAGCCCTCCTCAGGGTGGGGACCCAGCTTAATAGTAAAGACCATATTTAACCACTAGGATTCAATATTTACATTTTTTGGCCCAACCCAAATCTTAGAAAACTTCCATTAACAATTTTCATGATAACCGTTTCTATTAACGATGCTATTTGATGAGCTGCAGCATACCATTTTTTTTCATAATTTTTTTTTTACATTCATGCAGGAACACATGCACCTACAGTCTTGTGTTGAATGTTATGCAAATGAAACAACTCTTCGAAGCATGTCATTGACATTATCCATGGAGCCTCACTGACATTTGTATGGTCCATCACTGACTCCTGGTATCAGGGCTCCTACACTAATAAATGGAAACCTGGTAATTCCTCCTCCTTCTTCTCCTCATCCTCCTCCTTCTTCTCCTTCTTTCCCCCCCTCCTCCTTCTCACCCTCCTTTTCCTTTTTTTCCTCGCTCTTCTCCCTCTCTTCCTCCTTTTCCTTCTCCTTCTTTTCCTTCTCTTCCTCCTCCTTCTTCTTTTCCTCCTCTTCCTCCTCCTCTTCTTATCCCCTTCCAAATCATTCTTTCTTTACCTATTCCTTTTCTTCCTTCTCCTCTTCCTCCAACTTCTCCTCCTTCCTTCCTCCCTTCTTCCTTTCTTTCTCTTCCAAGTATATCCTCATTACAAAACACCCAGCCATTTCACATTCCATTCTTGCCACAATAGCAAATCTGAATTGCAAAGTAAAAAAATAAGACTCGTAAAATGAAATAGACTTCTCATTTCCTGCACTGCTACGAGCTGAGCGAGTGACAAATGGGAAGCCAAAACACCGGGGCAGTTGGCGTTAATTAATACTAAATTTACTGAACTCAACAATGAATTTTAAAGGAATAATTCTAAGATGTCATTTCAATTAAGGCACTGTCACCGCCATAATGAATGTGGGCGGCGTCCAGGAAAGTTGAACATGGCACAGTTACAGGAAGAGGCCATTATAAACTCCAGAGAAGAAGAAAAGAAACTCATACCCCCACCATCCCCCAAGACTTCCGGAAGAAAGACCAGGGTTGCTGAGCTATTAAACTCTTCTACCTTCTCGGTATAGGAAGATGCATCTCGGGTAACCTCAATAATCGAGAGCAGGTTACTTTAGCGATTCCCCTGCTTCACTAAGACAAAGCAGAAGTTATTGTTTCTGAGAATCTGAGGGATGGAAGAACAGAAGTTATTTAGGATAAAAGGTTCTAACTGATACAACCTCGATTTTCTCCCCCAAACCAATTCCCGCCATGAGTGCCATAGACATGAACAACAGGTTCTTAATGTGTGGGAAACAGGGTATAAAGGTTATTCTTTCCTTACTGTGATAAAATACTTGAACCAAAGCAACTAATAGGAAGAAGCAAAGAAGAGACAGGAAGCAGGGCCAGGTTAGCAATGCGAAGGCTTTACCCAATGATGTAGTTCTTTCACTGGGGACAAAGTAGACAAGTACAGGAGCCTCTAGGGGACATCTCTTAGTTAAGGCACAATACTGGCACATGAAAAAGGAGGGAATCGCAGACACAAAACTCAGAATTGGAAAACTCTCTTTAACTGTCAGTGAATCCAACTAGAAAATAGTCCCAATAAGAATGGAGAAGGAAGTCTTGTGTAAGGACACATGGTCCACGCCTCACTCTACAACAAAGCACGTCTCCATTGGCGCTGAGCATTCAGGATAGATGCTGAAGAGAGACTTTAATTAAGAATAAAAATTGAAAATTCTAATTAAGGGAATAAATCTTCTGTCACCAAGTACAGGCAGGCGTGACATCTCTCAGTCTCAGACTGCTCGTTTATAACATGGACCTAATAACCACTAGCTAACAGCTAATCCCTCAGACGCCCATCGTTCGCTCCCTGAATACATCACACTGCTCCATCTTATACATTCAATGCACACCTGTCCCTACTCTGTGGAGTGAAGAAGTCAGTGTATAGAAAGTAAAATGTGTGTGAGAGCTAAGTATTGAGGCACCAGGAGAACAAGCAGGCAGGCGTTTGCTGAAACCCCTGTGTGAAAAATCCCGGTGTCCCTACAGAGAGCCAGGCAGATAGGATGCCTGGATACCATGGTATTTCACCATCCTGGCTTTTGTCCTTTTTAATTCTTTTGATTTTGTTTACTTTACCTGTCTTAGAACTCTTTCTCAAAATGAACATTTAGGTCTTCCAGTCTGGGACATCCTTGGGGATTTCTATTCTCCTTCACAAACTAACAGAAGAAAAAAAAAAAAAACACAGAAAAAGGACAATTTCATTTTTAATTATAAATATTCATGTGTTCAGCTGAGACAGTGCATGTCATTATGGTTCCCAAATTAGTTCAGAAGGAAACTGACATTTTTTCCCCCAAGTTTCTTTATTCTTTGTCAAAGCAGAATCGGGTGTGACATTTTGCTCTTGAGAAGGAAATGGAAAGTTTTCCGTGGTCCTCTGTCACCTGAAAAGTCTCCACTGCTGAAGAAACCATCTTGCTTGGTTTCCTGCCAGGGTTAGGAGAATCGAACCCTGCCCCGTGAGGATGATCTAAAGTTCATCCTTGTCGTTGGAGTTGTTCCCCACAAGCTCATGTGTTTGAAGGTGAATTGTTTGGAAAGGTCATGACACCTTTAGGAGGTGGAGCCTTGGCTGGAAGAAGGCAGTCACAGGGGGTGGGCGTGGAGATGGATTAGCCCCACCTCGACTTCCGGGAGAGGTCTGATCCTGTGGTTGGCAGTTTTGCAGCTCTCAGCCTCCACAAGGGATGTGACCCAGATCTCCTCCAGTGTCTACCTCCAGGCACACCTTTTCCACCATGAAGGACTGTGTCTCCCCTCTGGAACTGTAAGCTGAATAAAATCTCCCTTTCTCCCTTTAAGTTCCTTGATTTTGAGTGGTGTCTCATAGCAACAGAGAAGAGTAGCTGCTACAATCCTCCTCAAAAGACTTTCTTTGAGAAATATTAGCCCGTGTACCTGCTGTGGGCATTTGTTCTGGTCATTTGTTCCAAAGTGCCACAGCTGCCATTCAGCCACCTATCCCGGTTTCCTGTTTGAATGGGGAGAATAATTTCTGCTCAAACAGGTGGGGAAACAGCTAACTAAGGCGATGCATAAAAGAATCCCCAAGGAAGGGTCCTGGCACAATGTAGCACTTCTGGTCTGCAACCTCAACATCTGCCTCAGGACACAAATTTTCAGTGTGTGAGTGTGTGCATGTGTGCACCGGTTTGTGCATGTGTGTGTCCATGCTTTCATGTATGTGTGTGTGTATGTGTGCACGCACGTGCACGCATGTGTATGTAAACTGCAGGCTGTCTGCCTGCTACGTGAGCTTCCAGGAACATTCAAGTCTGGTAATCAAAATTAATAATGGTATTCAATCTAATTTTCCAAGCCAGAGGAGTGGAAGGCTGAGCTGTAATCAATCTTTAGAGGTCAATTCACAAGGGGATGGAACAGGCAAAGGGCCTGGCGCCACCTCGTGCAAACCAACGTCTGTGTTCACCCGTGTGTTCTACCCATGTGTTTTCAGCTGGGTGCCCTGTGGATCTCCAGCACGCTTGGAAATGACATCTGCCCACTGCCTGGCCCCAAGCAACAATTCTGGCTTAAAGTCCAATTTTCCCTTTTAGAAACTATGAATTTTGGAGCTGGTGAGACCTCAGCAGGTAAGACATCTGCTCCTCACCCCGGTGACTTGAATTTGGTCTGTGGCAGCCCCCATTGTGGAAGGAGGGAATGGACTGCTGAAAGTCTCCTCTGACCTCCATTTGTGCTCCATGCCATGCATGTGTACACATCTTCTCTCTCTGTCTCAAGTAAATAAACTGTACAAAAAAAAAAAAACAATTTGCTTGACTGGCTTCTAAATAGGCCTTACTTTCCTTATGTGTGAAAAAAAAAGTCACTTTTCTCTCTACCTCTCAACCCACACAGTTAAGTTTATTCCCCAGAGGGATAACTCTTCTGCCACATTCCTGGGAATCCTACCAGAGAGTTTATGTGCATACAAATGTGCATAAATATCTACAAATATATATTCTTTTACTGATGACATAAAATTTTATGGACTGAAATTTCTTGGTTTTGGTGTACCTTAATTAGACTACATATGCTGTACACCACTTACCCCTGTCCATTCCATGCTACCTGATAATTTTAGTGACTACATAGTATTCCATTGTATGAACCATAATTCACTTATACAAGAACATTTTTTATAACATGAGTATTGTGTGTATATATTTTCCCAGTCCTTTCTGTTTCAAATGTATTTTGCCTATATTGATTTATATTATATTTTGGGTATGCATCTAAGAGCCAAATCTTGTAGGCATCCTTCTAATTGGTTAACATGTATTTGACCAAAAATAATCATTAAGAGTCTCATAGATGTCAGATTTTAGCAGCGAGCATGATGGGAGGATTCGTTCCTCTGGTGTTTTCATATTTCAGTGCTAATAATCCACTTAATCTTTCAAGTAACTGTTTAGGTTTGGAAATGCTCTACTCTTCATTTATAGGTGAAAGAATTCACTGCTCAAGACAACACAGAGAATACTTGAGCTGGGATTGAGACTAAATGTGATTTCAAAACTCATTTTTTTGCATACCATAACTTTTCATTTCTTCTTGTGTATATATATCATCATCATGACTCAACTGTGAAGCTTACTACTTTTTGTCAACACTGGCAGGCTTTTTTAACTTTTAATTGTTTATTTTGTGTGTGTATGCAAATGTGTTTTTGTATATCTCTCTGTGTGTGTGTGTGTGTGTGTGTGTGTGTGTGTGTGTGTATTGGAGGCCACTGAGTATCCCTCTAAAGGCCAAAGAGTGACTTTAGGAATCATCCAGGATTGCTTCTCCCCCCTTTTTACTTCATTGTGGGATTTCCTAGGCTCTGCCCACCAGGGCCAGAAGTGTAGACCTCCACCATTTCTACCTGGTGTTCTTTTATGTCAAACCTGGGATCTGAACTCAGGACTTTCTGTTTGCAAGGCAAAGTTTTAATCCCTGAGCCATCTCTCTAGCCCTGAAGCTTTCTTAGAACAAAAATTTTAGCCACAAAAGAACTGTTCCTGCTTCCAATGACTACCCAAGGTTCCCTTTAGAAAGGTCAAGTTTCCTAGAAGCGCATGGTCGCCAGCAGGTCACTGAGATAGAGGGCGCCAAGGCAGAGCTGAGAAATCAGAAGCAGAGATGTGTCTGCTATTGAACTCCAGCCTCCAGGGGGCGCTCAGGAGCATCGCCGGCCCCCCAGAGCTGTGGCACCTTGTAGGGAAATGGGGGGGAAGGGAAAAGAAGGGGGTGGATTTCTGTGTCAGCTCAACCCTCAGCTGGGGACTGTGTTCAGAGTTCCCGTGGCTGCCCAGGCACCTCGAGATGAGGGCAAGGGTGCAAGTGTGAGTGGCGCATCTCTGTCTCACAAGCATCTTACACATAGCTCAGCACAGACATGGTCAGTTCCTGGCCTCTATCTGTCATGGTGGGAAGGGTGGGGCAACTTTAGGGTTAGATCCTTGTTGGAGGAAGACATGGGGGGTGGGACCATGAGGTTGGTTAGCCCCGCCCAGCTCTCCCCGACTCCATGATGGACATAACTAAGCCACCTCTAGCTTCTCCCACCCGCCAAGCTTTTTCTGCTGCAAAGGTCTGAATCTGCCCTCTGAAATGGTATGGTAAGCCAAATAAACCTCCCTTTCTCCCTTAAGCTAGTATGGGTGATGTCTCACAGCGGCAGGAAGAGGAACTGCTGCACTATCACATCCCATATCACTGCATAGAGTCCATACTCCCCATCATTTCTATCCATGTACCTTCAGTTATGTCTGGAGAGTGGGGGGACAAGACCATCATATCTCCTCACCTGAGCCCTTATTTTTCTGACCCCACTATTGCCTTCTCAGACACAGCTTTCAACATGACTTATATTTTTATATGCACATCTTCTCTTGGTCTTTTAAATCTTTCACTAGGGTCTAGAAAATTTTCTTCTGAACACATGCTATGCAGTTGCTCCGCCTCTGAGCCACATCCCATCCCTAGAGCTTTCACTTGAACTCTTTCAATGACTCTCTTACTACTCAGGAAAGTCCTTGCCTCCCCTCCTCCAATCCCCGTGACCAGGATGGAGCTGGGGGTTGCCACTCTCTGCACCTTCGAGCCTCTCCACAGCACACACCATCCCACACAATACAAAGCTTCCTTTTAACCAGTTTGGCTTGAAAGCAACTCCCTCAACTCTATCATGAGTCTTCCCAAGCTAAACTTCTGCTCTGAGGAGAACGTTTGGACTAACACTCACTCCATAGGAATTTCAAAGTCCTTGGCTACCTCCCATGGCAGCCATTCCTCAAAGACACCTCCTTACACACTGTGGCTGTCTTCAGGGGCTTAGACGGAGAATGTCTTGCAGCTTCCAGCTAAATGTCTGAAAAGGATGAGTCTAAGGACAGCCAGTCACCAGGATCAGGACCCTCTACATGTGAGGAACCCAAACCAGTCACACGGACTCTGGGTGGAGACACCTATCAGATGGACTCTCCTCTCTGTATTCACCCCAGGAACCAGATGTAGGAGTAAGGAAGTCTTCTAATAGCCAGACTCAACCACCAGTAGACAGCAAAGACACAAGGAATTACAAGCTGAAGCCAACACCCCAATGGTTATAAGCAATAAAATGATTATGGAAGGATGAGCTCATCTCATCATTCTGAGAGGCACACACACTCAGGAACTGGTTGATTGCATGGAAAAAGAATGGCGTTCTCTAGCTGAGGAGATGGATCAGTCAGTCAAAGAGGTGACCCCCCCAAGCATGTGAATCTGAGTTCAAATCCCCAGCATCCACATAAAAACTCAGGGAAGGCTATGTGCACCCTCAACCCCAGTGTTGTTGGGGAGCAGAGACAAGAAAATCACTGGGGTGTTCTGGCTGCCACTCTAATCAGGCAGGGAGTGACAGAGCAGTGTACTCAATGCCTTCCTCCGGCCTCTGCACATGCTCAGGGGTAAATGCACATACACTACACCCCCCCACACACACACACACTTAGAAATCAACCAATGTAATTCTGGAGATAATGGATCCTAGTGTTGTAGGTCCATCTTCCGAGAGTTTAGCATCAACACGACATAGTTAAAGCGTTTGCTAGGTAACTGAATGTGATGGCTCATCTCTTCTGAAAGTTGAAAAACCCAGATTCACTCACTGCTCCCACTTATGATGCACAACATCTTAGATACACCAGGCTTCTTCATCTACCTGTTAACTCTAGGTGGTGAAATGCCTGACTCCATGTGGAGATGAAGATTGCAGTTAGTCCTTACAGACAATGACTCGCTCCCAGTTGTTGGTTGATGTGTGGTAAATGAATCAATACCATACACAAAATACCTAGCAAACAAGCAAATGCAATAGCCGCTGCACTTAGTGGAGTTTCATTGAATATATTTACACACACACGTGCATATAGTCATGCATACACATGTGCACATATGCGTGTATGCACACGTGTGCATGGAGTATACATGTTTGCACACATGCATGTATGCACACACTCAGGCAGGCACATATACACATACACATTTGTGTGCACATGAATGTATGTGCACATGCTCATGCCTGTACACATATGCATGTATGTACCACATTTGTGCATGCATGCACACATACACATGTGTGTACATGTTTATGCATGTACACACACGCAAATATGTGCACATATGCATGCATGCACACATACATGCCACATATATATACATGTCTTCACATATTCATGTGTGCATACATGTTCGTGCAGGCATGTACATCATACACACAGACACACATGCATGCATACACACATTCTGACCATTTATTATATGGTCAGGGAATCAATAGGAACTAAGGTTGAAATATGCACTAGTAGGTAAAAAGTGATCACATTTAGTTATTATCAGTTACAACCTTCCCAGCGCTGCTACCATCTGTGACAAAGAATCTGTGTCCACATCTATGGTCAGCACCAAATTTCAGATTTTTCACTAGAGTTTTCTAGAAGTAAAATAAGCTTCTCTGTAAGTAATGAAGTCATCAGTGTTTTCTTGTTCCTTCCCCTGGGGAAATACTGGGCAGGACGTTCTCGCTGTTATTTTTTCTCGTGCTGCTCTTCTGTGATGAAACATGTTGCTGAACGCCGGCCTCTCGGCCAGTTCTCCAGTAGAGAGAAACCTTTTCTGCATGACATTTTCCTGTAGTGAGATGTTTATCGACGAAGAAAATTCTGCTTTCTAAAGCAGAAAATGACTCCATGAGATAAAATTACAAGGCGATCTCTTAATCACGCTGAGCAAGAAGAGGGGGATCAGCAGCTCAGCCTGCTGGGTTATGGCTCTGACAGTAAATCTGGAAGAGTGACTTCCCCAGGCCATTTTACCTGGTATCCCCCAAAGACTCTGTCACCCCAAAGAAGAAGAAAGAAACATGGTCATTACTAGCAAAACAAGGAACACTAGACTATTGATATGAACAAGCTGACTGAAGCTTGGTCCAGCACTTAATATGTCCTGTTTTCTCCATTCATCTATAGCTGGGTGGTGTGTGTGTGTGTGTGTGTATCAAAGTGCACTTGAGTATGCATCCCTGTGGAGGCCTATATCCTTATTGTTCTATATCCTTATTATTCTGCTCTGGGATTTCCCAGGCTACACCTTCTAGGATCAGACTTGCAAGTTGATGCCATTTCTGCCTGGCATTTTCACATAAGATTTGCAGATCCAAAAAGTTATATTTTTTACTCATTCCACATCTCCAATAAATAACAAGTATGCACTAAAACAAAGGTGACTCTTCCTCGACAGTAAACAAAATGATGTGCCTCGACTCTGACCCTGGAGGCTTCAGCATCTCCATCTAGCCATGGTGTCTTTTCTATTCTTGGGTTAAGACTCGTCAGACCTGTCAGATGGACATGGAAGAGTCCCCAGAGACCACATGCTGCCTTGGAATAACACATGCCTGAAGGTCAGCGGGCCCCAGGGGCATCTCACCTCTGCCCTTGGGCACATGTCCATAGTCTCAGGATGTCGCCTTTTCTTGAGAGAGCTTTAAGTGAAATGTTCTCCAGCTCTCATGTCTGCAAGAATTCTTCCTGGCAAACTCCAGGTTTGGCTACAAACCCCACTGTGTGTACGTCCCCATCCCTCTGTGTCTACATCTGTCCCGTGGTGCTATAATTCCCCATATGCCTCTCTGTTGCCAGCCACACTTGGTTTCTTTGCAGTAAGACTGTGATAGCTTTATTGTTGCAGCCACCAAGAGAAATATAGCTGAGACTCTAAAATGCTGAATGGGGTCAGAGTGGATGGGATTCATCGAACATCAGATTCAGGGGGAGCTTCTATATCCCCCTCATTTTGCAAATATAGTTATGAGATTCCTGAGTAGGTTGACAGGTGGTGAGTCAACATCATCACAGTGTGGGGGGACTAGAATTCAGTTTTCCTAAGTCCTAGTCCAAGAATCCTGCAGTTAAAATAAATCAAGAATATGAATTAAGCTTTACTATATTCAAGGTTGTATACAAAAGCATGACTCATGGACACAGGCAATTTAGACTTCCAGCACAAAAGAACTGTGAAATATTATGAGATGGTTGAGTGCAAATTGAGTTCTTACAAACAGAAAAAAAATGAAGTGATATTATTCCCAGACCACGAGAGCCAGATTTGTGTCTCTGGTTCAGCTATTCGCCCTCATTAATTGAACAGGAATTCGAATGGATGGTAAAGAGCACAAAGGGGAAATTTACTCCGTATGGTCCCTGTTGGAGAGAGTACCTAGTGTCTGAGTCTGTCTCTCTCCAAAGTGAAAGGGAGAAGAGACAAGTTTAAATAGAAAGCAGGAGAGAGAGATGCAAAACTAAGCTGTTGTGTCAAGGCTGCCCTGGTTATGTGAGCTTTCTTTTTGAGAGTAGACTCCTCCTCTCTGCCCTTGGTGTGAGATTCCTGAGGGAGTTTCAAATCTCGGGGTCCATCCATTGGATAATCGTGACAGCCAGAATGGAGAGAGAAGGTCAGGTGTTATGCCCCTACTTTCTGCTTCACTGCCTGGTTACAGTATGGAGGAATGGGTATTATGATATGGGACTGATCCCAAGGGAAGTCTATCAAACATTTTGGATGTTTGGGGCCACAGCACATCGCCCTCCCTATAGTTCTAACAGCTGTGTCTGCCATCCAGTCACCCCCTCACTCTGACAACATCACACTCCCAGCAAGCACTTGGTACTTCCGGCTTCCAGTCTTGCTTTGGTGCTGAGAGTCACCCAGCACTGATGCCAGCCCCATGCCAGCAGTTGGTGGATGAACACTGAAGCCTCCCATCCTTCTCAGGGGAGCAGCAGGAACCTCGCAAAGAAGGAGAGTCCTCATGGGAATTATCACGGGATCAAGAGATCGTAGATACTCACTTGCCCTTCATCAGGACCCCGCTCTTGCCCTGGATCCAGCATCTGCTCCCTAACACTAGACTCAGAGGCTCGTCTCCTTCCTAGGTGATTCTAGATCCTGTCAAGTTGACAAGATTATCCATTATAGGCCAAAATACTTTGACCGCATAGTCACTTATCTCCCTTAAATATGTGTGTGTGTGTGTGTGTGTGTGTGTGTGTGTGTGTGTGTGTGTGTGTTTAGTAATACCTTATTGCTGCATTGATATAAAGACAAATAAAATCTAAAATGAGGACCAGGAAAACGGTTCATCATGGAAAGATGTCAAAGTTGACAGAGTTCAATCCCCAAAGCCCACATGGTGGAAGGAGAGAACTGACTTCTAAAAGTTTCCCTTTGACCTCTACATGTATGCCTGTTTCTCTATCTATCTATCTATCTATCTATCTATCTATCTATCTATCTATCTATCTATCTGTCTGTCTGTCTGTCTGTCTGTCTGTCTATCCATCTATCGCTCCCTCTTTTTTCTCCTCCCTCCTCTATCTCTTACAAATAAAATAGTTTTAATCTAGAATGAATTACCAAATATTTATTGAAATCGTTAGTCATTCTTTCTTTGATTTTAGCAGCATTTAAAATTAAAGCATTTCCAGAGATCCTTAAGCATGCTATAGACAGAGCACTCCCTGTTCCTTGCAGATGAGTTTCCTAGGAAGAGGAGGCAGCTGAGAGAAAAGAAGCTCATGGATGACAAGTGATTGACACAGGCCAGGGGAGGACTGTGGAAGCCTCCTTGGAGGAATACTTCTTGGCTGCTCCAGCCACACCTCTGTGGGCTTTGAATTCAGTCATCAGAGATTTGCACCACTCAGGGACAGTCTTGCTGGCACGACAGGTGCTGCCTCAGACCTGAGCAGTCAGCTCACTTTCTGAGAGGACGATACATCCTGCCTTGACAAACAAATGTGAATATATTCAATATCTGCATCCCAGACAGATCTGTTGACTGTTTCTGAAATCCTAGCACTCAAGAGACTGAGGGAAGGAGTACACCTATGAGCTGAAATATACAAGGAGTTCCAGACCAGCCAGGGTTGCAGAAAGACCCGGTTGAAGATAGATAGATAGATAGATAGATAGATAGATAGATAGATAGATAGATGGATGGATGGATGGATGGATGGATGGATGGATGGATGGATGGATGGATGGATGGAGAGATAGATAGATAGATAGATAGATAGATAGATAGATAGATAGATAGATAGATAGATAGATAGATAGATGATAGATAGATAGATAATAGATAGATAGATAGGTAGATAGATAGATAGATAGATAGATGATAGATAGATAGATAGATAGATGATAGATAGGTAGATAGATAGATAGATAGATAGATAGATAGATAGATAGATAGATAGATAGATAGATAGATAGATAGATAGATAGATAGATAGATATAGATAGATAGATAGATAGATAGATAGATAGATAGATAGATAGATAGATAGATAGATAGATAGATAGATAGATAGATAGATGGATGAGAGATAGAGAGAGAGAGATAGATAGATAGATAGATAGATAGATAGATAGATAGATAGACAGATGATAGATAGATAAAATACAAATAAGTAAAGTCTGCAACCTTCCTTTTATTCCTTAGTGTTCACAACATGAGGATTTAAATACAGAAGCTCCTGAAACTGTGGGAAGTATATAGGAGAGGCTAAAATTGTTTGAAAAATTCTTTCTGCATCTTTCTTTTTCCATAAGGAGCATCTGCAGCTTTGTCACCTCGCGAGTGCATCTAAACCCCCAGGAAGCTTGAAAGCAACTGTTTCAAATCATCTCGCGTGTCTGTCTCCTAAGTTAAGTTTAGCCTTGGTAATAAATCAAGAGCTACAGATTTAAACTTAGAGATACTCCCTCCGAGTCTTTCCTGGTGTCAGAAGAGCTGTGAGGGGAGCGTCTGGTGGGGAATAAGGATGCCACACATGGCACTCCAAGAGCTTCTTTATTGCCACATATGATTGTATTTGGGGTTTGGGGAGCTGGGGGAGACTGGCAAAGGGATCGATCAGTGTGGATACCTTAGACACCATCAGCAGCCTGAGCTGCACTCTCTGCCTGTCTTCAGCTCATGAAGCCAAAGATCACGGAAATGTAAATGGAAAGAATGCACACGTGTGCACACATACATATGAACATACACAAACATGCATGAACACAGAAAGATGCATGCATGCACATATTCAGACATGCATATTCATGCATACACACATAAATGCATATACACATACATGCATACACACATATATACACATACATGCACATATATGTACACACATACACATGCATTTATCACATACACACATGCTTTCTCACACATATGCACCATCCCACAAATGCACACACAGGACAGGAAGCATGAATGACTGGGATCTAAGGGTGGGGGAGTTACTCTCTAACAATGAAGCGCTTAGTGCACAGGGAAGACAAAACTTGAAAGACAAGAACAATTTGGCAAATCCATCGTTCTGTCGAGCGATGTTTTACCAATCCATCACCATCGGTCTGCAGGATCTAGGATTATGTCTTCACAGATCACGCCTGGCTGGCTTACTCATCACCCACTGAGGTCCAGGGAACCAATGTTTCTGAAGCCACACAGCGAGGCGGTGGCCAGACTCCATGCGCATTCTCAGTTATCTGACCCCAAAGTCAGCACGCTTTCCGGGGAGGAGTGCTAGCAAGAACTAAGGATGAGATTGCAAACGAGGAATCTTTTTTTTAACTGTACAATTCTCTTGCTGAAGTATTTTTCTTCTCACAGCAGTGAGTTGCTATCTCTCCCCCACCTGTTAATTACTCGGGGCTTGTGTGGGGGCGGACTTGGCTTCCCGCAGTAGCCCAGGCGGGTTGTCACACTGTCAAGAATCCCTTCATTAACAAGCTGTCAATATGCTGCCAACAGCCGCCATTTGGTTTGTTCAGGGAGAGGAACTCTGGTGTGGAGTCTTGGCTCCATCACTTAGAGGAATTAAAAAAAAAAAATAAGGCAAGAGGCAGATGTCTTCCAGTCTGTTCTTGCAACAAACTCGGGATATGTGTGGGCTTTCAATGGGGGTGTTGGAGGGGGGTAGCGTTTAAGAGAAGAGGTAGCTAGCAGAAAGAGATGGCGAACAAGACAGAGGGACAGAAAGAGGCTGACTTCTCGTGCCCAGGGCTTCTGAGTAACGCTGTATGCGTGCATGTGCCCCGGTCCCTGTGGATGTCTAGAGCTCCAAGCTCAAGCTTTGAAAATGGCTAAAATGCCACCAGTTCAATTTTTAGAGTGAAAGGTGCCACTTGTCTACGACCTTTTCAAAGTCACCCTTAAGGGACCTGCCAGTCTCAGGCAGCACTTTAGGGGGGGCTGCCCACTCTCTGTTAATTGGCACCCTCAACCTCTGAGTCCACAGGTCTCCCTTCGCTCTCCAGTTACCTGTGAGCCAACAGGAGTGTAGCTTTGCAGAGAGCCTCAGACAAGGGGACTGCAAAATCCAGCTTTCAAGGGACGATGTCTGCAGTTGAGGGTCTCAATATAAATCTTCCTTTGTTCCTTTGGTTTCAGAACTACCTCCTTCCTGCTTCTCCAGCTTCAACTTTCAGCAGCTATGCCTACTAAAATATACTCGAATTCTCTCCGGCCAGTAAGACTGCATGATCAGTTCAACAGAAAATTGATGTTTCCGAAAAATTGTATCAGTGCTGTCTTTATTGTGAAGGTGTGCATGTGCTACTTAAATTTTCCAAAATATATATATATAACTTAGTTATTGGTGATAGTGCATTCTGGGAATCTTAATATTTGGGAAGAGGAAGTGGGAGGACCCAGAATTCTAACACAGACTTAGCCACCAGGTGAGTTCAAATCCAGCCTGGGCTGCTTGAAGCCTCGCCTCAAAAACTAATAAAAACGAAGAAATATGTTCACATCTCCTTTTTGCCCAGTCTCCACTAATATGATTTCTAACATTGTCTGAATGCAATAATCAAATCAAAGTCTAGCATTTCTTTGATAATTAATTTATGGTGAAGTTCTATGTTGATTGAAAAGGGAGGCAGAGATAATCATCCTGCCTTGTACCAGGGCAGAAGGTAAGGAGAGACGGCGCCACAGAAGCAAGGAATATGCATGTCATGATTTAAAATGTGTCCCACACAGGCTCATGTGTTTGGAAAGGTCATGGCACCTCTAGGAGCTGAAGCCTTGCTGGAGGAAGGCAGGCATAGGAGGTGAGTCTTGAAATAGATTAGCTCCACCCTACTTCTAGGAGAAATCTGGTCTTCCAGTTAGCAGTCTTGCAGCTCTCAACCTCCTGAATTGATATGACCTAGGCCTCCTTCAGCTTCTGTTGCCAGCCATGCTGTTTCCACCAGGAAAGACTGTATCTCCCCTCTGGAACTGTAAGCTGAATAAATCTCCCTTTCTCCCATTAAATTGTTTGACTTTGAGGATTATCTCACAGCAACAGAAAAGAGTAACCAGTACAGAAATTCGTACTAGAAGTGAGGCATTACGGTAATATGAGCGTCTTGTGCTACAATATAAAGTGCTTGAAGTTGAGAGAAATTTGTGAAGTTGTTTGTGAAGCTGAGAGAAGTTGGTAGCCAACAGTATGGCCAATGTTATGACAGGGCTTGTGTGCCTTTGGAACTGTTTGTCAGGAGAAACATGGAAAATTTTGGGACTTTATGCTGGGAAAGCCTTTGCATCCCAATGACCAGACCAAGAGAGCCAAAAAGGCCAATCTGAAGAGCCGAACCAAAAGGAAACAGAGAGTAGAACAGCGGTTATTGCTAAACAAATTAGCTCCATTAGTAAATCAAAGATGGCTCTTCATTTGTATAATAGGAGAAACCTAACCCTGAAGGCAAGATCCTCAGAGAAGGCTCCCACCCATAAGAATACAAAATCTTTTGAAAGGGAAGAGCTAAAAGGCTGGAGAAATGGCTCAGAGGTAAAAACTGTGCCTTACAAGCAGAAGGTCATGAGTTTGGATCCTAGATCCCATGTAAAAAAAAATGTCAGGCAGAAATAACGGTGGCCTCTACTTCTGGCTCTGGAATACAAAGCTTAGGAAATACAGAGCAAAGCAAAAAGGAGGTAATGGCAATTGAAGGTGATTTCTGAAGTCACTTTGGGTCCTCTACAGGCACACCTATTGCCTACAGAGGCACACAGAGAAATGTGTGCATGCATACACACACAAATACACGCAAAATTATGTATGTATGTATGTATGTATATATAAAGTCTAAAAAGACAGAAAGGATAAGTTTGTTTCTCCTCTGAAGCAACTGGCTAAGAGAAATAGAGATTCTTACCAGCATGGAGAAGTTGAGCCATCTGTAAGTCAAGAGGGCCAGTTTTCAACCCAACACTGTAACAGAACTTGAAAGTCATCCATATGATTCTAGCTTCAGAGAAATCATAGACACAAGACAGAGGAGGTCATGGAACTCTCCTCCAAGGCTCTGGAGATTGGCAGAAGCCAGGAGACATGTGGCAGGAAGCCTGCAGTTAGAGGCCCAAGAGGGACAGTTCGTGCTGTGGAGGTAAAGCCTGGTGTGCCAGTGAGAAGGAAAGATGCCAGAGATGCCAGAGCAGCGTGAGACATCTGCCAAGGAAAGCTGTGTGCCATGGGAGGAGCCAGCCCAGAGATGAAGAGTTCTACAGGCAGCAGCGCTAGAAAGGCAGAACCTCAGCCCTTTGGAACGGAGACGATTTCAACAAGATTCTCACCTGTTGGACATGGAACTGCAAGATTTGGAGTTTTATCCTGCTGGTTTTCAGTCTTACTATAAACCGATCTTTCCTGGCTATGTCCCCATTCCTCCCTTTAGCAATGGGAATGTTTATTCTGTGCCATTGAATGTGGGACGTATGTAACTTGTCTTTTGATTTTTACAAGAGGCTTTGGACTTTGGACTTCTAAACTGTGTTGGGACTACTGATGTCGTCTATGAGGACTTTTAAAGTCAGACTGAATATAGTCTGCATAATGAAATGACAATGAGCCTGTGGGAGCCAGCAGTGGAATGTCATAGTTTAAAAGGTGGCCCCCACAGATTCATGTGTTTGGGAAAGTCATAGCACCTTCAGGAAGTAGAATCTTGCTAGAAGAAGACAGCCATGGGGGTGGGCTTTGAAGCACATTAGCGCCACCCTACTTCCAGAAGAGGCCAGGTCTTGCGCCTAGCAGCCTTGCAGCCCTCAACCTTCCAGATGGCCTCCGGCTTCTGTCACCAGCCGTGCTGCCGCCACTGGAAACAGAAGCTGAATAAATCTCCTTTCTCCCATTAGATTGTTTGACTTTGGATATTGTCTAATAGCAACCAAAAAGAATAACTAGTATTATGATTGGAGGTTGTTCAACATTCATTAGCAATGGTGATTGTTGTAGTCATTTTCCTTTCTATTATGAGACTACACTTTACTACAACCAGTTTAAGGGAAAAAGGAAGATTTATTCGGTTTACAGTACCAGAGGGGAGATATAGTCCATTGTGGTTAGAATCACATGAAGGCATGGATGGAGGCAGAAACAGGAAGCAAAAACACAGGAGACAGTTTAGGTGACTGCAGCCATTATGTGGCAGAGAGAACAAGAGAAAACTGGTTGGAAGCAGGGCTGAGCTACCAAACCTCAAGACCCAGCCTGTCTGACATATCTTCTTGCAATATTAATACTAGCTTAGGACACACACACACACACACACACACACACACACACCCCTGTGGGGGACCACTAACATTCAAACTATGACCGTAAAGAAGAAATGTGAAGATCTCCCAGAACCTATGATCCATCAGAACTGATTCTGCTACTTGGAACTTTAAACCCTTCAGAAACTTCCAGTGAGACTCTGGAGACCGTGAGGTCACAATCAGAAACGACTTAACACATGGAAGAGAAAACACTTAGAAGGAATCACTAATGTAAAAAAAAAAAAAAAAAAAAAAAAAACAGGTCTACAAACAATAGAGGAAATAAAAAATGCCAGTTAACACACCCTGTGTAGGTCATTCTATGGTATGCTAAAAACTCTTCTCAAAATTTTGTATTTTTTGAATCACTTAATTCTGAAAATAACACCGTGAGTTGCAATAATTTTATCTCCATTTGCCAGATGAATAAAGTAAAACACAGCATGCCTAGATTTTAGAAGGATAGGATAAGATTTACACAGAGTCTAAGACAGTGATATTTCTTTTTAAGAAATTATTGCCAACAGCACTGAGAGTTCAGTAAAGTATTTGCCTTCCAAGGACAAGTACATATGTCCAATCCCTAGAACCTGTGTAAAAATGAAGTCTGGCGTGGTGGTGGGCATTTCTAATCCCAAAACTGGGGAAGTAGAGGCAGGTGGCTCTCTGGAGCTTGCCAGGCATCCAGCTTTGCCTAATGGGTGAGTTGCAGGCCAATCAAAAGTAAGGAACCATGCTGAAGCCTCCACAGGCATGCCACACGTGTACACTCACACCTGTACACAATTGGTGCCAATACACATGAACATGCCCACGTACACACATGCACACATGCATGCACACATACAAAAATGAATGTCTTCAGAATGGTAAGTCGAAAAAGGATCTGGCATATTGGAAAGCTTCAATATGAGCTATGGAATGGAAACATTTAGTAAGCGATAAAAAAAATCTCAAAATCTAGGTTGAAAAACATTTTAGATTCAGTTGACATAAGTCATGAATGAAAATAAGAATTATTTGACTGGGATTGAGAAAATGGCTCAGGGGCGATAGCCTTTGTCTCATAAGCAAAAAGACCTGAGCTTCAATTCTGGCCCTAGAAGTGGAATCTGGGAAACTCCAGAGCAAAGCAATGAGGAAGTTGAGCAATCTAGAATGATTCCTGAAGTGACCCTTGGGCCTCCACAGGCACACACACTCAAGTACCCTCTTGTAACACAGACACTCAGACACACACACACTCACAAGAATCCTCTGTACTCTAGTACAGAGAAAGAAGGAGAGAAGAAAGTTGACAGTCAGAGACTAAGAAGCAGAGTCAGATCTTAGATGTGCTCCACTGGAACTTTAAAAAGCAATAATGAGCTAGTAGAAGGATGATATTTGAAGAGACAATGTCTCAAAATTATCCAGAATTGATGTAAGTCCTGAGTGTTCTTGTCCTTATTTTGTGTAAGATAAAGAGCCCCACACTTAGATACATAATAATGAATCTGCCAAACATCTAGCAACAGATGAAGCCTTGAGAAGTCCCAGAGACGTTTCCCTCCAGACGCCACACCCATGTGGATGGCTGATTTCCCACAATGCAGCAGAACTCAGGAATTATATAACCTTTACAGCAGTGTTGTAAAATAAAGACAATGTCAAGCCAGGCACTAGCTAACAAATCTCAACAGACCCTGAAGGACTTTCTAAAGAATACAGTTTAGAAAGAAAAATTTTGCCTAGGGTTTCAAGTAGAAGGCTGGAAATTTAATAATGAATAGTCAACAAAAACATGACAAACATATGGAGAAATATAAACATATTTAATTATGTTGAGTAATGACAGAATTTCCTATTTGAATAGTAAACCATGTGCAAAATATACACGGTAACATCATACACTTCTACATTAAAGATTAGGTATTCTTATTAATATATTAATAATTATATCACACAATAATGCATTGTGTTATTGATAATGTTAATGACTTGCTAATATATTAATAAATGTTTTATTAATTTACTGATGTGTTGATCATTATAATATTAATTCAGTAACATGTTTTATTTTTCTTTTCCAACATTTTCACATATGAATATAATAAATTTATATTATTTTCACCCTCTGCTATCTGATCCCATCTCCTCTGTTTTTCTCACTACATACTTCCTCCTTTCCAGTCAGTTTCTCTCCTATACTCATGTCTTTTTGCATATATATCCCATTGGATTTCATCTGGGATGCCTATACTGGCAAATGCCTAAGCATTCTAAATTTCTCAATGTTTAGGAGATATAAAACAAATTTTGGTTTTGTTAAGTTAAAGGATTCATTAAGCTATATACTCTGTTAACCCCTAAATTAACAAATAAAACAATCAGAGTGAAAATCTTCTGAGTTAAGGGAAAACTGTTATAGCTATGAGGCAGCAATATTACTCCATGCAAACAAAAAGTCTAAGTGGGACAAATGAAAAGTCTCAGAATTAGAAAATGGAAATATATCCAGGTATATCATTAATCATTACAAATAGAAATGGACTGACCTGCAGATATGAACATCTGCAAAGGAGCAATCCAAGAGAAAATGGTACAATGCAGAAATGACGTTCAAGTTCAGCTTTCACTGAGGTGCCTTGACTGTGGTCACCGAACAGATCATCCTATGAGACTCCTCTCAGGTTATTTGCATGAAGCTGAGTAAATACCATGAGTAAATATTACCACCAACACAGGATCAGAGTTCCATGACCACCACGCCCAGCCACTTCCTGGTCACGTTGGCTAGGGCTCAGCTGTGGTCCACCAGGCTATCTACTATGAATCATTGAACGTTCACACCCACCATTCTAGATATGGTTGCTGGGGCAACCGTATCTTCTCTTCTTGTTCTGGTTTATTAGTTCCTTTTTCATTTATTTCTCTTTTTTTAACCCTAAAACTCTTAGTTGAGAAATCTATTCTGTTCTGCCAAGAAGCCCCACTGCTAGGCACAACCCAACACAGACTTTGAGATTAAACTTGCTCACATCAGAGGAGAAATTCTCCGACTCAACACCGCCAACCAGTCATCTGGATCATGTCCTCCTACTTCAAAGTGACCCCAGAATGTTCAGCCTCCTCCCTTACATTCTTTCTCATGCCCCCAATTTTATTTTTGCTCGCTAAGTGACAAATTTCAGGGAATTTTTTTGGAGCCAATGAGAAGTTTGTTTTGAGATAAGAATGGAAGAGATTAAAGAAAAACATTATAAGTCTATCTATAATGCCGATGTTCTGTCTGATGTGACTACGCAGGTTCGAGTCTGCAAAGAGGAGAATTGTGGCTTCATTCCACATCCAGCATCCTTTAGCAGGGGGTGCCTAATTTCTGCCCCCATTAAGGGCTGGCGTTTCTTTTCTATGGTTCTCTATACTTTCCAGGTTTTTTCAGTGTGTTAGGTTCCTGTTTCATAGCTAGCATGACAAGTACCACCGCCATTGACCTTTGACTTCTTAAGCTCCTGGGTACCCTAGCTAGTCCCTGACCTTGACCTCTACAGAGCATATGAAACTGAAGCACTCTGCTAGTTAGATACAGGTATCAACTCGACAATGGAATGTTGAGCTCCGGGCACATCTGGAAGAATTAATAGTTGAGTAAGCCCTGAGCAAGACTGCAGGAGGTTGTCTATTGATCAGGAAATATCCACATGGTGGGTGGGACCATTCCAGGGCAGGTAGATAAGAAGGAGGGGGCTCCCTCAGCAACTTGGCATTCTTGGGCATACTTTGGTGGACACACACACACAATCCAGCAGTGAGGTTTGCCCATCTCTCAGCAACGGATATGGAACGACAAGTTCTCTCAGCTCCTGTGCATGTGTTGCTATGAAATCTCCTGCCAAGCTGGACTAAGAAATGTAACCAAACAATTGCAAGCCAAAGTAAAATCCCTTGTTCCCCAAAGCTGTTTGATCGTGACTTTACAGGTGACATACAGGCAAACTAAAACCAGCACATTGTCTAAACACCCACAGTAAAGAGATTCAAAGCTGTTCCTACCTCTCATTCTCTTTGCTGGGCTTCATCTGTAGACATGGTCAGGGGTTCTGAGTTCTGTTCTAGACTGAAAACCCTCTTAAATCTCCTGCATGTATAGGTAGGGGGTGCTCAGATATGGTTTCAGTCCTGGTCACTCACTTCCCAGTGACCAGGCTATACATCTTTGTGGGGCTGTGGGAGAACTTGGGGCTGTCACTCATGCATCAAGCTCCACAAGTCAATAACAGAGGGAGTTGTTTTTCACAACTGGCATGCAGGATATTTGATACTAAAACTGATTTCTGTCTCTTTCCCTGGTCCTTCCTGGGACTGCAATTTTCCTACCCTTTATTTCACCTGCTCTCCTCTGTTCAAACTTTCACTCACACATCATGTCCTCAGTGATGCTCACCAGGAAATCATCAATTTCTTCTTTATGCTGCATCCGCAACCAATATCTTTGTACGACGGCTGCAGCTAACATCTGTTACTGCAGGTACACGCTGTGCTGCCAGTTTTCCAGCACTGGGATTTGGAAGTTATTGATGGTTTTGTTGATCTATGTTTCCCTGAAGCCTGGCACTGCAGCAGATGAGTGTGGATTGAATGATAAAAGAGGCAGAGAACATTGACAAGGGAGGGAGGAGGCACTGAGAGATAGATCCTGATTTTATATACAGATAAGAAGCAGATTCAGAGAAATTTTAAAAGTCACTCAGATTTTATGACCAGAAGAGGATCACAAGCTGAGTGTGTGTGTGTGAGTGTGCACATGCATGTGTGTGTGTGTTTGGGTGCATGTGAATGTGCCAGTGTGACAGTTAGACAAAGGTATTCACTTGATACCTGGAAGCTGAGTTTTGAGCACATCTGTAAAACATTGAGAGGTAAGCCCTTTGTAATCCTGCAGAAGATTAATTGATGTGGGAAGGGTGGAACGATTCCCTGGGCATGTGAATAAGATGGAGGGAGCTAGCACAGTAAGTTAACATTTTTTGGCATACTTGGACAGACACACTATCTGGCAAGTGAGGTTTGCTCCTCCCTCAGCAGTACTGTGGATCTGGTGTGGCCAGTTCCCTCAGTTCTTTGCATTGATGTGAGCTCTCCTGCCAAACTGTAGCTGACAATTGAAAACCAGAATAAAATTCTCTGTTACCCTAAGTTATTTGGTCATAAATTTATCAGCAATGTGCAGGCAAATTGCAACAACTAGTGTATGTATGCACATATATGCACACGTCTGTGGAGAGCAGAGGTCAAAATCAAATGTCATTTCTCAGGAACCATCTACCTTAAGTTTTGTTTTGTTTTGTTTTGCTTTGGTTTGCTTTGGGAAAACTTTTTATTACTGCATTAGATCCATGTAAGTCTGATATGTGTGTATGTGTGTGCACATGTGCTTCAGTGCACATGTGAAGGTCAGAGGATGATATTCAGGAGTACATGTGAACATGCCAGATAGTATGCATGTCTAAGTTACTTTCCTCTCCTTATATCTCGTTTTGTTTGGAAATTTATTGAATTTATTCTTTAAAAATTTAATATCTATACACAGTGCATTCTTATTACAGAAACACCCACATTCTTTGGTCTCCCCCACCACTATACTCCCCCTTCCTAGAAGTTCCTTTCCTACTTTTGTCTCTTTTTGTTTTAAGACACATTGCATTTAACCAAAGTTATCTATGTGGCCATGGTAGGGAAATATCCACTATAGCCTGGTAAACATCTCAGAGGGTACACTAGCAAAGATACCAATTGCCCCTCCTGTAGACTCCACCGGTAGTAAATAGCTTGGCAGAGAAGGATAAGGCTTTATGAATCGCTATAGATCCATTGATTAACTGTTGACCAGCCAAATCTTGTGCATGGCCACTGCTACTGTTAAAATCATAATTTTGTTGTCTATGCCATGGCCAGAAGACTACACTCCACAGCCCTTCTCATCTTCCAACTCTTATTACAGCCTTTCCATCCCTTCTTCTGTGATGCCTCCTGAACTTTAGCTGAAGAGGTAGAAATGTCTTGCTCAGGGCCGAGCACTCAATTGTCACTAATTCTCAGCTCCTTTGAACAGCCATGAGTTTCTGCTTTCACTGAGATGCACTCTGAAGAAAGCATCTCTCATCATGGCGGGAGAGAACAAACATAATAATTAGAAGGCAGTTTGGAACCAATTGCATTTAATTTTAAGCAACAGGAGCAAGTTCACCTCTAAGGCTTAGGATCTCCTCAAACGTGGGACTTTGGGATGGGCATAAATTTCCTCTCGTGGAGTGAGGCTCAGCCAATCAGAAAGCAGTTGGTTACTCCCATGACAGTTATGCCACTAATGCGCCTGTGGGCACATCTTATCTGGAAGTTGGTATTGGAGTTTATGTAACCGAAGGTCACAGTTGGGTAAAAACCAGTGAGGTCTAGTCTCCCCCCAACAGCCCACAGAGCATCTTGCCACTAGGCAAAGGATCATTAAGCAAGGAGGAAATTTCTAGATCAGTCCCAGTTTGATTTTTCTACATCTTGTAAGTTATGATATGTAGTATCTCCAACAACAGGATCTTATTAACAGGATCTTGGTAGCAATCAGGGGCCACATCCAGAGCTGTTATTGTTTAGGGAGCCCTAGGTCTCTTTGATCAACAACTCCTGAGGAGCTATGTCATGCCTGACATTGAATTTAAGATTACTAAACCATGACTTTCAGCATCCAGCCCTGCAGGGTGTCTCCCTTCTAGCTTTCTCTTTATTTAACTTATATTTTTAGTTGACCCACAAAATAATAAGTTCCCCTGTTTCTTCATCATACACTCTTTGTTTTGACATCTCTCCTCCCCGTCTCTTCATCTACTCCACCCCCTCTAGGAACCTCCTTCCTGCTGTCCCATCATTTACACCGTTTTCCCTAGTGCCTTAGGGTCATCCCACTCCAATGTCTCTTTTCTAGTTTCTTTGATTCTTCACATACTCCAAACCAAACACATGAATATGAGGAATTGAGCTCAGAAGCCACATATGAGAGACACATAGGGACATTTATATTTCTGGGCCTGAATTAACTCACTGATTACAATTTTTCCAGTTCCTTCCATAGACCTACACATTCTGTACTTTCATTTTTCTTTACAGCTGAATAAAATCCCATTGTGTTTATGCACCACATTTTCATTATCCACCCATCCACTTATGGACATCTAAGGTAATTTCATTTCCTGCAAGCTATGACTAGAGCAGTCATGAACATTACTGAGCAGGTGCCTCTATAGGAGATATAGGGAATATGTCTATGAATGATACAGCAGGGAGCATGGCATTTCTATTCATGGTATTAGAGGAATGTCTACACTGATTTCCACCAGTTCACACTTCCGCTAACAGTACATAAAGTCCCCATATCCTTGCTGGCATTTGTTTCATGACAATGACCTTGTTTTGAGCCTAGAGCTTCTCTTGGGCTCATGCCACTTTCCATTCACTCCCTGGCAATTTCTGCTCTCTCTTTTCCATTTGATGGTATTTTGCTCTGTTTGTTGTGTGAATTCATCCATTGGAGGTGAGGTGTGACTGTATCAGAAAGGAAAGAAATGATCTTCAAATGTCACATGGACTTTGTTAGCTAGAACAGCAGTCGTGTCTCACTGGCATACAGGTCTGGAGGTCACTGCTGGTGTCCAGTTGTCTGCATTCATGGACACAAGCTTGACCTCTAAGAGGTCACCTTGTACTATAGACATGGTAAAACAATTTAGTCCTCAGCCTCACTGTCTCCCTCTAAGCAGTTGATTGTTGATGGTTAAAATGACTTCTTACTGGTACAAACAAATAAGATTAAATGAAAGAAAACAATGGAAAAGATATTTATCATTGCTAGTTTCACTTCATTGTTGAATAGATAGAGACTCAATTCATGGCTCATGTGTCCATGAGCAAAACCAAGGAGGCTGGAAGAAGGAGCCCCATGGGCTAATTCACAACTTGTTTTTTTTTTTGTTTGTTTTTTGTTTTTGTTTTTGTTTTTCCAGTGACTGCTGTGTGTACATTCACCAGGCAGCCTTTTATCAGATCAGCTGACGTGTGTGTTGGCTACTTGTGTCTTACTGACCACTGCCTCTTTCCTGGCCAACTTCCAGGTGCAGAGCAACAGCTGACCTCACCATCAATATCTTACTGATTCAGGGGTATTGATAACTGTGCCCTTTACCCAAGGCAATCTATTCCTACCAGACAGTTGCCTTCTGTAAGATTTCCCTACAATATCATCTGTGGTAAGGTCTTTACTACTTATGAAGTTGGAGAGAGAGAGAGAGGAAGGAAGGAAGGAAGGAAGGAAGGAAGGAAGGAAGGAAGGAAGGAAGGAAGGAAGGAAGGAAGGAAGGAAGGAAGAGTGGAAGGAAGGAAGGAAGGAAGGAAGGAAGGAAGAGGAAGGAAGAAGAAGGAAGGAAGGAAGAAGGAAGGAAGGAAGGAAGGAAGGAAGGAAGAAAGAAAGAAGAAAGAAAGAAAGAAAGAAAGAAAGAAAGAAAGAAAGAAAGAAAGAAAGAAAGAAAGAAAGAAAGCATTAATTCTGCTTCAATTTACTGTAGAAGAAAGGTTAATTGATAATCTATCCATTTGCCATTATTTACTGAGACTGAACTCCACATGACTCCATACAAGACACAGTTGAACTACCACAAGGTGACCAACATCAACATTTCAGAAGGATGCTCCAGTTATTACTGTTGAGTGACAGGCCACCCACACTTCAGTGGCTCAACACCATGACATTTACTTTTCTGGTGAATCTAAAAGAAATCTTAATTTAAAGACTTCATGCAGTAAGACTCTTAATTTATTTTGCTCATGAGTCTAAATATAGACAGACAGAGACAGACAGATAAAGAGAGAGAGAGATAGGTAGGTAGGTAGGTAGGTAGGTAGGTAGGTAGGTAAGTAGGTAGGTAAATAGATAAAGACTCTGTGGCAATGAGATTCTTAATTCAGCATGTGTTTCCTCTCTTGATTTCTGAATACCTTCTTAAAGGTCACATCCAGTCCCCTTAGGTGCATCATTATGTGGATAGGCTGTAGTATAGGATATGCCTGAACTGACCTGGTACTCTCCAAATTTCCTCTGTGTCAGACCACGGTGATACCCAGGAGTGGCCTCCTACAGGGAAGGACATTCCAATGTCCTATCAGGATCTATTCTGATGTCTCCCGTCTCTATGACCTATGGTCTTGTTTCTCTCAATGACTTCAAGACTTGGAAGAGCTCCCCAAATAACTGGTCCTCCCCTAGGTTCTTTCTGACCCCACTCAGAAAACCCTCCATCTGAGCAATATCTCCATCTACTCTGCTATAAGGTAAACTAGTTTCTCCCCCACAGAAAGCAGGATCACCTCCCACCCCTCACGACTCATCCCTTCCCAGCACATTCCTCTAGGTTCTGCCCACACCACTGACACCCATGCCATTCAGGAAGGCCAACCCCACCCTCACTGCTCTAACAGTCTCTGCTGCCCTTGCTTCTATGTTGCTTCTTCCCACATCTATCAGGACTGAAAACTCTCAGGTCTTTGTCTGCCCTTCCTGATTGGCAGCCACACCCAATACACCAAGACTTATAACCAATGCTACTGGAGTCTACCTTTTTCTATGTCAAATTGGAACTAAAATAAGCTAGAACAATTTTATTTTTGTTCCAACAAAACCTTGCCTTTCAAGTCCATACCTGCTATCCATCATCACAAGAAAATGCCTGTCAAACCTCTGCAAAATTTCATGGAACTTCAAATTGGTATTCATTTAACTCATGCACCTGGAGGGTGATGAGAGTCAATCTACTGACTGGGTTCTGCTAGACAGAGACAGGGACGTTCTGCCAAGAAGAGTAGTGAGAACTAGGTGACCTTATAGCAGGATAGATTTAGACAGTTTGGCTTTTTCTTCTCCACTTTGATCTCTCCGTCTTCTACAAAAAGCAAGATGTCCAAGGCACAGTTATTGGGATAATAGGAGAGTACAAGAAGCCAAAGCACACAGGGATATTTCTATCTTCTGCTGGTTTCTAGTCTACTGACAACTATTAACCAATATAACCTACATGGAGTAGAAAAACTATTCTCTCCCCCAACCATGAGAAGGGACTAGGAATCTAATGGGTAAATTTGTTACTAATGGAGAAGTGAAGAGCTAGACATGGATATTAACTACTTTAGCTTGAATCTTCTAAATACCCCTATTTTTTCACTCTCACTATGAAGCTAATTATCATCTTAAATCAAACTGAACTGATATCTTTGTTACATTGTGACCTAAGGACAGGGACTACGTTCTGCTTCTCTGTGTAAGTCCTGAGCACCTAGAATGAGTATCTTCAGTTATCCCTCGGCCACAGAGCTCAGCCCCCTATTCATGCAAGTCATATGCTTTAAGTGACATAGAATGCACTTTTAGATTCAGGAGTAAACATGTCCCTCTAAAAATTCATGTGGAATATGCCAAAGATAAAGCTCCTCAGTGAATGATCATCGCTTACACACTGGAATGCTGGGATGGTTCAATCTCAGTCAAGCTCAGAAAATCTGTTGCTTGTAAGAGAAACCAGCGTCCAATCTCCTGAAGATAAATGAGAGGCCACAGAACTCTGGTTGATAAGCAACATCTATGTCACCAAGAGGGAAGCAGTCTATGTCAAAACCAAGTCAGATAAGATAGAGAGCAGAATCAGGAGTTGCCCCCGATTTTTCAACTAGATTATTCCAGATTTTCATAGCATATGTGTGTGTGTGTGTGTGTGTGTGTGTGTGTGTGTGTGTGTGTGTGTGTAGGAAAGACATACGTACACGTTTGTGTATGATTATGTGTGTACGTGTATAGGGAGGTATATGTACATGTTTGTATAAGTATGTGTTCATGGGTGTATGAGTGTGTGTTGACAAAAAGGCATATAAATACATTTCTCTGGGTATGCTTGTGCTTGTATGTGTGCATATGTGTGTTAGGAAGGAGGGATATAGGTGCATGTTTGTGTAGGCTTATGTTTGTGTGTGTGTGTGTGTGCATGTGTATGTGTGTCCAACCCTAAGTATAATGCACACTCTCTTCCTCTGCTGTTCTCCATCTTATTTTTTGAGACAGATTTTATCCTTGAACCTGAGGCTCATTTATTTGGCTACACTGGCTGACTAGTGGGCTCCAGGGATCTGCCTGTCTCTGCCTCCCTGATGTTAACACTGCAGACATGTACCACTATGCTCAGTGTTTACATGGGTGTTGGAAATCTGAACTCAGGTCCTCATACTTGCATAGCAAGAACTTTACAAACTGAATAATCATCTCTCTAGACCCTCCCACATCATATTTTTCTAAATATCTATTTCTTCATTTCTGCTTCATTTTTTTTAAAGCAGAACAAGCTGGCTAGTGAGACCAACTCTACTGGTGAGCTCTAGGTTGATTAGAGACCTTGCCCAAAAAGATAAAATGGAAGAACAATTGAGAATGATCTTCAATACCAACCTTGGGACTCCACATGTGCAAGTACACATGTTGCATAAACATACATACATATATGCCTCCCTTGCACACATACACATGAAACTTTGAAAAAGAAGGGAACAGTATATGACATACTTAAATGAACTGATAAATCATGGAGGTGAGCCGTTGCAGTCACCCTTCTCCTTACTGTGAGGCAATACTCAGAAGTCAAACAACTTAGGAGAAAAAAGGACATTTGACTTACAATTCCAGAGGGGATAGAGTTCACTTAGGACAGAAAAAGCATAACTGAAGGCATGGCTGGTGGCAGAAGCAGGAGACTGGTTCAGGTCAGTCATAGCAGCCATCCAGAGGCGGAAAGCAACTGGCGGAACCAGGGCTGATAAACTTCCAGGCCTGAGCCCTGTGATGTGCCTTCCTCCAGCAATGTTCCATTTCTTAAAGGCACCACAACCTTCCGAGATACTAACACCAGCGAAGGATTCCTGAGACAAGAGCAATTCACTTTCATGTGGTTACATTGGCATGTGGTTACACTGAGTAGGCTCTGTCTCACACACTCACCCCCATATAATCCTGAGACCCTGTTCAGCTCACACTTGGTGAGGGAATATATGGATGGAAGAATCTGCAAAGTCCAGAAGGAGTTGCCATCAGATACTGGGAGGCCTTGCTAAAGAAAATGCATGGAATTCTTTCTTTGTGGTTCCAGAAGGAGAAGCTATATTAGGACTCAATGTAAGGGAAAAAACTTCCCAGCCAAGCTGTTCAAGACAAGATGTGCTGACAGTCGATGACAGGCTTCCTGTCACTGGTGCCATAGGCTAATCCAACCAACCAGCAGAAAACATGGAGCATTTCCTTGCACAATGACAGGGCAGATGCTCGATCCCTCCCTGCACCGAGTATGTGCAGCTCTAGCCTGCTCTCCTGGGCCTCCGGACTACACGTGCATCTGAACGTCTGAACAGGTGGGGATGTCTCGTATTCATATATCTGGGTTGATATAGTCCAGTGACTTTGGGGGAGTCAGGTTTCTTGGGGATCCTTAGCTGACTCGTGTGCACAAGAAGAGCATGGACAAGGGTGAAATAAATGCCTCAAGGCTTTATTTGCAAGTGCCCATCTGGGGCATGTTCCTGAAACAAGCCTTTGGGTTCGTTATGAATTTCAGGATTAAGAAAAGATTGACATGATAAGGGATACATTACTTAGTCCCTTCATTTTACAGGTAAAGCGAGAAACACAAAGGCTAAGAAACGGTTCTCAGATCATGAAACAAAAACGTTCTTGAGCTTGGAAGTGCAGATAATTTGCCCAGCATCAAGCTCTAGCTTATATATTATCCACGGTTGAGAAAATCCTTGCATGCTATATTTTGTGCACATGGGAGGTATATGTGTGTGTGATGTGTTTCCCATGTGCACATAGAGAACAGAGGAAGATGCCAAGCGACCTGCTCTATCACTTTCCATCTTATTCCCTTGAAAGAGGGTCCTGACACTGGAGCTGGGCTGGCAACCAGCAAACCCCAGAAATCCTCCCATATCTGCCCCCCACAGCACAAGGGTTACAGTCACATGTGGCCACACTCAGCTTTTCTATGTTTGTACTAGGGAGTCAAACTTAGTTCCTCATGTTTGTGCAGCAAGCCCTCTTAGCAAGTAAGCCATCTCCCCAGCACCCTCTATAATATGTTAGGGGGCTCTGCAAGATCTGAAGGACTTGGGTTACACACTTTCCTTCTCAGGCTACACACCGTGGACCTTAGACTTCACAACCAACCTAGGCACTAAAAAGAGAGCCAAAGTTCCCCCCTGGGCTAAGTATCTCCACATGCTTCATTGTCAGAGAAACTCCCTAAAGGTTTGCATTTCTCCAGCATCTCCTGTCCTAACCCTTCTCCTTGTAAGTTCCTGACCCTAAAGTAGCAGCCAACTGTGAGTCTACCATTTCAAGAGATTCAGGACCGGTGGGAATGGGGAAGGAAATATGATAAGCACCCACTTTTTAAAGCTTCAGGTCAGCCATGTGGCGAATTTGCACAACTTGAACCAAGTCACTATAGTCAATATTTAAATCAAAATATGCAAACTGAGTATAATTCAGTCAAAACAGTCCACTCTCCCTTCATCCTCCTCCTCTTCCTCTTCCTCCTCTTTGTCTTCTTGGTTTTCTCTCTCTTTCCTCACTTCAAATACTGCACTGAAAGAAATATAACTAATATTAAGCTCCATTTTATTCATACTTTAGAGTAATATAGTTTCTCTTTACTTGAACTGCTGGGAGAATTATTAGAGCTACCACTTGCTCATCTTTGTTTTATCCCAACCACCACTATGAATAACCAGAGAAGTTATTCCCTCATCAACTACTGCCATAGTAATTCTACTTAACAAAACACCCAAAAAACTCAGGAACTTAAAATAGCGATTGCTTACTGCTGTAGGTATAGTTGTCATTTTCTAGGGGGGGGGCTTGGCTGTGAACTACTGCCTTACATGGTTGTCTAGCTTAGACTGGATTCAGACAAGTGCCTTTGTTCTGCACTGCAAGGCTGTGCTTCATACATAGTTCATCCCTCGGCTAGACTCTGTAGAGCAGAGTGTTATATCTTCTTGTATCACAGCGACAAGAAGCAAGTCAAAACAACCATATTTTTTAAAAAAAATCTCTACTTACGTGACACCTGTGCATATGCACAAACCAAAGTGCCTCGCGTGAGCAAAATCAAAGTTGAGAAATAGCAAAAAAAAATATTTCCATCCATTTCAATGACATCATTGACTGGTAAAGCTCCCATCATGAAATACCAGAGGCTGGAAAACTCAGGAATAAAAATGCATCTCCTCCTCGTCATTTTGGGGATGTGACTCCATGATCACAGTGTGAGCATGTTTCCTGACCTCTTTCCCATGCATTGAAGCAGGCTGCATCCATGTTGGGTCCTCGAATGATCATTTCTCCATATATGCAAATCACTGGTGTTGGTCGGGGGTTTGTTGTCATAGCCTTGTGCTATTGGTGGTGGTGATAGTAGTACTCACTCCGGGAATTGAACCCAAGGCTTTGAGCACGTTAGGCAAGTACTCTAACCCCTGAGCCCTGCTCACACCCATTCCCTTTCTTCTTTTTACAAGGACAGTCTTATTGTCCTTATAAAAGTTCTTATTGGACTAGAAATCCACACTTAATGATTCCCTTTCATCGCTTCTATAAAGACCCTGTCTCCTAAAGCAATTACACCAGGGAGGGGTAGTTATTCCTTCAGCACATAAATTGGGGAGAAATGAAATTCCACCCATGCCATGTGGGTTAGTGGGATGCTTGATCTCCATCTTAGTTTCCCAAATTTGTTGCTTTAATAAATAGATGACCCAAAAGACTCCGGAGAGAAAGGGAGTGTTACTGGCTTACATTTTACATTATAGTCCATTATAGCAAGTGAGTCAAATTAGGAGATGAGGAAACTGGCCATGCCATCCCCACACCAAGAATAAAAGGGCAAGGACCAATCATGCTTTTTAAGTTTGCCATGCTAGCAATTGCTAAATCATCAATAGATAGATAGATAAGATAGATAGATAGATAGATAGATAGATAGATAGATAGATAGATGATAGATAGATAGATAGATAGATAGATAGATAGATAGATACATAGATACATAGATACATAGATACATAGATAGATACATAGATACATAGATACATAGATAGATAGATACATAGATAGATAGATAGATACATAGATACATAGATACATAGATAGATACATAGATAGATACATAGATAGAGTCCCATCTTTATCCACCTGCCAGGGAATTGTCCCATATCCTATGTAATATCTTATGTATTGTGTCTTCTCACATCAGCCATGCAATTGAGACACTCTTCTGCAGGCTTACACAAAGATCTGCTTCAACTAAATAAACCCCACAGGTACACCCAATGGCCCAGCTCTGGAGTGCCAAATTAATAACTGAAACTCACCATCACAATCTCATTTTAAGTTTTTCTACAACTTGGAGTCTGACTAACCACAGTCTATACTCAGGTTCTGTCATTTATCAGATTTGAAACATTAGGATGAAAACCATTGCCCTATAGTTATAAAATTATGACTATGACAGTACCTAACTGGGTCCATTTTGTAAAACTTACATGAAAGAATTCATTGCTCAAGAAATGTCATCTACGTCAAGACTTTGTGGAATGAGGAAAACTTTCCTTTACGCAGAGAGACTCATGGACTGTCACATGAGCCTTGTGCCTTCCCTATAGGGACCTGGATTCTCTCCTGTAGCAAATTCTGTTTTCCCAAATCCATCTTCCTTCAATCTGTTTCTGCAATATGGTGACTCTTTAAAAAAAAAAAAAAAACAGTATTCTTAACATTTCTCTGCCAACACGTTCGAGGCCAGAAAGAAGATAGCATACACTTGCTTTTCTAGACATTTGCAGATGGCTGTACGCTTTGACACTCTGTGGCTTAAGCTGAAAGCCTCCACTCTCCCTTCGCTCTGTGGGAAGCCTGTAGGCTGGGAGGACCACAGTGCTAGGGTTAAACGAGGCCACTGGAGAGATTCTGCGGAAGTTCCTTTTTGGAATTCTGAGTGAACCATCCAAGAGAACTTTTGGAACTTGGCGATCGCAGCTCAGAGCAGGAGGGTAGCTTCACAGGCCATGGGACATGGTGACTGTCTCTGCATGTCGCCAACAAATTCATGACCAAAGAGCTTAAGAAGGAACAAGTGGCTCTATTTTGGCTTATGATTATCCAATTACAGTCTTAATCCAGCTCACACCCACAGCAGGGAGCCATGGGAACTGGCCTCACTATATTCACAAGACTGCTGAGAGAGAGGTAAACCTCACTTGCCAGACAAGATGTCTGTCCAAGTATGCCAAAGAATGTTGATTTACTTAACCAGCTGCCTGAATTTTATCCACCTGCGTAGGAAATGGTCCCAGTCACCAAGGACTGGGCCGTCCCCATCCATTACACAATTCCCTATAGGGTTGCTCAGGGACTTAATGTAGCTACTAATTCTTCACAACTGTGCCTAGACCTCAAGCCTTCAACCATCAAGTTGACACATTATATATCTAAGAAACACAGACACACATTATGAGATGTGCACTTCTGACAGCTCCCAATACTTTTCAAAAGAGATATTATCTGCCTAATCTTCCCAGAATCACCTTTCAAAATTTTTTTAGAATTTTGTCCAGCAATCTTCAAATTCTCAGACCACCCCCCACCTACAAGCTCACAGTGAGCAGGAGAGTGGGGAATATGTATTTCTTTTGTGACAATCATGGCATCCCTGAGTGACTGTAATGTGCACCATTTTTTAGTAAAAAAATGAGAGGCTATATTTGAAGTTTTGAGAAAAGCATTGTAGCAGTTCATGCAGGGTTGCTGATAAATCACCATCAAACATCTTAAAGGAACAAGGTGTTTGTTTTCCTTATGGGATTATCTGGTTACAGTTCTTAGTCCAGCTTGACAGGAGAGCTCACACCAACACCAGGGCCAAGGGAACTGGCCACACCATCTCTACATAACGGCTGAGAAAGGGACCATCCTTACTTGCCAGACCAGCATGTCTGGCCAAGTGTACACAAGGATGCCAACTCTCTCAACCAACTGTCTGTATTCTATTCCAGGGCCTAGTCCCACCCACCATGGGCTGAACCTTCCCCATCAGCGATACACAATCCCCTGCAGGTTTGCTCTGGGCCCAACTCAACAGTTAATTCTCTACAAATGTGCCCAGAGCTCAAACCCTCCACTGTCAAGTTGACACCTGTGCCCGACCGTGACAAGCACTGAGATACAACAGGTGTCTGGGTCATAGTTAGAAACCAGACTAAATGTTGGTTTTGAAAGGAAATGTTTGAGAATGATTTTCATGTTTAGTTAAGTTCCTAGAGAAAAGTCATCAATACAAAAAGATGTCAAGATGTGGGAACAACCTGTCTGCAGAGTAAGGATATTGAAAGTAGTCTCCAAACTAACAGCATCAGCAGCTTAGAAACATGTTAAAAGTGTAAATTATCAGCTCTCACTCCAGACCCACTAGGTCAGAAACTAGGAATGCAATCCAGTTATTTTTGTTTGGTGTGTATGCATGCACTTGGAGGCCAGAGATCAACCTTGGGCGTTGCTCCTCCACATTGGTTATGAGACAAGACCTTCCACGGGGCAGGCTAACACTAGCAGACCAACAAGCTCCAAGGATCTATCTGCCTCTGTATTTCCAGAATTACGATTTCAACTATGCTCCATAACAACTGAGCTTTTATATCTGCTGGAATCGAACTCAGGCCCTCATGCTTACACTGTACGCACTTGACAGACTAAAGTGTCTTTAGCTCCCAAACACCACTGGTTTTATTTTAACAAACCTTCAGGTGATCCTGACCCAGACCAGAGTTTGAGAACCACTACGATGGAGCCAGTTGTGCTTCTAGTATCTCCTGCCCACCGCCCACCAGAAACGTACTAAGTCTTCCTAGACTCATTTGATGGATCATTCTGGAAACTGATGCAAAATTAACCACAGCCTCCTTCACTGCTTGCACATGACCAAGTCTAAACCACCCTGTCCATTTGGAAATAGTTACCCTCAAGCCCGGATATTCCAAAAATAGAAAAATAACACCAGATCATCCATGAGAAGACATCCAAGTTCTCTGAAGAACTTGGATTATTCTTATACCATTGCATAACTTGGCACAATGACTCCTTTCATGCCCTGGAAGCACAGAGGATGAGCCAGGGATTACTAGGGAAATCCCCAGATGTTATAGAGATAGGAGAAAATCTGCAGACTGACTGGTTTCCTCCACCCACTCAAGCATGAAGGCTGAAGATCCAGAACAAGGAAAGTCTTTGCTTGGAATGTGCAATATAATATGTGTCACTGTGAGTTTGTGATAGTTACTGGAGTCAAAAATAATGTTTGCCCTTTAAATTACAGAAGGGAAGGCTTAATGTGTAACTCAGAGAACTTATATAGCACTAAATTTGATGTCAAATTAAAATAATGTCATCTGGCAAACTGATCTAGAGGCACTGGTAAAAGCACAAAGGTCACATAGTTTGCAATTAAAACTAAATGAACAGATAAGCATATGCCTTATGTCCACTATTGCATCAATTCTCTGAAGCTGCATAACAAACTATCAAGCATTAAGGCTTAACCGATTACTTGTTTGTCAGCTTGCAGTTAGTTATATGGGATAGAAGTTCAGGTTTAGTCCAACTGGGTTCTCTCCAGGGTGTCCGGAAGAGTTGGCATCACCATGCCAGCAGGGCTGCATGTCTTTCCAAAAGTTCTGGGAAAGAATACCTTCGAAGCTCATATAGGTTCTAGGACAAAAATCAGTTTCTTGAGATTCTAGGATGAGCTCCCACTTTCCTTGCTAACTCCTAAGCCGGAGCAGCTCTCGGCTCCACAGCTATGTTCCTTGTTCTGTGGTCGCAGGGAGACTCTCTGGCTTTGCAGACTCATGGCTTTCTTCCTCTGATGTCTACATCAGTTGCAAAGTGCTCCTGTGATTAGGTCAAGCCAATGTGAGTGGTCACCATTTTGATTAACTCTGAATCAACTGATTGGGTATTCAACACTCAAGTACAGAGTCAAGCGATTGACTAAGTGGCATCAATTGCAGATGGGAACCCCTCATGCCACATAATAGAACAACTGCAGAAGACAAATCCCATAGTCTGCTCAGATTCAACTAACACCCAAGGGACAAATTATTCAATCATTCTATGATTGTGTCTATCATAATCCCTTTCCCAAAATAAGAAGGAAAAAGAGTAGCTTGCTAGATTGGAGATACAGGTGAGTGACAGATAACTAAAGATCATCCTTTAGAGGTCAGAGATTTTACAAAGGAGAGATTCAAGCAAAAGGAATTCATGCATATAGCTCATGAGAGACAAAGAAAAGGGGCTCAAACCTCTGTCAAGTTCAAAGAGCAAGAATCTAGAATTATTAGCTGTGAAAGAACTTTCCAGCAACCTGTCCCACCACAGCCACTACCCACTACCCACTTTCAGCCTAGAATAGGGTAAAACATCTGTTAAGAAAGCAAGAAATAAAGGAATAATAGAATAAGGCAGGAGAATAAAGTCATCCTACACTCTTCTTCCAAGACGGGTAGTTAGAAAATACAGATCTTAACTAAATAGAAGAAGTCTAATATTTGAAAGAAGACTGAAGCATTGATTCTTATCTAAAACTAGGCATTTTTTCCAGAATTATAGATGCAGTTTTATTACTTTTTGCCATTTCTTAAAGTAGCCCTTGATTCTAGAGAGTGGATGGAAAGTTATGACAACTTATCCAGAGATGGGGAAAGATTTTCTCCCTTTAGATGAAGTTTGAAAGAGAATTATAAGAGAGGGAAGCATGGAAGAAGAGGAAGACAGGAAGAGGAAAAGGAATGAAAAATCAGTGGCAGTAGAAACGTTGCATCATGGTGCATCTTGGGTGCGATGCTTGCTCAAATTTCTAATTACGTAGGAAGCTGCTGGCCATAGAGATGTGCAGTGGCTTGCCCAAGACACATAACATAAAATGAGTGTGTAAGCTGAGATTGGAATCACATCTCCCTAAGCCTAACCTTGTCTCACTTCCTGACCACATCAAATAGGAACTTGGATTGTAATGAAGACCTTGAATCTGGTAGACAGGAAGCTGTTGGTGCTCCGTACAAGCTCATCCAAGCAACTAGCTCTTACTTGCAACCTTTTCCTATTCAGGTTTACAGGATTCTAGTCAGATCTTCACAATGCAAGCCATATTATTCCCAGATTCTCCGGAGTCAGAATTTGCTTTCCAAGAACAGGAATACAACCCTTCACTCTTAGAAGAGTCTCGCGCCTCTGGCGTGAGCAGTGCAATCTGTTCATGAGTGCAGTGAGAGAGGATGGTTACACTGAGATAACTCTGTCTTGGTATAACCAGAAGGAAAGACACACAACAGTCCCCAATATCCATCTTCCATCCCAACAGTAGCTCACCTTCCTGGGGTAGCCATCACCCAGTGTATTCAAAGGAGGGAGAAGAGAAGGCAGAGAAGAAAAATGTCTGTAGCCACTGTCTTCTCTTTTCTCCTCTCCTTCCAGATTTCCTTGAGGCAGGAAGTGAGGATCAGAGAAGAAAGAGTGCCGAGGACACTGTGGAGTTAAATGGAGCTCAGAGGGGAAACTGAGGAAAAATGGCAGACAGCAGGCTAGACCAGAAACAACAGGACGTGGGAGTTAGCCTGTGGCATGTACATCTGTGAGATTTGGACACATTTGAAAAGCCTCTCCTTTCCTCCATGCAGCAAATAAGTGAACCTGAAATGTCCCATGATTGCTCAGAGAGATAAAATAGAATAGCATTTACAGAGCACTTGAAATCTAGTTGCCTTGACCTTGGGGGGTCTTTGTTCAATCCATACTCTACTCGTTTGCTGGCCATATGAAAATGGTATACTTAAGGGTCTCATAATTAATACAGAAAGTGCAGTTGAACATTATTATGATATTCAAAACCAGGGGAATTCTTGCTGGACAGCTTACATACTATCAGGGAGTACTATAGAAAAAAACAGGATAGAAAAGTTATTAAAAACTCACATCAGTCTGTGAAAGAGTCAAGTTGCAATAACAACCACTATGGCAACAAGTGACCATCACTGTAATAGTGGCATGAATATCAAGGAGGCAATCGACAGCTCTCTGATTGGATATAAGATCTGCTTGTCAGCAAGGAATATATTACTGTTACCATAAACTAGAGCATGAACCTATGAAAGGGAAGTATATATAAGTCCTATGGGGATTGTAGGCTATGAATATTTAGCTATGAAGATGCTACATCAAACTGCCTTTTAAACACCTGTTATCATTTCCATAGATTGGAGGAGTACTCAGCACTCAACCTTGAAGCCTCCTTCTACAATAGAAGGTGTTTACTACCTGAAAGCACAGCTTACCAACATGCAAAAAATAAGTGACTGCTTGGCCTTAAACAGAACAGATAGGCCACTCCCCCCACCCACCCACACACACATACACACCAAGACTCGGGAAACATTGTGAAAGAGGGGGAGGGTAACATTACAAGAAGAAGTGGGACCGTGGTGGGTCATACATTATCTCATAGACATGACAGGGCCTTGGTATCCACAATTTCATGGCAGGTATGTAACTTTCACAAGAACTGCATGGAAACTTTCTTATCGGCATCTCACCACGAAAGGGGAAAGATCTCAAGAAGTTCCTGGAGAAATTGATGAGGACTAATGCTGATTGGGAAGGAAAAGAAGATGCTTTCCTCGGTGGTACACCCATTGATCTATGGTACTTACTGAAACATGAATCATGTGGGGCATATGTCATTAAAGGCAAGCTAGATGATTCACAGTACACACAGGATACACAATGAAAAGATTTGAAAACAGGAGGAAGCTTGGCAGAGGACATGAAAGATTATGAAAGGAAAAGGAGGTGGGATGGGAATGGGGATTAAGAGATGAAAATATCATAAATTCATTACATCCATGTATGCAACACTAATTTTTAAAGTTCTAATAAAGAAAAACAGGAAGAATATGTATCCACACTGCCTAGAGCTCCACCATCTGTGAATTCACATGTCCTATCTGGAAGAACCAATTTATCAATCATAAAAACCGTGCCTTAAACCTGTCCCCAGACAGTAAGGTCATGTCTCCCAAGAGGAAAGCCCTCTCAGAAGGGAAAGCAAGCGGAAAGCAAGCTGTCAACAAAGCCTCCACCGCTGACTTCAACACCTATCTGAGTGAGAAAGCACCCCTGGACTTTGAACCCTAACTGTGCAAGATACAGTCTCACACAGGAAATGCCCTGACCTGTCCTTAGCTACTAAACTTTCAACAGGTGCTGACAACGTCCATGCACAGGGCTGGAGCCATGTGAGACCACCCCCATCAATGACATAATGTTGATGGGCCTCATCTTGTGTGATTGCATGTGGGTGAACACAGCTGCCATGAATTCATGGATATAGTGGCCTTATCAAATCCAGAAAGCTCTGTTTGATGTACTCCTCCCTGCACCTGTCTAGCAAATGTCCCTATCCACACAAAAATAAAAATAACCAAAAAATGTGCTTTAATAAGCTTATTTCTCTCTTCTCTCTCAATATATAAATAATAAATAAAGAGTATCTAGAAATTAAAAATAGCCAGAGAAATGGCTCAGCAGATAAAAGACTTGTGTGCAAAACGGTAACTCAATTTCAATCTCTGGAGTCCACATGGAAGTAGGACAGAACCAACTTTCAAAAGTTGTCCTCGGGGCTGGAGAGGTGGCTCAGGGGTTAAGATTCTGCCTTGCAGGAGAAGGTCCTGAGTTCAGATCCTAGACCCCATGTATAGATGCCAGGCAGAAGCGGGGGAAGCCTTCGTTTCTGGTCCTGGTAGGGCGGAGCCTGTGAATCCCGGGGTAGAGTAAACAAGGAAGAAATGGAGGCGTCCATGGTGGTTCCCAAATTCGCCCGTGGTTCTACACACACATACACACACACACGTGCACACACACACAATTGAATAAAAAATTTTTTAACATTTTTTTATTATTATTATTTCCACTCATACAAACTTAACAGGTACACTGGTCCCATCCCTCCCTTCACCTCCCCCTGACCCCCCTGCTCCCTCTTCTCCTCTCCCCTCCCTCCCCATCCCCCAGTGCCTCCCCCACCCCAATCCCGGGAGCATCCTTTACTGTGCATGCCAAACTCTCCTCTGGGTCCTCCTCTCCCATGAGGTGCAAGGACCCAGGGGCATTTCCCTGAACCCTTTCCTGTGTTCCCCTTAAGCTTAGGAACACTACTATGACTGTCAGTCCCCAGTCTCCAAGGATCCTAGTGCCTTTAGTCCATGCTAGACTTTGTGGGGTCAATAATGTGTTGGACATAGCGCAGGTCATACAAAGTCCTACTATGGTTGCTTCGGCCCTAACTTGTGTGGAGTATCTTGTATATCATTACTCTTCCCATCCTTGTGCTCTTACAATCTAACCGCCTCCTCTTCCGAAAATTTCCCTGAGCTTCAGGATGGGGAGAGATTAGGCTGGCCCAGTTCCATGCGGCTGATATAGTCTCTGATGTTCTGAATTATGGTTTGTTGATTTTTTTTCGGTTTTGCTGCTCCTGCAATGCCCTTGGCTCCATCCTGATGGGTATTGGATGTCACCCCCTGGCCAGAGATAAAAACCTGTTAAATTAGAGTCTTTTTATAAGATTATATTCAAAGGTAGATAGAGTAAAAGTAGGAGACCGTGGTGAGGGAGGGGTCAATCACCCATTTGCAAAATGGTTACTTTCTATCAGGCAGCCTATATGCCCTTCCCTTCTGGTGAGATCATACCTCATCAGTTGCAAATGATCAGGAAGGAAAGTATGTGAACTTAACCAGATGTCTCATTACTTGCAGTCCTTGATGGTGGCCTATTTTCTCTGCTGTAACATGGTCCCCTCTCTCCTTGTTTATGGTGGGGCCCTCCTTCCCCATCACTCTTTACAATTACTGTAAGTATTACAGAGATTTGTCTTTGAGTGTCTCTAAGTGGGTTTGGTATTAGGATCCACCTATTAGGGAGTACATACGGCACTTAATTTTCCGTGTCTGGGATACTTCACTCAATATAATTGTTTCTAATTCCATCCATTTCCCGGCAAATTGCATTAATTCATCATTTTTGATGGCTGAGTAGTACTCCATTGTATAAATGTACCACATTTTCCTTATCCACTCGTCAACTGTTGGACATTTGGGTTGATTCCCTGACTTTGCTATTGTAAACAGTGTTGCTATGAACATGGTCATGCTTATGCTATCGAGATGAATTTTTGCTGTATGGGGGGGTTATTCCCAAAAGTGGAATAGCAGGGTCATATGACATTTCAATCTGTACCTTCTTTAAGAATCTCCAGACGGCTCGCCAGAGTGGCTGTATGACCCTGCATTCCCACAAGCAATGTAGGAGAGTTTCCCTCTCTCCACATCCACTCCAGCATTTGGTGTTGTTTGTATTGTGGATTTTTGCCATCCTGACTGGGGTGAGATGATATCTCAGGGAAGTTTTGATTTGCATTTCCTTGATGGCTAAGGATGTGGAGCATTTTTTAAGATATTTGTTAGACATTTTAATTTCGTCCTTGGTAAAGTTTCTTTTAAGTTCCAAGGCCCATTTTTTAATTGGGCCATTTGTTTCCTTGGTGTTTAGGTTTCTGAGTTCTTTGTGCACTCTGGATAATAGAGCTCTATCAGATCTGTGGTTAGTGAAAATTTTCTCCCATTCTGTGAGTTGCCTTTGTGCTCGAGTTACAATCTCTTCATCTGAACAAAAGCTCTTTAATTTCACAAGATCCCATCTGTTGAGTGTTGGTTGTAGTGACTGTGCTATTGGATGTCCGTTTAGGAAGTGTTGGCCTAGCACAATCAGCTCCAGGGAGTTTTTTAAAAAATGTTATTTAAAAAAAAAAAGTTGTCCTCTAACCGCCATCCCTCCACACCTGTACCTTGGCACGTACACCTGTTCTCTCTCCCTCCCTCACTTTCTCTCTCTCTCCTCTCCTCTTTTCTCTTTTATCTCTCATATATTGAAAAAAACTATCTGATTAAACATACCTTAAATTTCTGTAATATAATACAAGTCGGTTTATTGATCAATGGATCCACAAGTGAAAAGTGGAAGCCTATATCTCACCCTTCAGCTTTAGTTCAGCAATGTAGGATCCAAGATCTGCAAGATCAGTGGGGGATCACTGATAACATGAGATAATTTAAAGAGCAAGGCCTGGAAGTGCTACACTTCACTTCTGCTCACTGCCCATAAGCCAGTAACAAGTCGCATGGCCCTAGCTTAGCTGCCAGGTAGTCTGGGAAATATAGAGAAGCACATAGATAATGACCGCATTGTGACATGGGTAAACAAATGGGCAACGCAGGGAACTCAGTGTATGTCTGATGACAGGGTTTGGTGGTTATATGATCATTAAATCCTGCTTGGTAGGTCTAGAAGGTTTCACAGGAAAGGAAACATGTGGTAAGTGCCAGGAGAGATGAAAGACACACGGGGGCATGAAATAGCAAGGTGAGCTTAGGGGCGGTTCCAAACTCAACAGGTCTGGAACTCTGCGTGCAGAGACAAAGAACAGAGATGAAGGTGTAAGACTTAATGCTGAGGTTCAAGAAGAGTTTCAGGGGCACATGAAGGTGGTTTGGACCTAGAGTCCTCACCAAGCGTGGGTAAAGTGCCTATGCAAAGACCCAGGACTAGGAAGAAAATGAGAGGACTTAGGGCTAGTACACGTGGCTAGGATTCAGGGCTAGAGATAAGGTGCAGGGCTGGAATGTAGAATTAGAACGTAGTGCTAGGATACACAGAGTCCAAGGCCAGGATGCAGTACTAGGATACACAGAATCCAACTGTTTCCGGACTCAGATACAGGGTCCGAAATAAGCTGAAGTCTTGGGCTTCTGATAATGCACATCTGTGTCTGTTTCTAACTCCACGCTCAACCCACTCACTGGACCATGCAGTCTCTTATTGAAGCCTGTTGTTGGAGCCTGGAACTCTTCTCAGGCCTATTATCACATTACACACTTAACAATCATTCTCTGAAAGAGACTGTCATGGTTAGGCACAGATGTCAACTTGACAGTTGAGGGTTTGAGCTCTGGGCACATTTGTGGAGAATTAGTAGTTGAGTTAAACCCAGAGTGAACCTGAAGGAAATTGTCTAGCTGATGGGGAAGGTCCAGCCTGTGGTAGGTGGGATTAGGCCCTAGAATAAATCACGGAGACCTGGTTGAGAGAGTCAGCATCCTTTTGTACAGTTGGCCAGACATGTTGGTCTGGCAAGTAAGAATCGTCCCTCTCTCAGCTATTACGTAAAGATGGTGTGGCCAGTTCCCTCGGCCCTGGTGTTGGTGCATGCTCTTCCATCAAGCTGGACTGAGAACTGTAACTGAACAGCCGTAAGGAAATAAACCCCTTGTTCCCTTAAGCCATTTGATGGTCATTTATCAGCAACCATGCAGGCGGCCTGCAACAGAGACACAGCAGCATTTCCATCTTACAAATGAGGAAAGTTACAAAGGGATTTGTGAGACAAAGCCAGTTTACTTAGAACTGCCTAGTATGCTTCTTGGGTTACAAGGTGGAAGGTAACCCTTGCTTCCTGCCTTAAAAGACAGTAGGAGGAGATGAAGATGTTGTGCCAGGAAATAGGATGGCCCTAAAGGCAAAATTCATCTGACTAGTTTTTCTAGTACATAGGTATTCTCAGGGCACTAAACTCCGAACACCTGTCTCTGGAGAGGAAATGTAAGAAGTGTTGCTTGGAAAGCTGGAGTGCAGGGCTACTCAGACACAGGTGCACGCTCACCACGTGAAAGAAAGCAGTCCTCACTTTCCGCAGCTAGCTCTCAGACAAAGTCGTCCGTGTTTCACCAACATGCAAGCAAAAAGGAAAGTTTTGGGAATATCTCAGAGGTACCCTATTGAGACATCCCAGGACTCCTCCCTGGCAACATGATATCCTCCATTCTTTGCCTCTATCACATTTCAAGCCCAAGCCCGTGTCCAGTTCCCAGGGTCCACACAGTCTTGAGCCCACAGCCAAGCTGCCACCAGTGGCCAGGTGGGCGTGGCACCTCGGGGGCACAGACGCTCTCTTCATTCCTGCCCCGGTTGTACCAGCTTCGTGACGCTGGAGGCATCCTTGGGTGTGTTGAATACGATGAAGCGGAGATTTCTAAAATGTCTAAAATGTCCACGTTCCCAGGAGCATGGTAAGCCGATCATAAATACATCAGATGCATAATCTAGACTCTCCGAGGTTCTTTTAAAAATGTCAAGAGGTAATAACAAAGAGGCCACAGGAAACAAGGTCAGGCCGTGGAGCTTTGGTGACTGTTAGGCAGTCATACTCGGGAGGTGATTTCAAGCCTCTCTGAAGTCACCAGAGAAATGAACAGAAGGTTGTGGCTGCACTTATGAGCTTCCGCGGTGTAAAGAGGGTGACAGTCTCCGGCTGCTTCCGTTTAGAAGATTTCCCGACAGGTGCTGGTAGAAGCTCTGTCAGGCGATCGCTCTGGGGAGAGATGTCTGCATGAGATTCGGGGCGCGCGCCTAGAAAGAAGTCCGGCTTCGTGACTGGTTAGGTGGGACGCTGATATTCTGTCCCCTGGTAGAGATGGAACCGTGCGCAAAGTCGGTTCTGAGTCTCACTCCAGCTCTGGGATGCCTTGGCGTCTGTTTTAAGCAAAGCGTGGGTGTTATGGAAACAGATTCCACGGACAGCGCGGAGAGCTTTGCTAGCTTGCACACACACCCCTCAATGGCTCCACTTCCCATCCCTGGTGCACCAGGGATTCATCATCCACGTTCTCCTAACCTAAAGCAAGCATTTAACACCCCCCCCCTTTTCCATTTCTACATTTCTAAGTGGGACGAGATCCTCTTTCATCAAAAATGGTAGAAAAGCATGCCGGAGGGGGGGGGGGGAATAGCTCACTTAGCAGAGTGCTTGTCTAGTATGCACCAACCTTGGGTTTGATGACCAGCACCAAATAAAGCCAGGTCATGGATTTTACATCCCAGCCCTAGAGAGGAGACAGGGGAGGAAAAACAAGTTAAAAAGCCATCTTCTGCTACGTGAGACCTAGACTATCTCAAAAAAAAAAAAAAAAAAAACCTAAAAGGTGGGAAAGTAGGTGATTACAGGATACCCACCCTGTGCCAGCCTCGTATCAGGTGCTCCAGCTGAATTGGTCCATTTAACTTCACAGTAGCCCAAACAAAGAGACAGTGCTCCAACAAGGGAGACAGACAGTGCTCCAGATAGGAGTCAGAACTCCATCAAGGAAGTAGAAAACAGTTTTGCTATTTCAGTGAGAAAAAGAAATTTAACGAGAGATTATTCTTTGTGGGTTGTGTTTTGTTCTGGTTGGTGGGGTTTTTTAGTTTTTTATTTATCTTTGTACATAAATAAACTCTGAGTCTCACTCCAGCTCACTCAGTGTGTGTGTGTGTGTGTGTGTGTGTGTGTGTGTGTGTGTGTGTGTGTGTACAAGGGGGCACTAGAGTGTGTGCCCGTGAAGACTCAAGGATGATGATGGGAATCATCCTGGATTGCTCTGTCTCCTTATTGCTTTGCTCTGGGGTTTCCCAGACTCTGCCTTCCAGGGCCAAAATTACAGGACATGGGACCTGGGGACCCAAACTCAGGAACTTTTTCTTGCAAGGCAAAGTCTTTAGCCCCACAGCCATCTCCCCAGCCCTAAGGTGATGTTTTTGAGACAGGGTCTCACCACATAGCCCAGGCTGGTCTTTAAGTCACAGCCATCCTGTTCCAACCTCCAAGTCCTGGGATTACTGGTCTGTACCACAATGCCTGGTTTTGATACAGAGATTTGATACCATGGAACATAAGATGTCATTGGAGGCCTCTTATGGCTTTGCAAAAGTTCTGCTCACAGGAAACCCTGCCAATGGTCTCCTTCCATTGGCTTCCAGAAGCTTCCAGAAGATCATCTGGAAGTCACCGCAAACATTATGTTGGTCCTATGTCCACATGGCTACTTGCTACAAAGGGCAATGAAGAATTCTCCTCAGACATCTATAAGTATGTGTGAGTGTCGTCACCCTTGAAGATCCACATCCTACCTGCTTTCCGGAGCACCTAGAACATGTAGTTTCCTACCTTTCAGTCCTTGTCAAACAAGAGAAAAACCTAGAACTCATAACCAACCAAGACACAAGGTAAAGAGATATGATCATGTTCATCCAACTGGTAAAGAAACTAATCTCAGAGGAAGTGAAACATCTCTCCAGTGGTTACTAGTAGCAGCAAGCATGGCGAGTCTATTTCTTGCTAGCACAATACAATACCAGGTGATTTGTAAGTCATGAAAATGCATTTTCCGTAGCTCCAGAGAACAGGAATGACAGGCACAGTCTCTGCTTCCAAGATGACCGTTGTTCCAAGATGAACAATGTTCCCAGAAGGCGGAAGAGGGCAAGAGCCAACTTCACACAGACCCTCAGTACCAACAGCGCTGCTCCATTTGCGAGGCCAGAGTTTTCCCAGCTTGACCCCCCCCACCTCCAGTGGGCCCTGCTTCCCACCCCTGCTACACTGGGGATTAAACTTCAACCTGGGGACAAAGTCATCCAAACAATAGCAAGTAGAATATCAATAGGCCCAGACCATTTGGCTTCCAAAGGGCTAGAAAGTGAATGAAATGTTGATTGATGTAGAGGCACAAATTTGTTCACCCGGCTCCAGAGAGATCTTCTCTAAACTTGTATCGCTGGCTTATCTACCAGCCCTGTCAGCATGCGGGAAGTAATTAAGGCAGGCTTCCCATCAATCATGCTAATGCCTGTTTGATGCTTGTCCTTAGTAAGTAGGCTGAAAGAAATAACACCAAGTCCTACAAACCTCCAAATGCCATGTAAGCAGAAGGACCTGAGTTCAATCCCCAACACCCACGTAAAAAGCCGAGCATCAAAGTACAGAAAATAAGTGACTTGGGGCTCTAGTTACCTCTGCCCTCACCCCAAGGCTCAGGGGACACTGTGAAAGAGGGAATGGATTAGGAGTGTGGCCAGACGTTATTCTCTGGACATCCCAGGGCTGTTGTATACATGAATTCAGTACAACTATGCATATTTCCATAAGACCCGCATGAAAACTGTTCTGTCAACCTTTCACCACCAAAGATCTCAAGAGGCCCCGCAGTTCCCTAAAAGACTGATGAGGGGTAATATTCATGGGGAAGAAATGGAAGGTGCTTTCTTCAAGTATCGACCCATTGAGATATTATTCGTGGCCCAGCAAATACTCAGGAATGTGTCCTTAGAGGCAAACCAGATGAAACCCAGTGGGTCAGAGATGCAAAAAGACTTCAAAATGAGAGGGAGTCTGGCAGAGGAGAAGAAGAGCTATAAGGGGACCAGGAGGGAGATGGGATAAAGGATTAAGGGGTAAAGATATCATATATTCACTGTATTCGTGTATGTTAACACTAAAAGAATTTTTAAAAAAACTGAAAAAAAGGGTAGGCATCATGGCACACACCTTAATCCTAACAGAAAAAAAAAAAAAATCAAGACAAGCAGCTGGAGAGATAGTTCTGTGGGAGTGCTTGCTGAGAAAACGTGAGGACCTGAGTTCAGATCCCAACACCTATGCAAAAGAATAAAAAAGATAGGCTGCTTACAGGAGCTGTAGCCCCAACACTGTAGCAGTCAGAAACGGCGTGTCGCTGGAGCATGCTGGCTGCCAGCCTAGCTCGAGGTTCAGGAAGAGATTCTGTCCCAAAAACATAACATGGAGAGCAAAAAGGATGACACCTGACCGCCTCCTTTCATTTCTGCGAACAAGCGCACTCTCCTCTCCCTGTAACACACATGAACATGTGTACCAACAATGTACCAACGCACATTCACAAAGCAAGGGGGACACATCTCAAGGAACAGAAGCCAAATTTGTCTTCTGGCCTCTTCGTGTATGCACACCCATGTACACATACTTACATACACACACACACACACACACACACACACACACATCAAATATTATAAAGGAATGAACATTAAAGCAACAGAATACACTGTGACCAGCAGAAGCAAAGTCTTAGCACGGGTGCAGAATCATGTCTACGTAGAAACGTATGAACTACACTGAAGAACTGCATTGTAATTGGTTCCAGTATTCAGCTACGTATGGCAGAAGCCAAATCCCACTCCCTGTCTGTTCTTTATTTAAATAAAGTTTTATTGAAATACAGTCATGTCCATTCCTTCCTCTATTACCCATGAGTGGTTGGGACAGATTCATTGCAAAGCCTGTGTGGTCCTAGGAATACAACTGAATTCTGTTCTTCTTGCTTTGGTCTTGCCCTAATCATAGTTAGATACAGATAGCAACCTGATGGTTGAGAGTCTGAGCTCTGAGCAAGCCTGAAGGAGAGTATATGACGGATGGGGAATAAGGAAATTGACATTCTTCTATATAGTTGGCCAGACATAGTGATCTGGCAAATAGGGGTCGTCCCTCTTTCAACAATCTTGTGGATATGTTGTGGTCAGTTTCCTGGACCCCTGGTGTTTGTAGGAGCTCTCCTGCCCCGCTGAACAAGGAACTGTAAACAGACTGTTGTAAGAGGGAGTAAAACTCCTTAAGCTGTTTTGTCGTGATGTTATCAGCAGCAATGCAGGGGAACTGCAACGTGCCCCCTTCATGTAATCTGTCTAGTGGAGTCACTTTCCGAGACCCCTTTACCATAGTGACTAACAGAGTCCACACCATCTTATCCTCTGGATTCAAGGAACCTCAAGCCAGTCCATTCTCTGCTGGCCGTTTATCATGTTGAGTGGAAGAATGGACACACTGAGCATTCAAACCATTATGGACCAAAACACATGGTGTGGCCATCGGCAGACTGACAGTAAGATCTCACCACCTTCTATTCAAAATTTCTAATAGACGAGCACCCGATTCCTTTTGCTCTAAAGGAGACATGTACAGGGTCATAAATGTGCTATCTATATGTATATGAAACACATGGAAAGATAATTATTTAATAACACTTTAAATCTTTTTAAAGGATCTTATTTTCTCCCCTAAGAAAAACAAAGTTATTAAAGCAACCATCATGAGGTCATATTACTCTTACAGCAGGTGTAGGTTGAACCACGTCATATGAAGTAAGCATGTCTTTCTAATGAAATTCATGTTCTGTTATTCAATCTTCTGTCTTGCCCATAATACCACACCAACTTTATTCTTCTGGACAAGAAGTCTTCTAATAGCCCAAAGGTAAATAAGCTAGGGAGATGGCTTAGTGGTTAAAGGTTTTGCCTCACAAGCAAAGGTACCTGAGTTCACATCCCCAGATCCCACATAAAAATACCAGGTGACCTACCTATAATTCTAGCTCTGGGGGCAGAGCCTAAGAATCCCCAGAGCAAGCTGTCTAGTCAGGCCAGCCCTCGTGGTGTGCTCTTGGTTTAATTAGAGACTCAGGCTCACAACAATAAGGTAGAAGCATGATCGAGAAAGATTCCTGATGTTGACCTTGGGCCTCCACAGAAACACTCTCAAGTGCATTCACATACATACACCTGCATTTGCATGTACACACACCCACATGGAAAACACACACAAACACCTGAAAACCAAATTACCATACATTCAGAGAGAGAGAGAGAGAGAGAGAGAACAAAAAGAAAATGAGAAATGTTCTACAAACCAGGAGTTTCAGCAAATGACCCATTCCCAGTCCCAGAGAGAAACAAGCAAGCTGTCCTTGGTGTGCTATTTTGATCACATGTGACTAATAACCTATCACACTGTCAAGAGAACCCCAGCTCCACTGAGTTGGCAGATGGCCGCTCTGTACATTGGACAGGACACATCTCTGTGTCAAAGGTGCCCGGGGGATATGCTGGAGAGAGAGAGGGAGAGAGGAAGAGAGGGAGAGGGAGAGAGAGAGGGAGAGGGAAAGGGGGGGAGAGAGAGAGAGAGAGAGAGAGAGAACACATACCTGCCATTTGCCTCTTGGTCCTGAAATACTGCTGAAATTCCTCTCCCAAACTCGTGGTGTGTACACGTATGTGCGTGTGTGCGTGTGTGCGTGTGTACACGTGCATTCTCATTTCATTCAGTGAGCAGCTATAAAAGCTGCCTACGTAGTCACAGAATCAGATCTCGTAAGTGTTTAATGAGGGGGAGGTGTGATGTGGGATAGGGCAATTAAATCGGGTAACTTAGAAAAGAATGAGATAATGAGTACGTTGTCATGGAAACCAGACCATAGCCTGCCATCTAAAGCTGCTCTCTCTACCCCATTCCGTGTCCTGAGAAATGGGCAAATCCTCTTGTTTTTATTCACTAGCATTGCCTTCATAGACATATTAAACAGCGTGGTCAGAGCACTTGGGTCTCCCAACCACTAAAAAATCGGTATGTACATGAAATATGCAACAATCTCCCTAAAATGGAAGGATGCAAAAGCTCTTTGTGGATCCCCAAAGGATTTTGATTTGATCGTTATTCCTTATTTAACCGACTGTCACGTTCGCTTTGCCTCCCCTAAACATTCACTTTCCAAACCAGTCCTTAAGGGAAATGTGCTCACAAGAACACACAGAAGCTAAGGTTATATAAAAAGCTTGGCTGAAAAACCACACACACCCCAACTGCCTGCTTCAGAAGGACCCTTCAAGGGCTGGGGAGATGACTCAGAGGTTAAAGTCTTTGTCCTCCAAGCAAAAGGACTTGATTCTGCAAATTCCACATTGGAAAAAAATTATATATGGGGAGACTACAGTAGTGGTCTGCAATTCCAGCCCTGGAAGATGGAACCTGGGAAATCCCAAGGTAAAACAATGAAGGGAAAGAACAATCCAAGATGACTCCGTTGTTTCCCCCTGGTACACAAGCTCTTCAAGTAAGCCCTCCTCAAAGTTTACTGACTGGTTAATTCCCCAGCAAGAACCTATCTTTTTTTTTTTCATGAATTGTGACTTTTATTGCAGACTGTTGTTTTTTTTAATTAATTAATTAATTTTTTCCACTCATACAAACTTAATAGGTACCCCATCCCCTCACTCCCTTTACTCCTCCCCGGACCCCCTTGCTCCCTCCCCACTTTTCCCCTTCCTTCCCCCCCCCTTTCTCGCTTTCTCCCAATGCCCCTTCTCCCCCCATCCCTGGAGCATCCTTTAGTGTGAATGTCAAACTTCCCTCTGGGTCCTCCACTCTAATGAGATGTAAGGACCCAGTAGCATTGCCTAGAGCCCTTTCTTGTGCTCCCCTTTAGTATGGGAGCACTATTGCGGCTGTTAATCCCTTACCTCTAAGGATCCTAGTGCCTGTGATCCATGCTAGACTTTGGGGGGGGGTCAATGATATGTCGGTCATTGCACAGTCATGCAAAAACCTATTATGGTTACTTCGGTCCTAACATGTGGAGTATCTTGCATATCATTGCTCCTCCCCATCTTTAGGCTCTTGCAATCTTACCGCCCCCTCTTCCGCAAATTTCCCTGAGTTTTAGGATGGGGAGAGATTAGGCTGGCCTGGTTCCGGGTGATTAATGTAGGATCTCTGATGTTCAGAATTATGGTTTGTTTGTTTGTTTGTTTTTTCAGTTTCAGCAAGAACCTATCTATAGCTTTCTGAGTGATGTAGAAGTGTATCCATTTGACCTCTTCCATTGATTAGCTGCTTCCTTTGCTGTACAAAAATCCCACTTATCAACTGTGGGCCTCATTTCCTAAACAGTTGGGGTCCTATCCATGCCTACATCTTGTAGTTGATGTTCTTTCCTCTAGCTGTTTTAGGCTTGCAGGACTTAGGTTGTGATCCCTGAATCTCACAGGCGATGAGAGATAAGAGGCTGGTTCCATTCCCCTCCATGAAGACATCCAGTTTGTCTTGAAATATAAATAAAAGTTAAAAACACCAAAACTATAAATCTAAATGTATAATCAGCATTGGAACAAATGAAATAGAATATACAAAGGGAGACTTTTAATCCTAGAGGTTTTTGTTGAAGCAACCATTTGCCTGTGTCTCTTGTCAAAACACGAGAGGAAGCAGGAAGAAGAAAGGAAAAAGAAGTAGGTAACATAAAGGCATCCAGAGTAGTGCACCTTGTCCCATGTGATCTGATAGTTATAACACCTACCATCAGAACTCCCAAACACCCAACTTCAAATTGTAACTTATTTTTTTAACTCTTCCCTGGATTAGATTTAGAAGGCTTTTTAATTCTTGGACCCAGAATGGAGATCTACTCTGGGTTCCATGATGGCAATGCTATATATGAACTGATGTCACTCCTCCTCCTCCTCCTCCTCCTCCTCCTCCTCCTCCTCCTCCTCCTGCTCCTCCTCCTCCTCCTCCTCCTCCTCTTCTTCCTCCTCCTTCTCCTTCTTCTCCTTCTCTTCTTCTCTTTCTCTTCTTCTTCTCCTTCTCCTCCTCCTTCTTCAAACAGATTCTTTAACCAAATCACGGGGTTAATGCTGTTGCTAAGGCAACAGAGCAAGCTGCTCAAGTGATGATAGTTCATAGGGCAATGGATCAGGGCAGAGATCTTGGTCCAAGTCAGGCTCTAGCTAAGATGGAGTGCATGTGTGCTAACCAAACCTCCACGATTTCTCCATGTTTCTCTTCCTCCTCTACAGTTAGATGTGAGCCAGAGGACTAAATAAGACTGAAGGAACTTGGCCCAGAGCGATGCCCTCTGCCAGAAGAATCCAAAATGACCCTCTGGCTTGCTTTCTTCCTTTACCATGGCGACCGTAGAGGCCATATGGACCCGTGTGGGGTGGCTATCCCCAGCTGTGATCTGAGAAGGAAATAAACTTTAATTATGCTAAGCCACTGAGATTTCAGAGTCTACCTAGTGCGAGAGTCAGAATTACCCAGATGACAAATGGAATACTGCCAACGCATGGCCACCACCTCATTTTTAAAGCCATGCTTTACTGCATTTTTATGCATGTTGCAGTTTTTCATTTAAATATTTTATAAGACTATGGACTTCCTGATTCATAAGAAAAACTAGCTTTCCATATGTACTTTAATAAATGCAATTCATAAGCTCTCATTTTGTGTCTCTCTTTCTCTTTCTCTTTACACATCACACACACACACACACACACACACACACACACACACACACACACACAAAATCTCCTCTCCAGGCTCCTTACATAATTCCTTCTTATGCAGAAAGATACAGGCATGATTGGAAAGATAAAGGATGCGTACCAGAAACAGGTAACTAGATAACAGAAGGGCAAAGAGGCAGGATGCCTAGGCACGCTTCACGAGATTTCATATTTACTTCCACAAGTGACATATATAAAGGTTACTCTTGCTAATGTACCAGTATGGTACCAGGTACAGGCAGATGGGATGATATCAATAATGGGACAGTAGTAGGAGGCTCTTTCTTCACTCAAATGCTTCTGCCCGGAGCTGGTTTTTAAATCCACTCTCACTGCCTTGAGTTCACTGAGCACCTCACTCAGTTTCGCCAACAGCCATTGGAGTATAACCAGAAAAGTCAGCCAGTCATTGCTTGTTTCTTAACTCTCCACTGACAACTTAGGTTATATCACCTGTAGACTGCTAATTTTCTTCAAGAATGTTATCTGCTCATTGATTTGCTAGAGAATATTGTGAATTTATGCTGCCTGCAGGAAACCCATCTCACCACAAAAGATAGGCATGCCCTAAAAATAAAAGGCTGGTCAACAATTCTACAAGCTAATGGAAGCAGAACACAGGCAGGAGTAGTCATTATGATGTCAGACAAAGTGGACTTCAAACCAAACAAAATTATAATGGACACGGATGGATACTACATTTTAGTCACAGATACAATTCACCAGGAAGACTTCACAATACTGAATATATATGCACCCAATACGGGCCCCTCCACATGCATTAAGAAAACCCTTCAGCGTCTAAAGCAAGAAATCAACCCCCAGGGGGGGAGGAGGAGGGAGGGAGGGAACTGGTGTACCTATGAAGTTTGTATGAGCTGACATAATAATAAAAAAAAAGAAAAATAAATAAATAAATAAATAAATAAATAAATAAATAAATAAATAAGAAATCAACCCCCAAACAATAATTCTTGGGGACTTCAACACCGCCCTCTCAACATAGGATAGATCAACAGGTCAAAAGCTTAACAGAGACACTTTGGACCTTACAGATCTCTATCGAACTTTTCACCCACGCACCAAAGAATACACATTTTTCTCAGCAGCACATGGAACTTTCTCCAAAATAGATCACATACTGGGCCACAAAACAAATCTACACATATACAAAAAAGTTGAAATTCTAACCTGTACCCTATCAGACCACCATGGCCTAAAGCTGGACATCCACAACACAACAAACAAGAGAAAATACACTAACTCCTGGAAACTTAACACTATGATGCTGAATGAGAACTGGATTCAGGAAGAAATTAAAAAGGACATTCAAGATTTCCTGAAAGTGAACGATAATGAAAATACAACTTACCAAAATCTCTGGGACACAATGAAAGCTGTTCTATGAGGTAAGTTCATAGCTCTTAATGCCTACATCAACAAAATGGAAACATCAGAAATAAACAACTTAACAATACAGCTTAAAGCTTTAGAGAAAGTAGAGCAATCTGATCCCAAAAGTAGTAGAAGAGAGATTAGCAGAATAAGGGGAGAAATATCTGAAATCGAGATTAAGAAAACAATAGAAAAAATCAACCCATCAAAAAGCTGGTTCTTTGAAAAAATCAATAAGATTGATACACCCCTGGCTAAATTAACCAAAAGCAAGAGAGGAAAAACCCAAATTAACAAAATTAGAAATGAACATGGAGTTATCACTACTGATACCCAAGAAATCCAGAGAATTATAACATCATATTTCAAAAACGTATACTCCGTGAAGTTTGACAACACAAAAGAGATGGATGATTTTCTAAGTAAACACAACTTACCTAAATTGAATCAGGAAGTTGTGAATTATTTAAATAGTCCTATAACATATAAGGAAATTGAAGAAGTAACCTCAAATCTTCCCACCAAAAAATGTCCTGGACCAGATGGATTCAGCGCAGAATTCTACCAGACATTTAAGGAGTTAATAACACCAATACTCCTTAAACTGTTCTATCAAATAGCAAAGGAAGAAACACTACCAAATTCTTTCTATGAAGCTAATATCGTTTTAATCCCAAAACCTAATAAAGATTCACTTAAAAAAGAAAACTATAGGCCGATCTCTCTGATGACCACAGACGCAAAGATTCTCAACAAAGTCTTAGCAAATCGGATTCAAAAACATTAAAAAGATCATTCACGGGGACCAAGTAGGCTTCATCCCCGGCACACAAGGTTGATTCAACATACGCAAATCAATAAATGTAATTCATCATGTACACCAGTCCAAAGTCCAAGACCACATGATACTCTCGATAGATGCAGAAAAAGCTTTTGACAAGATCCAAAAACCTTTTATGATCAAAACGCTAAAGACAGTAGGAATGGAAGGAACTTTTATCAATATAATAAAAGCTGTATACAACAAGCCCACAGCAAGGATTATGCTCAATGGGGAACAACTGGAAGCATTCCCACATCAATCAGGAACTAGACAAGGCTGTCCACTCTCACCACTTCTATTCAATATTGTACTTGAAGTCTTAGCCGAAGCCATAAGACAAGAAAGGGACATAAGAGGGATTCAAATCGGCAAGGAAGAAGTCAAGCTATCCCTATTTGCAGATGACATGATCTTATACCTAATTGATCCCAAAAACTCCACCAGGAAGCTCCTGGAACTAATTGAGAAGTTCAGCAGGGTGGCAGGATACAAAATAAATGTGCAAAAATCAGAGGCCTTCCTATATGCCCAGAATGGAAGAAGTGAAAAAGCCTTGAGAGAAACAATCCCATTTACTATAGCCCCTAAAAAAATGAAATACCTTGGTATAAACTTAACCAAGGAGGTAAAAGACCTTTACAATGAAAACTTTAAAACCCTAAAGAAAGAAATCGCAGAAGACACCAGAAGGTGGAAAGACCTCCCATGTTCCTGGATTGGCAGAATCAACATTGTAAAAATGACCATCCTACCAAAGGCAATATACAGATTCAATACTATACCAATTATAATCCCAAAGCAATTCTTCAAAGAAGTTGACCAAACAATCTCAAAGTTCATATGGAGGCACAAAAGACCCAGGATAGCAAAGACAATCCTGAGTAACAAAAACACTGCTGGAGGTATCACCATACCAAACCTAAGTCTATACTACAAATCCATAGTTGTAAAGACAGCCTGGTACTGGCTCCAAAATAGATACACAGATCAATGGATAAGGATTGAAGACCCAGATATAAGCCCACAAGTACAGCCATTTGGTCTTTGACAAAGGGACCCAAAGAATCCAATGGAAAAAGAACAGCATCTTCAACAAATGATGCTGGCAAAACTGGATCTCCACATGCAGAAGATTAAAGCTGGACCCGTACTTGTCACCATGTACAAGACTTAATTCCAAATGGATCAAGGACCTTGATATCAGGCCAGAGACTATAAAAACCATAGTTGAAAGGATAGGGAACTCCCTCGAGCTGATTGGGCTAGGCCAACATTTCCTAAACAGACATCCAATGGCACAGTCACTGCTACCAACTCTCAACAGTTGGGATCTTGTGAAATTAAAGAGCTTCTGTTCAGATAAAGAGATTGTAACACGAGCTCAAAAGCAACCCACAGAATGGGAGAAAATCTTCACTAACCACACACTGATAGAGCTCTGCTGTCCAGAGTGCACAAAGAACTTAGAAAACTAAACACCAAGGAAACCAATGGCCCAATTAAAAAATGGGCCCTGGAACTTAAAAGAAACTTTACCAGGGATGAAATTAAAATGTTTAACAAATATCTTAAAAAATGCTCCACTTCCTTAGCCATCAGGGAAATGCAAATCAAAACTTCCCTGAGATATCATCTCACCCCGGTCAGGATGGCAAAAATCCACAATACAAACAATGCCAAATGCTGGAGAAGATGTGGAGAGAGGGGAACTCTCCTACATTGCTGGTGGGAGTGCAGGCTCATACAGCCACTCTGGAGAGCCGTCTGGAGATTCTTAAAGAAATTAAAGATTGAAATGCCATATGACCCTGCTATTCCACTTTTGGGAATAACCCCCCATACAGCAGAGGTTCACGTCAATAGCACAAGCACGACCATGTTCACAGCAGCACTGTTTACAATAGCAAAGTCATGGAATCAACCCAAATGTCCAACAGTTGATGAGTGGATAAGGAAACTGTGATACATCTATACAATGGAGTACTAATCAGCCATCAAAAATGATGAATTACTGGAATTTGCCGGGAAATGGATGTCATTAGAAAGAAACAATTATATTAAGTGAAGTATCCCAGACCCAGAAAATTAAGCGCCATATGTACTCCCTAATAGGTGGCTCCTAGTACCAAACCCACCCAGCCCACCTAGAGACACTCAAAGAAAAATCTCTGTAATACCTACAGTAATTGCAAGGATTATGAACAGGAGGCATGGGGTAGGAGGGCCACACCAGAAACAAGGAGAGAGGGGACCATGTTACAGCAGAGAAAATAGGCCTCCATCAAGGACTCAAATAAGTAATGAGACATCTGATTAAGTTCACAGACTTTCGTTCCTGATCAATTACTACTGAGGGGGTATGATCTCACCAGAAGAGGAGGGCATATAGTCTGGCAGATAAAAAGTAACCATTTTGCAAATGGGTGATAGACCCCTCCCTCACTGTGGTTTCATACTTTTATTACATCTACCTTTGAATGTGCTCTTATAACAAGACTCCAGTTTAACAGCTTTCTGTCTCTGGCCAGGGGGTGACATACAATGCCCATCAGGATGGAGTGAAGGGCATTGCAGGAGCAGCAAAACTGCAAAAGAAAATCAACAAACCACAATCCAGAACTTCAGAGACTCTATATTAACCACCTAGAACTAGGCCAGACTAATCTCTCCCCATCCTGAAGCTCAGGGACATTTGCGGAAGAGGGGGCGGTAAGATTGTAAGAGCAAAAGGATGGGAGGAGCAATGATTTGCAAGATACTCCACACAAGTTAGGGCCGAAGCAATTATAATAGGACTTTGCATGCCCTGTGCAATGTTCAACACACTATTGACCTCACAAAGTCTAGCATCTGCTAAAGGCACCAAGATCCTTGGAGGCAAGGGATTGGCAGCCACAGCAGTGTTCCTATGCTTAAGGGGAACACGGGAAAGGGTTCAGGGAAAGGCCACTGGGTCCTTGTACGTCATCGGAGAGGAGAACCCAGAGGAGAATCAGGCATGCACAAGAAAGGACTCTCTGGGAATTGGGGCAGGAGGCACTGGGGGATGGGAAGGGAAGGGGGAGGGGAGGGGGACCAAGGGGTTCGGGGGGAAGAGGAGGGGGGGAGAGAACTGGTGTACCTAATAAGTTTGTATGAGCTGAAATAAGAATAAAAAATGTATTAAAAAAAGAATATTGTGAATTTATAACATTTATTTCTTTATTGTGTGTGTATGATATATGCCTACCAATCTCATGCCTCCCATATATTTTGGAAAACATCTTCCCATATTTTCCTTTTGACTTAGTGCCTGGTGATTTTTCTGTGTTTTCTCCTACTTTTTAAAATTATTCTCTATGAGAGAGAGAGAGAGAGAGAGAGAGAGAGAGAACATGCATAAATGCCATGTTGCATGAATAGAGGTAAGAGGAAAGCGTCAGTGGTCAGTTCTGTCCGAATATCACATGGGATCATGGTACCAAGTTTTTGAGCACATGCCTTACCCACCAAGTCATCTTACCAGTCCCCTTCCACATTTTTAATATTTCATAACTGAGAAGACTTGTTGGCATTAAACAGAAGCAAGCACCAATATTTTCCCTGAAACCAATCCTTTGATTCTTTTTGCAACACCCTTTACATTCTTCAGAGAAAAACTTTGAAGTCCCCTTACTTTTTCACAGACAGTTTCCCAATGATAGTCATGTGATGCTGTACCCTATCCCACTGTGTTGAAGTATAACATTACTACATATCCGATTAATCATAGCAAAGGATAGAGCATGCGTGATCTTGACTTGTCATGAAACAACTTCATTGTTTCTATCTCCAGCATGACACTGAGTGTTTCGGCAGATTTATTTTTGCTATGTGAACTTTATTATTTTAAGAGAGAGCCTCATGTAATCCCAGACTGATCTCCAACTTGCAAGAGAGGCCTTCAATTTCTGATCCACCTGCCTCCAACTTCCAAATGCCAGAGTGTTATTAGTCAGGGTTCTCTGAAGAAACAGAATCTATAGAATGTAATATATATATATATATATATATATATATATATATATATATATGTTTATTAAAATAACTCACAATAAAAACAGTGTCCTTCAAAGTAGCCACCTGCCTCGTTCTTGACCAAAATGTCCTACAAAGGCAAAAGATCCCGAGAAGATCTCAAACCTTTACTTCTCTAGAGGGTCAAAGATGCTGGGCTCCGACATCAGTGAAGAACAGCTGGGCTCCGATGTCAGTGATGAACAGTGAACAGCAGCAAGGTCTAGAGACCAGGCTCCAAAGGCAGTGGGAACAGCAACAACATGGTGGAAAAGGTGAAGCTCCGAGTCAGCCAAGGATGGAGGCGGCGGCAGCAGCAACAAAGAAGGCCATGATGTTCTAAAAGCAAAGTACAACGCAGAGTGGACTCCATAGCAAGTCGACACTGGATAAGTAAAGAGCAAGTCCCTCCTCCTTGCACCTCCTATTATCTGGTCCACCACTGGAAAGTACCACCCACTATGGGCTGGGTTCTCCACAGCAATCAATCAAATACCTACAGACTTGTGCAGGGGCCATTCATTCCAACCATTAACCTTCCACAGCTGCACCCCAAACAGGTCTGCAACTATCCAGTTGACACTAAAATGCAACCGTAACACAGGGTGACCCTCATGAGCCACCATGAGACGGTGGGGATTGAACCCAGAGCCCTATGCTTGCTAGGCAAACAGTCTATCAACTGGGCCACATCCCAGCTCTCACTTCCTCAAGCCCTATCTTACTCATAACTTACTCTAACTATAAATTTCATCATACATTTTCCCTTACTAAAAAGAATTACTGTAATATATTTTTGTCAGTGAGCCATTATTATATTCCTGTAATAAAATCCACCTTGTTATAGTACTTAACTTCTTTAACATGCTAGGTTTTACACAGTCATCATGTGTTCAAAATTTTGCACTTCTGCTTCTAAGAGAAATTGGTCTGTAGCCATCCCAGTTATAAGGGGTCTTCCCCTTATAGTGGAGACATTTCCCTTGTATGTTTAAATACTTGAAGTGACACAAGTATTTTGGGTTTTATAATGTTGTGAAGGGGGAGATGGGTGTATGTGCTGCATGTATGTGTGTGGGTGCACATGCCTGTGTACGCACATGAGTATATCAGAGAATACATAAGAGGATGATGTCAAGTGTTTTCCACTACAGCTCTCTGAACTATTCTCTTGGGACAGGTTCTTTCCCTGAATCTAAGGCTCACTGTTTCAGCAAGACTGACTAGCCAGAGAGGTCCTGAGGACCCCCTCACACACCCCAACACTGGGGTTATAGGCACATGTGAACCTGCCCTGCTTCCTTATATGGATACTGGGGATTCAGCATGCAAAGCAGATGCTCCTTCCTGTCCATTGAGCCCAAACCAGGGTCTCCCAATTGTATGATGTTTCAAAAGAACTCATCCCTCAGATCTTTGAGAGTTGACCTCTTTCTCGGACTATTTTTAGATCTTTTTCATGACTTCGTTCATGTTCTCTGTTTTCCTGCAGTCAACTGTTTATATACTGACCCACGCAATTATTTTTCATCTATGTAATCTCTATGGGCCTATACTGGCTTACGATGCTGCTTTTTTTGATCTATAGGTATAGCTGCATACAACTGATTATTGCTCCCAAGGTATTTTGTTATTTCTTTTCTTTCCTTGATTATTTTTATGTGGTATTTTTGTCTGTTTTATTGGTCTTGATTCTTCAAGAAAGAAAAGGAAAGAAGGAAAATTACTTTCTTATTTTTATCATGTCCAGGTGTGTTTGTTTCTGTTTATGCTTGTACTCACTTCTTAACTAAAACCATTAGTACAAGCCATCAACTCACTGTTAATTTGTCTTTATCCTCTTATCTAGTTCACATTTAAATATTCAAATAATACTTTCATATTTAAATCATATTTCCTGTACTGGCAAGAGCAGTTAAATACACCTACACACAATCCTAGTGACCTGAGTTTGATCCCCAGAATCCATAGGTTGGAAGAAGAGAGCTAACTTCTGAAAGGTGTACCCTGAACTCTACCCTGCACCATGACATACATATACCCATTCTCTCTCACACACACAAATAAATAAATAGAATAAAATAGAGCCTCCTCATATGACCTTTTTCTTTCTAATTTAATTTTGATTTTATACATTGCCAAATAATTCATAATTATGAATGAATCAACAATTCATCTTACAATTGTTATATTTAAATTCATATTTGACCATTGTCAATTGTAGATTGTCCTTTGAGCAAACTTAATTTTTTTCATAAAATTTTTCTTTTGCTGATTGTTGTAGTCTCAGGGACCCACGGAGACCCTGGGAGCAGGGGTAAGGAGACACAAAGTCATCGCAGGCACTTGTATTGCAAATATTGAACTGCTTGTATACCCCCACCCATCATCCCGTAAGTTCTAGCATGAGCTTTTGCTGTGTTATCCTGTTCATGTTGGTCCTCTCAGTCAGCGGGTTTGAGGTCAGCACGGGGCATAGTAGCAGGTTCTAGTTTGGGGAAATTGCCCATACAGACAATACAGGCCTGCCTAGTCCATTCCTCCTACAGCTGATATCCACCCTTCTGCTTAAACTTGCATGTAAAAATGTCCATCCCACCATTTTACAGTTCCTCCTTCAATATGTTTATCTTTGTCTCCTGAAAACCTCATATAGCTGGATTTTATATATTCTAGTTTTTACAATTATACTTGACAGATAGGTTTTATAACCATCAACATCTTTTTTCTGTTGCATCCTGCATAATTTTAAAATTTGTGAAACAGCAGCTAAAATCAGAATTTAAAAAATGCATATTCTCCCTTCCCCCACTCCACCGCGCCGTCCAGCTGAGCCTCACCCGCGACCTAATAAGCTCCAGCCCCCCCCACCGAACCCATCCCCAGAACCCCAGGCAGTCCATGGGACCCAGCTCCTCCCACCATCCAGCTGGAGCCGGGCAGGGCGTGGGAGGAGGACACCCCTAGGTTAAATACCACCCCCCACGCCCCATCCCCCCCCCCCACCCCCCCACCCCCCCCACCCCCCCCCCCGCCCAGACGTGCGTGCAGTCCAGCCCGGCCTCACGGCGACCTAGGTAAGCTCAGTCCCTGCCCACCCCCAGAACCCCAGATCAAATAATTCAGTTTAGTGAAAAATGCACAGAAATTGAAAGATCTTAAGAGTTAAAATGACAATGCCAAAGTCAAAGTGCAAATCCATGAGAAACAACACTCAAGTAAACAAATCTCCCACTGAAGGAATTAATCCCATAATGTTAGACTTCAACCAGAACAAACACACGGAAAATGGCCATGAAAGCCTGACCCAGGATAACGACTTTCAAAATATGATCATTACCATGTTCAATACTATGAAAGAGGAAATCCAGGAGGAATTAAATAATGGAATCAATCGCTTTGAAGAGGAACACAACAGACACTTGGAGGAGTTGAGAAAAACAGTGCAAGAAACAAAAACTGGCATAGAGCAGTTAAAACAGACTCAAGCAGAGTTTAAAACTGAGCTACAAGACAAGTTATCTTTAACCCAGAACTCCACAGAGAGTCTTATCAGCAGAACTAATGAAGCAGAAAACAGAATTTCAGACCTTGAAGATAAAGTGGGAGTATTAACCAGCTCAATGGAAGAGGTTGTTAAAGCCAAAAAGATGCTTGAGAGAAATATCCAGGAGATATGGGACACCTTGAAGAAGCCTAACGTGCGTATTCATGAAATACCAGAGCAACAATCTCAAAATACCACCCCTGAGGAAATTTTTCAAACAATCATCAAGGAAAACTTTCCTCATCTAAAAAAAGAGAGGCCCATCCATATACAAGAGGCATTCCGCACCCCAAACAGATATGACCAAAACAGGAGCTCACCATGGCAAATAATAGTTAAAACAATCCACACTCAAGATAAAGAAATGGTGCTGAGAGCTTCAAGGAAGAAAAAACAAGTCACTTTTAAAGGTAAACCTATTAAAATAACAAATGACTTCTCAGTCGAAACAGTAAAAGCAAGAAGAGCTTGGAGAGACATACTTCAAGTATTGAATGAGCAAAAATGTCAACCCAGGCTGATTTACCCTGCAAAACTATCAGTCATGATCGAGGGAGAAAGAAAAATCTTCCAGCACAAAGACAACTTGAAGGGATCCATGTCTACCAAACTAGGCCTTCAAAAAATACTAGAAATGATACTCAAGCATGAAGAAAAAAAACAGGCATATCCAGGAGAACAGAAGGCAAGTATAACATCATTAAAAGCGAAGCAATATACTTATAAAAACCACTAAACATAATAAATGTCTGGAATTAAAAATAGTTTCTCCATTATAACACTAAATGTTAATGGACTCAATTCACCAATCAAGAGACAGATTACAAATTTGAATTAAAAATCACAATCCATCAAGCTGCTGCCTGCAGGAAACCCATCTCACCACAAAAGATAGGCATGCCCTAAAAATAAAAGGCTGGTCAACAATTCTACAAGCTAATGGAAGCAGAAAACAGGCAGGGGTAGCCATTATGATGTCAGACAAAGTGGACTTCAAACCAAAGAAAATTATAAGAGACATGGATGGATACTATATTTTAGTCACAGGTACAATTCACCAGGAAGACTTCACAATACTGAACATATATGCACCCAATACGGGCCCCTCCACATTCATTAAGAAACCCTACAGCGTCTAAAGCAAGAAATCAACCCCCAAACGATAATTCTTGGGGACTTCAACACCGCCCTCTCAACATGGGATAGATCAACAGGTCAAAAGCTTAACAGAGACACTTTGGACCTTAATCAAACCCTTAAAGAAATGGACCTCACAGATCTCTATCGAACTTTTCACCCACGCACCAAAGAATACACATTTTTCTCAGCAGCACACGGAACTTTCTCGAAAATAGATCACATATTGGGCCACAAAATGAATCTACACATATACAAGAAAGTTGAAATTCTAACCTGTGCCCTATCAGACCACCACGGTCTAAAGCTGGACATCCACAACACAACAAACAAGAGAAAATACACTAACTCCTGGAAACTTAACACTATGATGCTGAATGAGAACTGGATTCAGGAAGAAATTAAAAAGGAAATTCAAGATTTCCTGAAAGTGAACGATAATGAAAATACAACTGACCAAAATCTCTGGGACACAATGAAAGCTGTTCTAAGAGGTAAGTTCATAGCTCTTAATGCCTACATCAAAAAAATGGAAACATCAGAAATAAACAACTTAACAATACAGCTTAAAGCTTTAGAGAAACTAGAGCAATCTGATCCCAAAAGTAGTAGAAGAGAGGAGATTAGCAAAATAAGGGGAGAAATATCTGAAATCGAGATTAAGAAAATAATAGAAAAAATCAACCAGTCAAAAAGCTGGTTCTTTGAAAAAATCAATAAGATTGATACACCCCTAGCTAAATTAACCAAAAGCAAGAAAGAGAAAACCCAAGTTAACAAAATTAGAAATGAACATGGAGTTATCACTACTGATACCCAAGAAATCCAGAGAATTACAACATCATATTTCAAAAATTCATACTCTGTGAAGTTTCACAACACAAAAGAGATGGATGAATTTCTAAGTAAACACAACTTACCTAAATCGAATCAGGAAGTTGTGAATTATTTAAATAGTCCTATAACATATAAGCAAATTGAGGAAGTAATCTCGAATCTTCCCACCAAAAAAATGTCCTGGACCAGATGGATTCAGCACAGAGTTCTACCAGATATTTAAAGAGTTAATAACACCAATACTCCTTAAACTGTTCCATCAAATAGCAAAGGAAGGAACACTACCAAATTCCTTCTATGAAGATAATATCGTCTTAATCCCAAAACCTAATAAAGATTCACTTAAAAAAGAAAACTATAGGGGCTGGAGAGGTGGCTCAGGGGTTAAGCCTCCGCCTTGCAGGCGGAAGGTCCCGAGTTCGGATCCCAGATCCCACGTATAGACGCCAGGCAGAAGCGGGGGCGGCTTGCGCTTCTGGTCCTGGTAGGGCGGAGCCTGTGAATCCCAGGGCAGAAGGAGGTGGAGGCGTCCTTGGTGGTTCGCGAATTCGTCCGTGGTTCTACACACACACACACAGACACACACACGCGCGCACACACATACACACGGTTGAATAAATAATAATAATAATAATAAAAAAAAATTTTAAATAATAAAAAAAAAGAAAACTATAGGCCGATCTCTCTGATAAACACAGATGCAAAGATTCTCAACAAAGTCTTAGCATATCGGATTCAAAAACATATTAAAAAGATCATTCACGGGGACCAAGTAGGCTTCATCCTCGGCACACAAGGTTGGTTCAACATACGCAAATCAATAAATGTAATTCATCATGTAAACCAGTCCAAAGTCCAAGACCACATGATACTCTCGATAGATGCAGAAAAAGCTTTTGACAAGATCCAACAGCCTTTTATGATCAAAACGCTAGAGAGAGTAGGAATGGAAGGAACCTTTATCAATATAATAAAAGCTGTATACAACAAGCCCACAGCAAGGATTATGCTCACTAGGGAACAATTGGAAGCATTCCCACTTCGATCAGGAACTAGACAAGGCTGTCCACTCTCACCACTTCTATTCAATATTGTACTTGAAGTCTTAGCCGAAGCCATAAGACAAGAAAGGGACATAAAAGGGATTCAAATCGACATGGAAGAAGTCAAGCTATCCCTATTTGCAGATGACATGATCTTATACCTGAGTGATCCCAAAAACTCCACCAGGAAGCTCCTGGAACTAATTGAGAAGTTCAGCAGGGTGGCAGGATACGAAATAAATAGTGCAAAAATCAGAGGCCTTCCTATATGCCCAGAATGAAAGAAGTGAAAAAGCCTTGAGAGAAACAATCCCATTTACTATAGCCCCTAAAAAAATGAAATACCTTGGTATAAACTTAACCAAGGAGGTAAAAGACCTTTACAATGAAAACTTTAAAACCCTAAAGAACGAAATTGACAGAAGACACCAGAAGGTGGAAAGACCTCCCATGTTCCTGGATTGGCAGAATCAACATTGTAAAAATGACCATCCTACCAAAGGCAATATACAGATTCAATGCTATACCAATCAAAATCCCAAAGCAATTCTTCAAAGAAGTTGACCAAACAATCTCAAAATTCATATGGAGGCACAAAAGACCCAGGATAGCAAAGACAATCCTGAGTAACAAAAACACTGCTGGAGGTATTACCATACCAAACCTTAGTCTATACTACAAATCCATAGTTGTAAAGACAGCCTGGTACTGGCTCCAAAATAGACACACAGATCAATGGATAAGGATTGAAGACCCAGATATAAGCCCACAAAATTACAGCCATTTGGTCTTTGACAAAGGGGCCCAAAGAATCCAATGGAAAAAGAACAGCATCTTCAACAAATGGTGCTGGCAAAACTAGATCTCCACATGCAGAAGATTAAAGCTGGACCCGTACTTGTCACCATGTGCAAGACTTAATTCAAAATGGATCAAGGGCCTTGATATAAGGCCAGAGACTTTAAAAACCATAGTTGAAAGAATAGGGAACTCCCTCGAGCTGATTGGGCTAGGCCAACACTTCCTAAACAGACATCCAATGGCACAGTCACTGCTACCAACACTCAACAGTTGGGATTTTGTGAAATTAAAGAGCTTCTGTTCAGATAAAGAGATTGTAACACGAGCTCAAAGGCAACCCACAGAATGGAAGAAAATCTTCACTAACCACATATCTGATAGAGCTCTACTGTCCAGAGTGCACAAAGAACTTAGAAAACTAAACATCAAGGAAACCAATGGCCCAATTAAAAAATGGGCCCTGGAACTTAAAAGAAATTTTACCAGGGATGAAATTAAAATGTCTAACAAATATCTTAAAAAATGCTCCACTTCTTTAGCCATCAGGGAAATGCAAATCAAAACTTCCCTGAGATATCATCTCACCCCCGTCAGGATGGCAAAAATCCACAATCCAAACAACAACAAATGCTGGAGAGGATGTGGAGAGAGGGGAACTCTCCTACATTGTTGGTGGGAATGCAGGCTCATACAGCCACTCTGGCGAGCCGTCTGGAGATTCTTAAAGAAATTAAAGATTGAAATGCCATATGACCCTGCTATCCCACTTTTGGGAATAACCCCCCATACAGCAGAGGTTCACCTTGATAGCACAAGCACGGCCATGTTCATAGCAGCACTGTTTACAATAGCAAAGTCATGGAATCAACCTAAATGTCTAACAGTTGACGAGTGGATAAGGAAACTGTGGTACATCTATACAATGGAGTACTACTCAGCCATCAAAAATGATGAATTACTGGAATTTGCTGGGAAATGGATGGAATTAGAAACAATTATATTAAGTGAAGTATCCCAAATCCAGAAAATTAAGCGCCATATTTACTCCCTAATAGGTGTTTCCTAGTACCAAACCCACCCAGCCCACCTTGAGGCACTCATAGGTAAATCCGTGTATTACAATAATTGCAAGGATTATGAACAGGAGGGATGGGGTTGGAGGGCCACACCAGAAACAAGGAGAGAAGTGACCATGTTACAGTAGATAAAGTAGGACTCCATCAAGGACTGCAAGTAAGTAATGTGACACCTGGTTAAGTTCACAGACGTTCATTCCTGATCATTTACAACTAAGGGGGTATGATCTCACCAGAAGGGGAGGACATATAGTCTGGCAGATAAAAAGTAACCATTGTACAAATTGGTGATTGACCCCTCCCTCACTGAGGTTTCCTACTTTTATTACATCTACCCTTGAATGTGCTCTTATAATAAGACTCCAGTTTAACAGCTTTTTGTCTCTGGCCAGGGGGTGACATACAGTGCCCATCACGATGGAGTGAAGGGCATTGCAGGAGCAGCAAAACTGCAAAAGAAAATCAACAAACCACAATCCAGAACTTCAGAGACTCTATATCAACCACCTAGAACTAGGCCAGACTAATCTCTCCCCATCCTGAAGCTCAGGGACATTTGCGGAAGAGGGGGCGGTAAGAGTGTAAGAGCAAAAGGATGGGAGGAGCAATGATTTGCAAGATACTCCACACAAGTTAGGGCCGAAGCAATCATAATAGGACTTTGCATGCCCTGCGCAATGTCCAACACACTATTGACCTCACAAAGTCTAGCATTAGCTAAAGGCACCAAGATCCTTGGAGGCAAGGGATTCGCAGCCACAGTAGTGTTCCTATGCTTAAGGGGAACACGGGAAAGGGTTCAGGGAAAAGCCACTGGGTCCTTGTACCTCATTGGAGAGGAGGACCCAGAGAAGAGTCAGGGATGCTTATTAAAGGACTCTCTGGGAATTGGGGTGGGAGGCACTGGGGGATGGGGAGGGAGGGGTGAGAGGGAGGGAGGAGCAGAGGGGTTCGGGGGAGGAGGAGGGAGGGTGGGAACCGGTGTACCTATTAAGTTTGTATGAGCGGAAATAATAATAAAAAATGTTTAAAAATGCATATTCTGGTGTTTATGCTCACAGATATATACCCATGCACGTGTGTGTACATGTCATTGTGCATGTTTATGCACACGGTACCGCCGATGCATGCAGGTGGTATGCATGCACTTTGCAGCCAAAGATGATGAAAAAGACCCAGATGAACAAGGCCTAAGTGGAGTCATGGCCACCCACCAAGTATCTTCAGTAGCTTCTTGACTCTTCAAATGCATGCAAGCAAGCAGAGCAACTGGAGTCAGATCCCAGAAATGCAATGAACTCTATTTCCTTGAAGGCACAGAAGCAGCATTGCCAGAGACTAGTTTAGGAGACTAGCAAAGACGAAGCTCTTTTAAATAAAAGTTTGCAGTCAAGAGGCTGGGATATAACTTAGATGGTAAAGATCTTGCTATACCAGTGGTGGGATTTGATTCCATTGTCAGAACCCATTTGGTATAGTGGTACACTTGTAATCCCAGAATTGGAGAAATAGGAAAAAGGAGGGAGAGAGAGAAAAGCAGAAGATAAGGAAGGAAGGAAGTGAGGGAGGGAGAAAGGGAGAAAAGAAAAGGAATGGCGGAAAGAGGAAAAGAGAGAGGAAGGAAGCAAGGAGGGAGGAAGAGAGGAAAAGAGGGAGGAGGGAGGGAAGGAGGGAGGGAGGGAGGGGGGAAGGAGGGGAAGTGAGGGAGGGAGAGGAGGAAGGCGCAGGGAGGAAGGGGGTAGTAAGGAAGAGAGGGAAGGCGAGGAGGGAGGAAGGGAAGAGGAGGGAAGGGAAGGGAGGGAGGAAGGGAAAGAGGGAGAAAGGAAGGGAGGGAAGAAGGGAAGGAGGGAGGAAGGAAGGGAGGGAGAGAGAAGGGAAGGGAGGCAGGGATAAGAGGAAGAGAGGGAAGGAAAAAGGAAGTAAAGAAGGGAGGAAGAGAGGGAGGGAGGAGAGAAGGAAGAGGGAGGAGAGAGAACGCAAAGGAGGGAGGAAGGAAGGATGAAAAGGAGAGAGGAAGGAGGGATGAAAAGGGGAGGAAGGAAGGACAGGAGGGAGGAAGGGAGGACAGGAGGGAGGAAGGGAGAAAAAAATAATAATAAATTAAAGAGAAAAATATTTTAATGCAGCCCAGGATATTTTCACAGGAACTTTAGAGTGAGCTCAATTCTCCGTCCTCAGAAGCGTTTATCTTTCCAGGCGTCATCTCTCCCAGTTTTCATGTGCTACAAGAGGAAGTCACCCACTCCATCATCCACCCCTTAGAGGGAAGAGGAACAAAATGCCTAGCCAGGTCATGGACGTGACTGGCGTTTATAAGAGGAGAGCGTGGTACATAGAGAGCCATTCTCCTATATCTGCCTCCTCCTGAAGACAAGTGCTCCCGTGGAGTCCAGGGTGATGTTGTTTACAAACGTCCTGATGGCCTGGGCAGCACACGCATCTTCACTGGTCCATCTCACCTGCATCTTGCTCTCAGCAGCCTGAGAAATGCACATCCTGCAATCACTCTGCTCCAAAAGACGCCTGCAAACTCCATGCAGAACTACTTCAATCCCAGCCTCTCCTTCTTAATAGCTTTATTAGCCATGGAGTGAAATGAGCATGAAAGCTAATAAATGAGGTCCACAAAGAGCAAATGAAATGCAGGTGCTCCGCACAGGTCTTCCCAATGCATAATAAAGCCCACCCGTTGAGGAGATCAGAAATCTTCCACTTGCTCCTTCAGTGGATTTTGGTGTTCCTTTATGTTCACAAAATAGAAGTTTGGTGGGTGTTGCAGAAGGCTGACTGGTTAGCAGACCCTGGAGGGAGCAGGAGCTAACTATTATGAAGAACAATCCAAATGGATTTCTCTCTCCAGAGAGCTTTTGGAAACAATCCCGCGTCCAAAGTGTGGATGAATGTGTCTGTCAGATGTTTCAAGCAAAGCCTGGCTTGCCTCCCTGGGTTTGTGTTCGAAACCCTCTTCTGAAGAAACATCTCACTCAGAACTACACAAATCCCTCCCTGTTGCCTGAATCTCCGCCAGCTGCCAGCCATGATATATGCGTTAACCCAGCTTTGAATCACCAAGCTCAGTTTCCAAGATCCTTGAGTGACATAAATATCACATAATAAAGCTTGACCTAGATAGGAAGTGAGTGTGGCTGCGTCTCTGATTCATCACTGGCAGCAACGAGCAGTACAGAGATGGGCTAAAGCGGTCAAGCCATATTCCTTTTGCCAAGGGGTCTCTCAGGAGGGGATTCTGGCTCCTGTGTCTAAAGCTTTTTAGGTGGCTCTGCAGATGTTACAGGCAGATATCCTCACGTTAGGTACTAAGCCCAAATATTTCAACCCCAATATCCCTCAACTGATATGCCATGGGTCCACAAGCCTAGAATTAACACATCAATCCTTCCATGGAGCGCACGTCTCCATCTTGGCTGGAGGCTGAGGCAAGGGAAATCAGCAGACGTCGAAGCGTAGCTAGTAGCCAAGTAACTAGAATGATTGATGGGCAGTTGTGCCTCTCTTCTCTGGTTTTGGATTAAAAAAAAAATTCCTAAAGAGCAAAGATGGTGGGCGCAATGGATTTGCCTCATTTTCAAAGTCCAGAAGTCAGAAATTCACAAATGTGAAGCCACGTGCTACAAGAGAGACTGAAAGTCCAAGTCCTCATGCCAAGCATCAGTTTCACTACCAAAAAATTAGGGGAAAAGGGAAGAAAAAAAATCGCAAAATCTTGGTGGAGTCTTTTGTTGCTGCTGTTATCACCATGGCCGCCACCGGCAATGCCAATCATTATAGCAGCAGAAAACCCATGAATAGCCACCACTTCCTGACACGAGTGACTCCAGGGCTCCGGGCTGCCTCAGGGCATGTGTGGCTTGTTTTCCAGAACCATCTACCCCGTGTGAGCAGGAGCAGGGCACGATCAACATCTTGGTCTTTGGAATGTGCAGTGTGGTCTCCCTACAGCTTCGCTTTGTTTTCATGCCTTGTCATTTAATAAGCAAGTAGGACATCACAGCTCTGTTGTGCCTCAGGACAGAGGAAACCAAGGGGAGAGAAAGAGAGAGAGAGAGAGAGAGAGAGAGAGAGAGAAGCATTGGCGTCCATGTGGACTCAATCCTTGTCTCTCCCTACTTTCACACACTGCTCTCCACCGCAGATTTTTCACATTTGAATCAAAGAAAGTGGTGCTCATAAAGTTCACTTAACCACATTGGGCGAAGAGTATTTCTGGAACAACCACACAAAATGCTAATGCTCCATCTAGCTGAGCTGCTGCTTACCCCCCTTCCCCCAGGTGGTCTCGGGAAAAGAAGTCAGAAAGTTTCAACTGGGATTTCACAAGGACTTCTCATTGCAAATTTAATCACTACAAACCAGCTACTGAAGAAAGCTATAAAGACCAGCTCAGCTCTGTCATGCAAAGGGTGGAAAAGACAGCTTTGATACTTGCTTGCTGCTTTTCCAACATGCCGGAAAGTGTACCCGACTTCCAAGATGCAGGTCTGACATGCAGGAAAAAAAAAACTTATGCTAGAAGATTCATGACTAGGAAAAATAATGACTGTGTTCACTTAAAAATAATCTAATGAGAAGTTAAACTAAAGAAAAAGGAAATTCAGCTTTCTACCCCAAGGCAGACTTCCTGCTCCTTAGGAGGTGACCTTCCATGCCAATCAGGATGCAGCCAAGGGAGGTGCAGAAAAAACAAAACGGAAAACAACAACAAACCATAATTCAGAACACCAAAGACCCTACATTATTCACCTGGAACCAGACCAACCAAATCTCTCCCCATCCTAAATCTTAGGGAACCTTGCAGAAGAGGGGGCAGCAAGATTGTAAAAGCCTAAAGATGGGGAGGACCAACAATCTGCAAGATACTCCACACAAGTTAGGCCTGCAGCAGCCAGAATTGGACTTTGCCTAACCTGCACAATGGCTGACATTACAACAACCCCCCAAAGTCTAGCATAGATCACAGGGGAGAAGGCTCCAGGCAGTAGGATCCTTCGAGGCAAGGAATTAACAGTCGTAATAGAGTTCCCATACTAATGGGGAGCCCAAGAAGGAACTCTAGGCTATGCCACTGAGTCCTGAACCCTCACTAGGGTGGAGGACTCAGAGGGAGATTTGGCATTCACACAAAAGGATGCTCCAGGGGATGGGAGGGAGGAAGGGGGAGGCACTGGGAAAGCGGGAGGTAGGGAGGGGGGAGTGAAAGGAAGGGGGGAAGGGAGAAGAGTGCAGGGGGAGATGACTGGGGAGGAGAGAAGGGAAGGAGAGGACAGGGTACCTATTGAGCTTGTATGATTAGGAAAAAATTCAATGTTGGGAAAAAAAAAGAAAAAGCATATTCAATGAAGGTCACAACATAGCAAGAAAGATCTCATAGCACCCTTTGCGGGGGTAGCGTGTCCAAATTGGTACAACCAGATTGCAAAAGCATTGCATGGCAGCTGCTAAGGTTGAACAAGGCCCTATTCAGCGACAGAGAAGTAAGAAACAGAGTGCATCGACATGGTCACATGGTCACTGAATGATAGGCAGGGGACTGTTCCTAACGTTCACTATTAATCTCCTGAAAATATCAGGGCTGTAGTATCCATGACTTCATGGCAAAGATATATGTTTTCCCAAGAACTGCACAGGAACTGACTTATCACCATCTCAACATAAAAGGGGAAAGATCTCAAGAGACTCCACGCCTCCCCGAGAGACTAAGAAGGACTAATACTGATAAGGAAGAAAAGGAAAATGTTTTCTTCAATGGTATATCCACTGATCGACGATGCTTGTTGGAGTGTGAATCATGTCATCAGAGACAAACCAGATGAAACACAGTGGACTGTACAAGTGAAAAGACCTGAAAAATAGTCAGGGGAGAGAAGTAAGGGGAGAGGGATAGGACTGAGGATAAATTCACTGTATTCATGTATGAAACACTAAATGAATAAAATATATGGAAAATAAAAAGAAACTCAACATCTGTTGCAGTTTGCCTACATAGTTGCTGATAAATCATCATCAAACGGCTTAAGGGAACAAGGGGTTTATTCTCTCTTACGATTTCTGGTTACAGTTGTTTGTCCATCTTAGCAGGAGAGCTCACACCAGCACCAGGGCTGAGGGAACTGGCCATATCTTCTCTACATAATGACTAAGAGAGGGACAATCCTTACTTGCCAGACCAGCATGTCTGGCCAAGTGTATACAATGAGCCGACTCTCCCAACCAGCTCTCTGTGTTTTATTCCAGAGCCTAGTCCCACCCACCATGAGCTGGGTCTTCCCCATCAGCTAGACAATCTCCTGCAAGTTTGCTCTGGGTTTAACTCAAACAACTAATTCTCTACCAATGTGCCCAGAGCTCAAACCCTCAAATGTCAAGTTTGACACCTGTGCCTAACCATGACAATGTCCATTAATGGAATTCATTATCAAATAATCAGATTCCTGGGTGAGATGTTGGGTTGGCAGATGCTTTTATGCAGCGGGGCTTATAAAAATGAATATTAAAATGCAATACAGCCTGTTCACTTAAGAGAAGGAGCAAAGGAAAGCAGGAATAAGCCAAGGCTGGAATCTCTACACAAAGGAGCATGTGGGCCATGAGCCACACTGTTCCACTAGCAAAGTGCTCGTGGGAGAACGCCACAGGAGTGGACGAGAAAATGAATGTCTGAGCTACACAAATGCAAGGAGAAGCTGAATAAGGTGTGTGCAGAGAACAGGCTAGAGACCAGCAGGTGCTGGAGAGAGGACGCGTGTGGCATGGGAACCAGAAGTCAGGACCAGGACATGGTCACCAGAGAAGGCAGCTCTCCAATCCTGTTACTGCCTGAACATGTTGCATGGGATCATGGCCTGAGCATGTTATTTGGGATCATGGAAAGTGTGCTATGAGACCTGGGCAATATCCTGGTGATGACAAAGGTACATTCCAGTGGCAGGTCTTTCACACCCTCCATGTAAAAAACGTCCATCACAGGACATCCTGTGTATGGAAAGATCCACCCCCAGAAGATGAGAGATAAGTTTGTAACTTAAGAATGGAAGACTAAGACCAGGAACTCTGGCAGAAAGTAGACTTTTCATCTGCAAGGACCAACTGATGTAACTTGTTTGAATTTCTAACATCGTCTTTTCTCCTGCCTATAGAGATTGTTAAAAAAAAAAAAAAAAAGACCATCCAAGAGGACAGAGACAGAGGCCACATCATCCCAATGAGGAATAAATCCTGACAGAGTATGTAGCATCTTCTGTTTCATGTATTATTTTTATTATGATTAAAATTTTGTACTGTCTTCGATTGCTGCATTTGAACTTGTATCTCACTTGAAAAGAATGTCTATTCAACCACACCTACAAGTTTCTTTACTTTTCTCATAACTCTGACCCATGTGTTTTCCTTCTCCTCCTCACTTTGGTTCCTTTTTCTTGCGCCTCGTTCCTCCCTCATTTTACTATTTAAATACAGATACCCCTAGCTCCAGAAGACAAAGTCTACAACCACATTTTCTGGCCAGCAAACCTTACTGGAGACACAAATGACATGCACAAGTGTTTTCAACCATACGTTGGCAAGGGAAACACTATTAAATCATGGTACCTGCTACTGGAGGTATCTTCTGCTCTCCCCAAATATCAACACAGTGTGCAAATTGAAGCGTAGAAAAATCACTAGGATAATGGAGCACAAAATAAAAGTTGAAATATAAGCCACAACAAAGAAACTAAGGAAACATAAGACAGGAAAATACTATGAGGCCTTCACAGGTTCTCAATACTGAAAACCAAAGTTAAGATAGCTGAACAAAACTGAAAAAAAAAATCAACAAACCATAATCCAGAACATCAGAGACTCTATATCAATCACCTGGAATTAGGCCAGCCTAATTTCTCCCCATCCTGAAGCTCAGGGAAATTTGCGGAAGAGGGGGCAGTAAGATTGTAAGAGCACAAGGATGGGAGGAGCAATGATATGCAAGATACTCCACATAAGTTAGGGCCAAAGCAATCATATTTGGACTTTACATGCCCTGTGCAATGTCCAACACACTATTGACCTCACAAAGTCTAGCATTTGCTAAAGGCACTAGGATTCTGGGAGGCAAGGGATTGACAGCCACAGTAGTGTTCCTATGCTTAACGGGAACACAGGAAAGGGTTCTGGGAAATGCTATTGGGTCCTTGCACCTCATCGGAGAGGAGGACCCAGAGGAGAGTTTGGCATGCACATTAAAGGATGCTCCGGGGATGGGAGGGGGAGGCACTGGGGGATGGGGAGGAAAGGGGGAGGGGAGGAAGGCAGAGGGGAATAGAGAGTTGGAAGAGGGGGGACCGGTGTACCTGTTAAGTTTGTATGAGTGGAAATAAAAAAATTAAAAAAATATTATCTACCCAAAATTAATTAATTAATTAATTAAAAAAGAAGATAGTTGAAATACCAGGAAAAATATTTACTTTTAAAAATGTTGATGACCATATAGATGTTTCAAGTAAGCAGATGAATGAAGTAAGGAAATCAATTTAGGATCTAGAAAAGCAAGTTACTGAAAAGGATGAAGTGGTCAATAACACAGAAAAAAAAAAAAACTCAAAATCATGGAGAAAAAGTTCACAATGGAATTCGGGGCTCTGTAAAGAACCAAACTGAAATTATGTAACTGAAAGAATCAGTCAAAACAAAAAACAAAACATAATAGAAAGTACCACAAATAGGTCCAAGCAGAAGAGCAAGAGTCTAGAAAAACAAGAAGTCAGAGCCAAATGCCATGAGCACACAAGAAATAACAGACTAGGGAAAAGATTAATGAATGGATGTAGAAGAGACCAAGAAAATAAACACTGAATAAATCAGAATTGGTTCTTTGAAAAGATAAGCAAGAATAAGAAACTCCTAATCAAGCTAAGTAAAAGAAAGAGAAAAAGGCTACCCAAGTTAATAAAATTAGAGAGGAAATGGAAGTTATAGTAACAGACTCCAGTGAAACACCAAGAATCATTAGTGAATATTTAGGGAAATTATTACAAAATCAAAAAAAAAGAAGTAAGCAAGTTCCTAAATAAATATGACTTACCAAAATTAAATTAACAATATATAAAACAACTCAAACAGGTACATAGTAAGCAACTAGATTGTAGTAGTAACTAAAGTCTCACCACAAAGGAAAGTTCATGACTAAGTAGGTTTACTGCTCTACATTAACATTTCAGGAAGATCTGACAATAGTAATCCTCAAGCTGTTTCACAAAATGCCAAGGAAAAGATCATTGCATTTTGTGAAACCCTGATTACTCTGATAACAAAACTGTATAAGGGCATAACAAAAAAGAGAACTGAAGACCAATTTCTCTGATGAACATAGACGTCAAAATTCTCAAGAAAATGCCTGCAAACAAAGCTCAAGAAGATTATGCATTGCAACCAAGTTGGCTCTATCGCAAGGGTGCAAGGCTGTTTCAATATATGCGAATAAAGAATTTTAATAAACTATGTAAACAGACTAAATAGAAATTACATGATCATTTAATAAATGCATAAAGAGCATGTGACAAAGTTCAACATGCCTTTATAATAAAATTCCTGAAGAAACTCAGAAAATAAGGAACATCTCAAAATACTAAAGGCTCTGTAAGGTATACCTATAATTGTTATTATACTAAATGGAAGAAATCGAGAGCATTTCTCTAAAAGTGGTAATGAAATAGGGGTGATCTCTCTCTCTCTTCTCTCTCTCTCTCTCTCCCCCCCCTTACTCAATATAGTGATCAAAATCTTAGCTAGTAACAATAAATAAGAAAAAATAAATAAGAAGGATATAAATAGGAACGAAGTCAAATGACCCTATTTGTAAATGATATGAAACTATAGCTAGAAAAACCTATGGAGTCCATCAGAAGTCTCTCAGACCTATATTAAAGTTTCAGGATACAAAATCAACAGACAAGCAATAGCTTTTCTATTTGCTAATAATGAACTTGCCAAGAGAGATATTAAGAAAAGTATCTCATTGACAATATCTAGAAACAAACATAACCAAAATAATGAAATACTCTACAATGAAAACTTTCCAGACACTGAATAAAGAAATTGAAGCAGATATTAGATGGTAGCAAGACTTTCTATGGAGCTAAGAAGATGAGTCAGTGGTTAAACTACTGTTGCATAAGAAAGAGGAACAGAATTCAAATCCTCAAATCCAATTTAAATGATCAGTGTACATAGTAATTTCAGCCTCAGAAGACAGAGATTTGGGACCTCCAAAGCAAGCAAACCAGCAAAACTAGTTTTATCAATGACTAACCCAGAGTTTAATTAGAAACCCTATCTCAAATATAAGGTGAAAGCAGCAAGTATGGTTCCCAGTATCAACCTTGGTCTCTCCAAATATGCATGCACACATACTCACTCACATGCATCAATATACATGTGAACCTGCATACAGACCCCACAATACACTTTAAAATGGAAAAGCATCTTCCATGCTCATGGATTAACATTGTGGAGATGGCTATACTAACAAAGTAAGTCTACAGATGCATTGCAATCTCTACCAAATAACACTACCCCAAAAATCTAGGAAAACAACCTAAAACTGATATGGAAATATAAAATATCCTAAACAATCAAAGCAATCATGAAAGAGTGAAGATAAAAAAAGAAGAATGTGGGAGGTATCACACTACCTGACTTCAAATTATACGACAGAGCTATAGTGACACAGACAGATAAGTTGACCAGTGGAAAAGAATACAAGATTCAGGGGCTGGGAAGATGGATTAGTGGGTGAAGGTATTTGCCACCAAACCTGATGACTCTAGGAGCCCAAATGATGGAAGTAGAAAATCTACTCTTGCAAGTTGTCTTTTGACTTCCTTTTTATGTATACCACTACACATGTACACACACACACACACACACACACACACACACACACACACACACATACGTATACACACATAATAAAAAAAATTAATGTAATAAGAATTTTAAAAAGAATATAGGACTCAAAAATAGACCAACACTGCTAAAGCTCCTAATTTTTAACAAAGGTGTCAAACTATTCAACAGAGGAATGCTCTTCAACAAAATAGTCCAGAAAAACTGTATATCCCCCTGTTGAAAAAATGAAATTACTTCCTTGTCTCTCATCCTGTACAAAAAATCAATTCAAAATGGACCAAATAACTTAATATAAAACCTTAAACAATGAAACTATGGGAGGAAAATACTTCATGACAAAGGTCAGTATAGGCAAGAACGTACTTGGAAAGATCCTAATCACCAAGAATAGCCCCAAGAGTTGACAAATTGCATGAAATTCTATGCTCAAATGAAACCGTCATCAGAATGACAGACACACACAGAGTGGGAGAAAACGCTCACAAATTAGACTTCAGACAAGGTAACATCTAGATTGTACTAGGAACTTCAAAACCTAAATACCCTAAATGCATGTTCTAATTAATAAGTCAGCTAATGAGCTGACCAGACAGTTTTCAAAAGGAGAAACAAAAGTGGACAATAAATTAGTGTTTAAAAGTTAAACATTCTTAGTCATCAGGAAAATGCAAACTAAAATTATATTGAGATTTCATCTTGCTCTAGTCATAATGACTAACATCAAGGAAATAAATGACATCAGGGATCTAGGGACATAAGCCTGTTAGTAAAATGTTTGACTTGCAAGCACAAGGACTGAGTTCAACTCCCCAAAACCATATGAAAGAAGCCAAGCATGGCAGCACATTCGTGTAATGTCAGTGCAAGGTAGAGAGAGAGAGAGAGGCAGACCCCTGAAATCTCATTAGCAGTCAGCCTTGGCCTGCACGTTGAGCTCCAAGCCAGGGCAAACCCACACACATGCAAGATCTGTTTAGGAGAGCAAACATACAACATGCTCTCATATTGTCTTCTCAAGCCTGGCTTATTTCACCTATCATGGTGATTTCCAGTTGCATCCATGTTCTTGCAAATTTCGCTGAATAAAATTCCATTGCACTTATGTACTACGCTGTCTTTACCATTCATTGACTGATAGGCATCGATCCTGGTTCATTTCTTGCCTATTGTGAAAAGAACAACACGAAGCATGTATCTCTCTGGTAGGACTTAGAGGCCTTTGTGAATATGCCTGGAAGTAGTAAAGCTGGGTCAGAGAAGCCACTTTTGGTGCAGGAAGATTTCAACTCCAAAGAAATCCAGAGAAGGACTGGAACTTGTCATGTTAAGTAAAATGAGCTATGTTCAGAAAGACAGATGCCACATTTTCTCTCATACAATGGAGGCTTAAATTTGCGTGTGTGTGTGTGTGGTGTGTGTGTGTGACAAAGACAGAGACAGAAAGGCAGAGAGAGAGAGTGAAAGAAAAAGAGAACAAGAATAAGAAAGAGAGAGAGATAGAAAGGGAATATGTGAAGGGAAAAAACAGTCTATACATAGATGGGGAGAGAAACAAGGATAAACATCCACAAAGGGCGGTGGAGAACACTGACATATGAGCTCTTGCCCTGGCTGAGGGGCAAAGAAGAACCTGACTTGTGTCTTACACAGTTCCCAATACAGTAGTTAATATTACCACAGAATTCAAGTAGGAATAAAAGCAAGAGTTGAGCTCAGATTTCTCTAAAGCAATATCATCAAGGCCAGAAACTCGCAGACAAGTAGCTTCAAACGAACAAAGGAACAAAAATATCGCACAACTACTTCTTCACACATGAAAGGTAAAAGGAATGGTTATAATGGTGTAGAAAAGATGGTGTGTGGGAGGCCTTCTTGCGACAAAACTGAGCATGAAATTCTACGAGCAAGGAAATAGAACAACAAAGGGAAGAGGTTTAGAACAAGAATTATCAGTGGCCAAAGTGCAGAGAATAAGTGAGTTATGAACCACTCTGCCTCAAAGAGATTGTCTAAACCACCCCCTCTCCAAGGCTCAGGGGGCATCATGCAAGAAGGGGTGGTAAGAATACAAAAGCCAGAGAGAGGGGAGGGGCACTGCCAGACAGAATCTTCTAGACATGACAGGATTGCTGTGTCCATGAACTTCCAGCAATGTCTGCTTCCACTAGACCTGCATAAGATTCAGCCTATCAACATCCATCAGGGAAAGATCTTGAGAAGCTCCACCTGTGCCCACTGACAGTATCATCTATGCGCCAAATACCAGACATATGTCAGTACAGGCAACCTGGACCAAACTCAGAGGGCCACACAAGCAAAAAAAGACATGGAAGTAAGAAAGAGACTGGTTGGGAAAATAAAAAATAAAAAACGTTGGTGGTAGGAAAAGGAAGGGGTATAGGATTGGGCAGTATAGGTGAAAGAGACACAAATTAATCGTATTCACCTCTGAAACTGCCAATGAATAAAAATTCAAATTAAAAATAAATAGCTAAGAAAACTAAAAACAACCACAAACCGTAATTCAGAACACCAAAGGCTCTACATTAATCATCTGGAACCAGACCAACCAAATCTCTCCTCACCCTAAAGCTCAGGGAACCTTGCAAAAGAGGGGGCAGCAAGATTGTAAGAGCAACGATATGCAGGATTCTCCACACAAGTTAGGGCTGCAGCAGCCAGAATTGGACTTTGCCTGACCTGAAAAATGGCTGACATGTCAACAACCCCCAGAGTCTAGCATGGATCACAGGGGAGAAGGCTCCAGGTAATGGGATCCTTCGAGGCAAGGAATTAACAGTCGTAATAGAGTTCCCATACTAATGGGGAGCCCAAGAAGGGGCTCTGGGCTATGCCACTGAGTACTGAACCCCCACTAGGGTGGAGGACTCAGAGGGAGATTTGGCATTCACACAAAATGATACCCAAGGGGATAGGAGGGAGGAAGGGGGGGCACTGGGAGAGGGAGAGGGAGAGGGAGAGAAGGGGTGAAAGGAAGAAGAGGAGAGAGTGCAAGGGGGTAGATCAGGGAAGGGAGGAGGGAGGGAGAGAATAGGGTACCTATTGAGCTTGTATGATTAGGAAAAAAATAAAATGTGGGAGAAAAATAAATTAATCAATAGCTAAGAATAAAGTCAAAGAAAAACAAAACAAAAAAACATAGACAAACCACATTTGGCCCCAGTTAGCAATGTGGCCACCCCTGTCTTTTCTGAATGGTCTCCTCATTTTACAACCAACCTGAAATCTGAGTTCTCAATGGCCCAATAAGAAAGGGTTTTTTAAAATATAAAAAAAAAAAACTGTTGACTAGTATTAAATTCACTGAAATATAAAACTTAATCTAAGTAGCTGTGAAAATTTCTGGATCATAGGTTCTTCTCATATTATTGAAAGCTTATCTCTGCTGTATTGAGGAAGAATTTAAAAATATTTTAGTTAAAAACTACTGTGTGTTTTATGATCCCAAGCTTTATCTCTCTCTCTCTCTCTCTCTCTCTCTCTCTCTCTCTCTCTCTCTCTCTCTCTCTCTCTCTCCCTCTCTATCTAGCTCCTCACAGTCAACTATCAACACAGAGGGACCTGAAATGCTGTTTGTGAATCTTCCAAACAGTTGTTTCTGAGCAGTGCTATTTCAGGTAACTTTTTTTTATTCTCCCTTGCACGCTCCACTTCACTGCATTTTTATTAAAAATTAACATATATGTTTATGAAAATAGTAGTCATTATTCTCTCCAAAATGAAAAATAAACTGGTAACAACATAAACAAAAATAAAGTCAACACACAAAAGTCAGGTAAGAAACGCAGTTCCCTTAGCAACGCTGAAGGAGATATTTAACTGTAATCAGCATTCGACAAACACATAATTTAGCAATCAACAAAGTAAATGACAGTCGGCTTGTAAATTATTCATATCTTAATTTTTCAACTGTTTATTCTTTTCAAATATTTATCTCTTCCTTCAACCAGGCACATTAATTCAGAAGTCCAAATTTTTTTTTTAAAAAGGACAAAAATTTGTATCAAGTTGAGTTTAAATTACATATCAAAAGTCCAGGTCCAATAGAAACAGGTTTGAACTGAAATTTCCAGAAAAGATGTCATATCTGTGTTGAACACCCTACAAGTTATGAATGTCTTCAGATAGCATCTAAGACCTACAAGAGACGTTTCCCTGGTTTGCTGAACCCTGCCGACCTGATATTTCCACCAATATACTTTAAAGGATCTTGGTATGTGACTTTCTTTGTTCTGTTAGTATAAAAACATCATGAAATAATTGTTAACCTGGAACCATGACACTGAAGAAACCTGAATCTATGCCCCTAGACCACACTTGCATTTGGCTTCAGAATGAACCATCTCTTACTCCCTCTGAGGTGAGCAGAACAGAAGAGACATCCAATTAAGATAAACAGCTAAAACTATCTAAATGGTTGCAACAGTATGTAGCTTATTGAGCCCAGCTTCTTTAAAACCACAGTTTTTGCTTGAGACATTGCCTCAATATAATATAAGCACAGCCAGGCTTCTGAGCCACACAAAGGTGTTTGGCCCTCTTGATCTCTCTTTTCCACAGCATCTGACATCCAAACAGGACTGCTTCTGTAATCACGTCCTCTACAAATGCATCCGAGGGCCTCTCCCCTCCGCCCAATATCGCTCTGACTTCCCGTGGGCCAGTCTGGCAGCCTGCCCTGACCCTCCTCCTCTCATTCCGCTTTCATTCATTTCCATACCAGATACTTTTCTCGTGACTACAGCAAAATTCTGAAGGTAACGCAACGTCAGGAAGCAAGGGTTTCTTCTGTTTGGCACTGTCTGTCATGACAGGAGATTGATGGCAGCCAAAGTGTGAGAAAGCTGGTCATGTTGTGCCCGCTGTCAAGAAGCAGGTGAGAGGCGAATGCTGGCGCTCAGTTCACCACCTCCTGTTGATTCAGCCAGGACCCTAGTCCAAGGGATGGTGCTGCCCGCATTTAACATGGATCTGTCCACCTCAGTTAACCCAATGGAGACGACACCCACGGGTCACAGGCAAGCCCTAGGCAATGCTAAAGCCTGTCAAGTTGACCTTTTGAACCATCACATCTCCTTGGATTACTTGCTGAGAGAGGCCTTGGTCAACCATATGAATGGGTTCTCTGACGTCGACTGACTGAAAATCTCACAAATCAACAGATAACCAAGCTGGCTCAGGGCCCTGGAGAGAGACCATTGTCCAAATTGGGAAGGCGAAGAAACTTTTCCCAAGAGACAGAAGGAAAAGGAGCCTGACACATGGGGGTACTGAGTGCGCAAAGATGCTACAGGCAGAGAATGTGGGGGGTCCTTGGGGAATGGCCTGTCATGGTTGGAAATGTGTCCCCCACAGTCTCATGTGTTTGGGAAGGTCACGGCACCTTTAGGAGGTGGAAGAAGACAGTCCCAGGAGGTGGGCTTTGAGGCAGATTAGTCCCACCTTACTTCTGGGAGAGGTCTGTTTTTATAGCAAGCAGTCTAACAGCTCTCAGCCTCCATGATGTCTGCAGTGACTTAGGCCGCCTCCATCTTCTGCCGGCCAACCATGCTGCTTCCGTCATGAAAGACTTCATCTCTCCCCTCTGGTACCATAAGCTGAATAAATCTACCTTTCTCCCTCTAAGTCGTTTGACTTTGGGTGCTCTCTCACAGCAACAGAAAAGAGTAACTAGTATGTGGCCTAACCATTCTTTAAATCGGAAGTATTCAAAGGAAGAAAAAAGACAGCAGAGGGGAGGCTGTACTGGTGACCCGCTAACCAGGAGAGGATGTTAACCAGACTGAGACACAGCTGACAGCCCTGAATGCAAAGAAGAGTCACCTACAGATCAACCTCAACACATGAAGCCCTGATTTTCTCATATCAGCAGTTCTTCGTTTATATGTATTTTGCATCAAAGTGGTGGACATTGCTCTGAAGGGGGAAAAAGTATGATGTCATGATGAGGGGTTGGTTAAAAAAAAGGGAGGGGCAAAAAAGATGGTTCAGGGGTTAAGACTCTGCCTCATAAGCAGGTCGTAAGTTCGGATCCCAGGTCCATGTAAAAACGCCAGGCAGAAATGGTGATGGCCTGCACTTCTGGCCTTAGTGAACAGAGCTTGGGAAATCTCAGAGGGAAGCCAAAAGGAGGTAGAAACAATCCAGGATGATTCCCACGCCCTTGGTCCTCCACAGGGACATACAATGCTCTCTCGCTTGCTCTCTCTTTCTCATACACACATATGCATGCAAAATAAGTAAATAATAATAAGGAAATGGAATCTTAGATCACCATTCACCATCAAATTAAGGTGAAAGTCTGCCTTTGAGTTCTTGACATGCACATAGTAAATCTGTTTGAAATGCAAAAACAAACAAGAAAAAAGCATTTACTGTATGTGACTCATGTATGTATGTATAAAATTATAAAAGGAACCACTGAAAATCAATAGGGAAAAGATCAATGTTTATAAACAATTGGATAAATATATGAACATGCAACGATCCCTAAAATAAATGAAAATGTAAAGTGTGTGGGTGAAAAAATTGTCAGGTAAAAATGTGCAAAGTTTTAATCGAAGAAAATTATATTTATATATATAATTACCTAACCTGGGAAAAGTATCAGCTACTGATAACAGGGACTTTATTTTGGACAGTGTAGATATTTCCCTGTCATATAGCTGGTTGGAGGGTTCAGTTAGGAAGCTTCTTTCTAAGTGACATTTATAACATAGATCACAGCTCCTGAAAACGCATTCATTAATTCCACCATCACATTTTAGAACTACAACTGACAGAGAAAAATTAGACTAGATAATAGATTTCATTTTTCATTATTTTGTTCTGAAACAAGATTTCCAATGACAATATTTAATTAAGACATAGATCTCAAAGCATTGTAGTCTACAGTTGAAATAACAAATACATATTGACTAACATAGAACAGAATTTTTTGAGTTTTTTGTTTTGTTTTGTTTTGTTTTTTGTTTACTTTTATTCTTTCAAAGTTTCATGCATGAATACAAAGAATTTCTGTCATTTGCACCCCTTTTTCCCAAATCCCATCCTTCCTCCCTTTGCCACTAACACCTTCTTCCCACCAGTCTCTCTTTTTGCATGTGTGGCTCATTGAGTTTCTTCTGGGTTTTCTTGAATGGCATGTACCCAAGTATTTGCTAGGCCATGGATATGTCATTGAGGAAAACAGCCCTCCTGCCCCCACATCCAGCAGGAACCCCCAATAGTCTCCCAGGGAGGAGTGGAGTCTCTTCAAGTCTTCTCCCTTTCATGGTGAAATACTGTCCGATACATTTTAATTAAGAAGGGAAGTCACACAGAAAACTTGACACAGCAGCATCTCAATTTTAAGAGAAGAATTTAGGTATAATTTCTCAAATTGATTTTGAATGTCTATAGTCAAGAATACTAACACTGATTTTTTTTTTACTAAAACGTGGAATTCTTGATAATTTTAATTAAGTTTTCTGTCCAATGTTTTCGTAAGGTTGATTTATGAAATTTTTAGATTCTAGAATAAAAAATCGGTTACCTTGCCAGCAAAAGGGAGAGAAAAAGAGAGAGAGAGAAAGAGAGGGAGGGAAAGAGGGAGGGAGATAAAGAAACAAAGAAAGTAAATTAGCCCTGATTTGAGTGTGTCCATGTGCATGTGTGTATGTATGTGTGTATGTGCGTACATGAGTGCGTGCGTGCGTGTGTGTGTGTGTGTGTGTGTGTGTGTGTGTGTGTGTGTGTTTATGCTCCTACATGAGTCTGAACACAAAAGTTCATGGTAAAAGGTGGAGGTGACCACAGGGGGTGGTAGCAATAAAAAACAACTTTGAAAATGCCATTAATAAAACCTAATACTTGCACATTGATTTTCATAACAGTTACTCTGGTTAGAACAAAAGGGCTTTAAATTTTTAAGCAGCACTAGCATTCGCTGAAGAAGAGAAACATCATTTAACTTGTTAGTTAAAAAACAAACTCAAAGGGAGCCAAGTAAGAAGGACCACGGCTCAAAAATACAGGTTTACTTCAAGCACCAAGCTCCAACATGGTAACAGGTTACAGCAGCAGAACAAAGAGAGTTATAAACCAAGAAATTTTTTTTCAACCACTTTGGTGAGAATGTCAAGTGGGAAATTTACTGTAGTAAATTGAAGAAGTCCCTTCTCCTGGGCCTCTGATGTATCTCATGACACTCTTATCCTTTGGATTGATGGAAGTTAGTTTGTACATTCCAAAAGATTTACCTACTAGTCCCAAGGATGCTAGTCATACAGAGTTAGCAATAATGCTATTAAGAGGGCCAAAGACAACCCAAGACAGGTTGTCCTTATAACATCCTAGCTATGCACAAAGTACAGACATTCTAATTAGCCAAAACCTTGTAGAATGTGGGGTTTTTTTTCTGGGACCTTCAATTCACAAATCCAAACTACTCTATGGAAGTTTAAGAGAGATTTAAAGTTTCTTTCAAGAAAACATAGATGTGCATCATTTCTGAATGAGTAAGCAAGAAAAAATGAACAATATTAAAAATTGAAATATAAGTCTCTGTAAGGTGGTCAGAAAAATGTTGGAAGAACTTTGTGGGCTTATTGTAATGAGTTAAGCATTGTTTGTCATCAAAATAGTGGTTTAATTTAACAACTGCAAGTCTTGGAGGTTCTAAAGTGCTTAAGAAACTTTTTTGTATGTTTGTATGGTACATGTGTGTGTGTTTACATGTGTGCATATGTGTGTGCAGGTATATGTATATATATGCACTCAACTGTGTGTGCCTGTGGAGGCCCAAGGGTGACATCAGGAATCATTCTTGATCACTCTTCTACCTTAGTGTTGTGAACCTGGGTCTGTAATTAAACCTCATTAGAACTTGTCTGGCTAGCCAACTTGCTAGAATTAAAGCCAGGACACAGGCTAACATTTTTATACGGGATCTAGGATTAGAACTCAGGTGTCTTTGCTTGTAAGCAAGGGCTTTAACCACTGAGCCATTGTCTAGACTTCAAAATGCTTAAAGCACATTTTGCTTTAAGAAAGCATCTCATCATGATTTTATTTCTTCCATCATTTCTGGCAGTAACCTTCTTAATGTATGTTTTCTTTACCTATCTGTATGTGTTGGCATGGCAATAGAATGTATTCTATACATCACGTGACTGAATCCAGTTGCCACAGGAATTATCACAAGTCCTAATGGATGGATAATAATAATCAAGTTGCCCTTTGTTCTTGAGAGTGATCAGTTCCTTTACTCCCATGACGAAAATGTGAAAAGAACAGAAGACAGGAGCTCTCGCAAGACACACGTACACAACTGGAGGCAGATTAAAGACAAGTACCTGGTCCTACGATACGAACTGCTGCTCTTAAGCTTGTCTCTGGGTACTGGGAACAGCATTCCCAGGGATACGGGGTCTGGGCTGAACCTGGAAGGAAGCTGAAGACAGAAAAGCAGGAAGTCTTGGCAAGTGATGCAGCCTGCCTCTCTCAGAGTACCTGGAGACAAGAGGGGAGTCTAGGAAAGCAACAGGACCACAGTACAAACCACCAAACGTTAGGTTTAGCTTATTTCCCTTTCTACTTTTTTGGGGGGCAAACTTATTGAATTTTTAACTGGCAGTAATTATCTATAATTATATATTTAATCAGCAATATTTATCTATTTGTGGGGCACATCATCACATTTTGATACAGTTACAGTTATGCATGAGCAAAGCAGCCTGATGAATATATTAAATATACTGCATCCACTCTGCACATACCTGTCCTGTCCTTATGACTTTTCATATCTCCATTTTTCTCTGAGTTCCAGCAGTGCTTATCCCACAGCTACCAGACTCTCAAATCTATTTTCTGCAAGGAGCATCATGGCTCAGGGTTTTGTAAAACATTTATTCAAGTTCTATTTATGATTATCTTATCTCAGGAGGTTGGGGGGGAAGAAATCATGTGTCAGAGTGAGGAGGACGTTCCTCAATAGATTCCCCTTAAGAAGGAATTAAAACAAAAAATTATATAACCATGTATATGTTAGATATTAAGTGCATTTTAGGTTGAACTGTGCCATCAATCAGTGGAACCTGGCTACGTACATGTTTTTATTTTCATTATACATAAAAGGTCCTATAATTCCATTTTGTGCTTTTTCCCACCACAGTTATTAATGTTTCCTATTTTCACTCTCAAAAAGGTCTTGCTATAAAAATAAGTTATATGGTCATCTTAATCAGCCAAATTTTGTTCCCCTTTATAAAAATACAAATTTAAGAATAATCAGGCCCCACTCCCTTGCATATTCTTAGGACAAAAGTCATTGAAAAGCAATTTCTCATATCTGATGTTACATCTCTGAGGGGCACAGGGTGTATGCAAATATGTATCTGTTTTGTTGAGCAAGAACAGAGAAGGGAATATTTTTTTAAGGTGGCCTAAGTAAATCTCTCTCCATCCTAAAGCTCAGGGAACCTTGGGGAAGAAGGACATCAAGACTGAAAGAGCCTAAAGATGGGGAGGACCATCGATAGACAAGATACTCCACTTAAGTCTGGGTTGCAGTGGCCAGGACATTGCTGCAATGTGATATGTGTGATATGACCTTGTCTGACCTGCACAATGGCTGACACGTCAACAAGCCCCCAAAGACTAGCACGGATCTCAGGGGAGAAGGCTTCAGGCAGTAGGATCCTTAAGAGAAAGGGTTAGACAGATATAACAGAATTCCCATGCTCGTGAGCAGCCCAAGAAGGAGCCCTAACATACACCACTGAGTCCTGAACTCTCACTCATGTAGACGACTCAAGAGGGAAATTCAGCGCCCACATAAACAGATGTTTTGGAGGGTGGAAGGGAGCAGGTGGAAAACACCAAGAGAAGGAAGGAGGAAAGGGGAAGAGAGAGAGGGAAGAGGGGAGAGTGGGATTGCGGGACAACAAGGGGAAGGGAGGGGGAAGATACCTACCCATTGAGCTTGTATAATTAGGTAAAAAATAATAATAATAAATATAGAAATAAAGTGGGCTGAGGACAATTCATGAGATTGCTGAGTTCAATGACTATGTCCACGCTTCCCAAGTGTTTCCAAATGATGGAAGGCTCTCTCCACGGAGCATTAGTCTATCTCTGCATCACTGGGCAGAATACCAGCTCCGTGCGGCATTCACCCAGACGGGGACTGAAGCCCTCAACACCCTTGTGTGTGGGCAACATGCACACACTTCTGGAAGGGCTCATCAGACTTCAGAGTTAGTAAACTATTTGGGTTCATCCAGAAGTCACACTTCAGTCACCTACTTGAGATATTTTTTAAACTCTCCCATAACATTTTTTAATCTAAGAACTTTTCTTGATTCTCTATATTTGCCCATTTGTTTTATTAATCTCTTCTGTTATCTTATTTAGTTATTGTGATTTATCCTGGTAATATCAATTAATCTCAAATAGATTATTTCTCCAAATCGATATTTTTAATTTTCAATACTGTTTTGAAATGATAGATAGATAGATAGATAGATAGATAGATAGATAGATAGATAGATAGATAGATAATGACAGATAGATAGACAGAGACAGACAAGCAGGTGGCGGATGGACAGATGGACGGGCAGGCGGGCAGGTGGATTGACAGATTAGATAGATAGAAAGATAGATAGATAGATAGATAGATAGATAGATAGATAGATAGATAGATAGATAGATAGATAGATAGATGATAGATAGACAGATAGACAGAGATAGATAGATAGATAGATAGATAGATAGATAGATAGATAGATAGATAGATAGATAGATAGATAGATAGATGATGGATAGATAAATTAGATACACTGATAGATGATAGAGACAGACAGACAGATAGAGAGAGAGAGATAAAACTGACAAATTTTACCATATAAAAATATTGATGGAGGCTTTTATACATTTATTCTTATGTGGCAATATGACATCACTATCTGTTCAGTTTTAAGACACAGGTACTACTAAACACTCAATATAATGTCCAAATATTTAGAAAACTATTATGAGGAAAAAGGAAAGATTCGCACTAAGAAATAAGAATACAACCAGAAGGAGCCAAACTTAGACAGTGGTATTATTTGGGGATAAGTCTTCTCTCCTGCTCTTGAATCCTTTATCCTTTCTCCAAACATTCCATCAAAGAAGGGAGGGGGAAACAGACAGACAGACAGACAGACCTGCTGATTCAGGAACCGTAACCCCAAGCAGCCCAGGGTACCACGTCTTCTAGTTGATCACTAGCATCCAAAGCCATTCACTCATTGGTGAGTCGGGACCCTGAAATGATACACATTCCTCCATTCACTTGCATATCCCAGAAGACTGCTCCAAAGCCAGCTATCACTTCTATTCAGTCCAGAATTTACTAATGGTTTGATGTCATTTGTTTTCGCTACCAGGGCTCATGGTCAGTCCATCCACCCCCTCACCATTACTGCTACAATTTCTTCCCCCAAATCCTTAAAGCTTTACAACAACACTGCCTGCTCCTTTGCAGCTACAAGAAACGAATTTCTCTGTTGGGTAGCATCCATGGAGAAGCGAAGAGCTGGGAGAATCAGCCTTGTAGGACTTGCATGAGTATCTGGAACAGAAGTTGAAACGAGTTCATTAACGTGCCTCAGCATGCTTAAAACAAGTCCATTCCATTACAGTAGGCAGATATCTTAGGAGAATGCAAAGTAACCCAAGAGAAAATTCTCCAGTCCAATAACAAGACAGAGCAGACCCATCTCCAAGTCCTTTAGCCACACCACTTCCTTCTAGAACTTTGCCTATCGTATCCAAGGGCACCAACAATGGAAGCAAGTGTGAAATCAGTTGGCAGAGAACACAAGTACATGAGTTCTCTTTCCTGAGTTGAAAGCGCCTCAGGACTCAGTACTCCTCCCAGTCTTCCCCTAGCTCTGTAACCAAGTAGTCATATTTTGGAAGGTACTGAAGCTACATACCCATATGGTGGATTTTGTACTTCTAAAGAGTTTATTGGTGTTGCAACTCCTTGCTTAGCCTGTGGTCCATCTGTGGAATCACTGTCAATCAGGGTTACGTTACGGTCATTACACTTCTGGTGTGAATATATTAGACCATTCTTGTGTGATCTGAGGAGGTCAACCTAAGAGGAATGGCAGGAAGACAGATAGTGTGGTCATCTGCCATGCTTGCTCACTCTCTTCAGTGACTGGGCAAATGCTGAAATTTTTAAAGCTTCAACTGAGCAGCAACTTTCCAAAAAAAAAAAAAAAAAAAGATGTGAGAGTTTAGTTATTTTTAACTTCAAGCTCCACCTACACACACCTGCTAAAACTGTGGACAGACAGAGGGCATGGGGCGACAGTTCTCTGCGATGAAAGACCTCGGAGGAACTTGGGGGAAGTTTTAGGGCTCTGGGGTGCTCTTAAGGGAATCACACAGTCTGTGCAAAATGTTTCATCCAGGTGCCTCTCTGTCTGCTTGAAACATTCAAACGATCAGAGGTAAAACAAACGGCTGATTTACATTTCCAGAAGGAAGCATAAATGTGTGCGGCTTTGGATGAAGCTCTCTGCACCTGGGAAGATGAGCAATCATGTATATTAATCATGAAGGGATGAAGGACTGAGGACTGTACGCCCAGTTGGCATCCAGCTGGTTCAAGAGTTACAGGGACGTCAGGTGGTGGGCATTCTGCTTCCTGGAGTCTCTTTCCAATTTCGTCCAAGTAGATGCAGGTCTTTTTCCCCCCCTGAAGACATAAAAAATGTCTATTCATCCCAAATGAAACACCAACACGCCAAAGTAAGGATTCTGCCCAGATCCAGTTTGGTGATCTAACGAACTTATGGAGGTTACTTATCAGGGCATGGGTAGAAGTTATTAACAGGATGGTGCTCGCTGGAGATTCTTATACAATGTGCAGGCAGCTACACTACTAGAGGGTCTCCTGCCCTCCCCTCAGCACTTATTTACCACTTATGTAACCTCAGAAATTGGCCTCTTGAGTCTTGTGAGTTACTATAGGGTTTCATGAACCTTGTGAGCCTTGCTCAAGGAGAGAATGTTTCAGTCTGAAAGAATGAGCTGCACAAGCGTTCGTTCCTGTGGCTGCCTTGCTAAGCAAGTGAGACTTCAGTCACTCAAACTGATAGCTAATTTCCAAATCAGCTGACCACCAAAGAAAGAATTTAAGTGGCTCCTCAACTCCTGCTCCACAGAAACAGATATCCTTGGAGTCTTAGGCATCCATGATGGTACTGGAATACAACCCTTGTCTCTCCATCTTTTACTTTTCCATGTGTATCACAGACAAGACAGTTCCCTGAACTACGATACTTGCACTTAGGATCTGTTTTGTCTTTGTGATTATATAAAAAAGCAAAACACAGGCAGTAGAAACTGAGTTTTGAACGCTGAGTGCTTCCTGGAATGACAGCAAGTAGTATGAAGGTCTTTGGGTTATTGGAACAGCAACGAGTCTCCAGCCAACCATGCCGTCTCAGAAGCAAACCACAGATACTTGGTATACTCTGTGGCTAAGCTCTGCTATTCAGTAGGCTGGATGCACTGAGAGTCATTTTTGATGTGCAATTATTTTCAACTTAAAAATGGGTTCAATGGGATGTAACCGCTTCCTGTGCTTCCTGTGGCGCAATTAAGGTTGCTCCCTTCCAGAGCAGCCTAACTGGATTCTTATCACATACAGGATCTCACTGAAACTTCTTTTAATATCTACTCTTGAGCTGAGAGGTGGGGGGAGGGGGAGTTAAAGCAGGTACATGTGTGGCCACAGTGCAAGCGTGGAGATCAGAGGCCAGAGAACCACTTTTGCAAGTTGCTTTACTCCTTCCACTACGTGGGATCCAGGAATTAATAAACTCGGGTGTCCAGAGTACATACATGGGTCTTTCCTGATGAGCCCTCTCTCAAGTCTTCATCAAAAACTCTTAGCACAGTGTTCTAGGGTTTCAACCTTAAAGGGCTTTCCATCTCTAATGTGGTGTGTGTGTGTGTGTATGTGTATGTGAGAGAGACAGACAGACAGACAGACCGAGACAAGAAAGAGACACACAGAGAGAGAAAGAGAGCTGTGTGGGTTTACGGTCTCATGTGCACACATGTATGTGAAGACAAGGAGACAACATGAGTGTCATTTCTCAAGCATGGTGTGTGGTTTTAGAGCCAGGATCTCTCAATGTTCTGTTATTCACCAATTAAGCTAGCAAGCATGGGGGACCTGCCCAGCTCTGTTTCCCAAGTACTGGGATTACACGTGCATATGCCACACTTGGCTTTCTTCGTCTGGATTCTGGGAATGGAGCTCAGGTCTTCATGCTGAAGTGACTGAGCCATTTCCCCCAGCCCTCTCATGACTTCTCTACATCAACTCTACACACTGGAGCTGGAGACTTCTAGATTTCAACCACGGGGGGGGTGGGGGGTGGAGAGCCATGGATCCTTCCAATGCCCCAGATCGTGATCTCTTATTATATATACCCTTTTCTGGATTATGCTTTCTGATCAAATTATCACAATTGGAAACAATACATTAATTATGAGTGAACAAAATGATAACTGAATCCAGTGCTTATTCATTCTCTTTTGTTTATATCCTAGAATTTGCTGCTCCAGTTCTTCCAGATTAGCTCCTTGAAAATAGGAGCCATGACTTTGCATGCCCTGTGCAATATCCAACACACTATTGACCTCACAAAGTCTAGCATCTGCTAAAGGCACCAAGATCCTTGGAGACAAGGGATTGACAGCCACAGTAGTGTTCCTATGCTTAAGGGGAGCACAGGAAAGGGTTCAGGGAAATACAACTAGGTCCTTGTACGTCATCGGAGAGGAGGGTCCAGAGGAGAATCTGGCATGCACATTAAAGGACTCTCTGGGGATTGGGGCGAGGCACGGGGGGATGGGGAGGTAGAGGTGAGGGGAGTGGGAGCAGGGGGTTCGGGGGGAGCAGAAGGGAGGGAGGGAAGTGGTGTACCTATTAAGTTTGTATGAGCAGAAATAATAATAAAAATGTTATAAAAAAATAGGAGCCATGGGGACCAAGTAGGCGTTATTCCAGGCACACAAGGTTGGATCAACATACGCAAATCAATAAATGTAATTCACCATATAAACCAGTCCAAAGTCCAAGACCACATGATACTCTCGATAGATGCAGAAAAAGCTTTTGACAAGATCCAACAGCCTTTTATGATCAAAACGCTAGAGACAGTAGGAATGGAAGGAACCTTTATCAATATAATAAAAGCTATATACAACAAGCCCACAGCAAGGCTTGTTATGCTCAATGCTCAATGGGGAACAATTGGAAGCATTCCCACTTCGATCAGGAACTAGACAAGGCTGTCCACTCTCACCACTTCTATTCAATATTGTACTTGAAGTCTTAGCTGAAGCCATAAGACAAGAAAGGGAGATTAAAAAGGATTCAAATTGGCAAGGAAGAAGACAAGTTATCTCTATTTGCAGATGACATGATCCTAAAAACCCCACCAGGAAGCTCCTGGAATTAATTGAGAAGTTCAGCAGGGTGGCAGGATACAAAATAAATGTACAAAAATCAGTGGCCTTCCTATATGCCCAGAATGAAAGAAGCAAAAAAGCCCTGAGAGAAACAATCCCATTTACTATAGCCCCTAAAAAAATGAAATACCTTGGTATAACCAAGGAAGCAAGAGACCTTTATAATGAAAACTTTAAAACCCTAAAGAAAGAAATTGCAGAAGACACCAGAAGGTGGAAAGACCTCCCATGTTCCTGGATTGGCAGAATCAACATCATAAAAATGACTATCCTACCAAAGGCAATATACAGAATCAATGCTATACCAATTAAAATCCCAAAGCAATTCTTTAAAGAAGTTGACCAAACAATCTCAAAATTCATATGGAGGCACAAAAGACCCAGGATAGCAAAGACAATCCTGAGTAACAAAAACACTTGCTAGAGTTATCACAATACCAAACCTTAGTCTATACTACAAATCCATAGTTGTAAAAACAGCCTGGTATTGGCTCCAAAATAGACACACAGATCAATGGATAAGGGTTGAAGACCCAGATATAAGCCCAAACAACTACAGCCATTTGATCTTTGACAAAGGGGCCCAAAAAAATCCAATGGAAAAAAGAGCAGTACCTTCAACAAATGCTGCTGGCAAAACTGGATATCCACATGCAGAAGATTAAAACTGGGCCCGTACTTGTCACCATGTACAAGAATTAACTCCAAATGGATCAAGGACCTTGATATAAGGCCAGAAACTATAAAAACCATAGTTGAAAGGATAGGGAACTCCCTCGAGTTGATTGGACTAGGCCAACAGTTCCTAAACGGACATCCAATAGCACAGTCACTGCAACCAACTCTCAACAGATGGGATCTTGTGAAATTAAAGAGCTTCTGTTCAGATAAAGAGATTGTAACTCGAGCTCAAAGGCAACCCACAGAATGGGAGAAAATCTTCACTAACCACATATCTGATAGAACTCTATTATCCAGAGTGCACAAAGAACTTAGAAAACTAAACACCAAGGAAACAAATGGCCCAATTAAAAAATGGGCCTTGGAACTTAAACTTTACCAAGGACGCAATTAAAATGTTTAATAAATATCTTTAAAAATGCTCCACATCTTTAGCCATCAGGGAAATGCAAATCAAAACTTCCCTGAGATATCATCTCACCCTGGTCAGGATGGCAAAAATCCACAATACAAACAACACCAAGTACTGGAGAGGATGTGGAGAGAGGGGAACTATCTTACATTGCTGGTGGGAGTGCAGGCTCATACAGCCACTCTGGCGAGCCGTCTGGCAATTCTTAAAGAAGTTAAAGATGGAAATGCCATATGATCCTGCTATTCCACTTTTGGGAATAACCCCCCATACAGCAAAAATTCACCTAGATAGCACAAGCACGACCATGTTCATAGCAACACTGTTTACAATAGCAAAGTCATGGAATCAACCCAAATGTCCAACAGTTGATGAGTGGATAAGGAAAATGTGGTACATTTATACAATGGAATACTACTCAGCCATCAAAAATGATGAATTAATGCAATTTGCCAGGAAATGGATGGAATTAGAAACAATTATATTGAGTGAAGTATCCCAGACATGGAAAATTAAGTGCTGTATGTACTCCCTAATAGGTGGATCCTAGTACTAAACCCACTTAGAGACACTCAAAGACAAATCTCTGTAATACCTACAGTAATTGTAAAGATATATACAGGAGGTATGGGGAAGGAGGGCCCCACCAGAACCAAAGAGAGGGGACCATGTTACAGCAGAGAAAATAGGCCACCATCAAGGACTGCAAGTAAGTAATGAGACATCTGGTTAAGTTCACAGACTTTCCTTCCTGATCATTTGCAACTGAAAGGGAGGGCATATAGACTGCCTGATAGAAGGTAACAATTTTACACATGGATGATTGGCCCCTCTCTCACCACAGTCTCCTGCTTTTATTCTATCTATCTTTGAATATACTTTATAACAAGACTCTAATTTAACAGGTTTTTATCTCTGGTCAGGGGGTGACATCCAATACCCATCAAGATGGAGCCAAGGGCATTGCAGGAGTAGCAAAACTGAAAAAAAATCAACAAACCATAATTCAGAACATCAGAGACTCTAACACCCACCTGGAATCAAGCCTGTCTAATCTGTCCCCATCCTGAAGCTCAGGGAAATTTGCGGAAGAGGATGAGAGGAGTCATGATATGCAAGATACTCCACACAGGTTAGGGCCGAAGCAATTATAATAGGACTCTGCCTGATCTGCGCAATGACCAACATGTTTATCATTGACCCCTTAAAGTCTAGCATGGACTAAAGGCACTAGGATCCTTAGAAGCAAGGGATTAACAGTCACAATAGTGTTCCTATACTTAAGGGGAACACAAGAAAGAGTTCTAGGAATTGCCACTGAGTCCTTACACCTCATCAGAGAGGAGGACCCAGAGGAAAGTTTGACATGCACACTAAAGGATGCTTCAGAGATGGGGGGAGGGGGCACTGGGAGAAAGGGAGGGAGGGGGGAAAGGAAGGGACAAAGGGGGGAGGGAACAGGGAAGTCCAGGGAGGGGTGGAGGGAGGAAGGGGACAGGGGTTCCTATTACGTTTGTATGAGCAAAGAGAGAAAGAGAGAGAGAGAGAGAAGGAAGGAAGGAAGGAAGGAAGGAAGGAAGGAAGGAAGGAAGGAAGGAAGGAAGGAAGGAAGGAAGGAAGGAAGAAAGAAAGAAAGAAAGAAAGAAAGAAAGAAAGAAAGAAAGAAAGAAAGAAAGAAAGAAAGAAAGAAAGAAAGAAAGAAAGAAAGAAAAACAGGAGCCATGATACCCTATGCAATATGCCTGCCTGGAGACGCTCCATGCCTCTGTGCCTTCTGTGACATCCCACGGACAAGCCTGACTGGGCACCCAGTGTGACTTAGACATCACTTATTCTAAGCCGCAGAGAGAGGCGAAGATCTGCTGCCTGCATACCTGCCATCATTATGGCTTTTTAGAAAACGAGATATAAATCACGATCAAAGAAAGGTTCTGGGTCAACTAGCACAAGGCAGCTGGAGGAGATGCCTGGACAAGGACTGAGGTCTCATGAGCCATCTGAAGGGTCTCAGGGAAGACAATGTGTCCAAAAGACACAAGCTTAAGTTCCCCATAGAGCCTCCCATGGGAACATTTCCAATAAAAGTCCTTAAAAATAACACAGTGTGTGAGAGAGGAAGAGACCCCTTAGAAGGGTCTGCATGAAGAAGAAGATAAAGACATAATGGTGAGTGCATCATTAAGAGCCTGAGGTAGGTCAGTTCTCCTGCAGGGAGAGCTGTCATGTCAAAGGGTCCTCGTGGGTGAATGAAGAAGCCTCGAGAAAAATTCCTCAGGAAGGAAAGGTCCTCTTGGGGAGGTGATCTCATAAGAAGAGCCTTGCATACAGAAAAGTCTTCTGGTTCTAGAATTGCTGTGAAAGAATATCCCTGAGAGGAGAGCTCTGGTCTGTGACTGGTCCTCACGGGGATTCTTCCTCTGCTAAGACCCTTCCCCCTGGTGCCCCTACTCCTCGGAGACCTTTGTCAGCAGAATGTGGTATGCGAGGATGAGGATGCTGGCTTCCATGTTGTCATGGTTACTCTGCATGTTGCCAATAAATCCACAACTCAACATCACATGGGGAATAAAGACTTTTATTCTCTTTTATGATTACCTGGCCATATCTCTTAGTCCAGCTTGTCAGAAGAGCTCCTAACAATACCAGGGGCTGAGGCAACTGGCTATATCCATTGCTGAGAGGAGGACAATCCTCGCTTTGCCAGACCAGCTCTCAGCCTTCTTGATGGACACGACTAAGCTTCCTCCAGCTTCTGCCAATTGTCTGGCCAGTTATCCCAAAGAATGACAATTTCCTTAATGAGTTCCCTGTGTCTTATTCACCTGCCCAGGGACTAGTCCCACCTACCATGGGCTGGATCCTCCCCCATCAATTAGACAGTCTCCAGTAGTCTTGCTCAAGGTTTAACTTAACTACTAATTCTTCATAACTGTGCACAGAGCTCAAGTCTTTAGCTGTGAAATCAACATATAGTGTCTAACTATGACACACACTTAGAAAAGAAACCAAGGGAACGAAACACAGTAAATGTTCAGCTAGTACACATGATGCACCAGTACAACCTCATCCTCTTTATGAAAGCACCTTGCTCCATTCATAGAATTAGTCCAAGCAGTAGACGCTATCATCATTCCCATTTAACAAGGGTTTATGAAATTAAGGAGAATCAGGATTCTAAAACAAACCTAAGTCAACACTGGATCACGAAAAAAATCCAATGAGTTGAAACACCTTCACCATTATGCATAGATTTAAACACTGGTGTAAACAGTATTACTGATGTGGAATCAAGGTAAAAAAAAATCAAATGTAAACAACAAGAGGCCACATAATATCTCCAAATCATTAAGCGAAGATAGTAGAACCTGGTTCTGATCCTAGATCTCAGTTTCTGACTCAACACACTATTCTACACTGTTACGGTTTGAAATGTGAGTTGTTCCTCACAGGTTCACTGTGTGTGACTCTTTAGTTGTCTGGGAAAGCCATCGCACTTTTAAGAGGTGGAGTTTTTCTAGAGGAAGGCAGTCACAGAGGGTGGGCCTTGAGGTGGGTTAACGCCACCCTACTTCCTGAAAAGGTCTGCTCTTGCAGTTGGCAGTTTTGCAGCTCTCAGCCCCCTTGATGGACATAACTAAGCTTCCTCCAGCTTCTACCAGCCAGCCACGCCTTCCCTGCCATAGAGGACTGTTTCTCCTCTCTGGAACCATAGACTGAATAAATCTCCCTTTCTCCCTTAAATTGCTTGACTTTGAGTGGGGTCTCACAGCAACAGAGAAGAGCAATAGCATAGACAGTAAGGCCAAAGACTTTATATGACCTTCCTCAGAAAGGGTCAAAGGTTATACCCACAGGTCATTGGACTTTATCACAGCTCCATGGTATCAATCCTTAAACACCTCTGGCCCAGAGAAGTAAGTAACACTAACAACAGTAGTTGAGACATTGCTTCAAAGACAGAATGAGAGACTGAGTTCATTGTTTTACAGCCAAACTTTGGAAGAAGAAAGTGCAAGGTTATAATAGGGATTAATGATTATTAAGAGATTAAAGTGGGGTTGGAGAGGTGGCTCAGGGGTTAAGCCTCTGCCTTACAGGCGGAAGGTCCTGAGTTCAGATCCTAGATAGACCCCACGTATAGACACCGGGCGGAAGCCGGGGCGGCCTCTGGTCCTGGTAGGGCGGAGCCTGTGAATCCCAGGGCAGAGTAAACAAGGAGGAGGTGGAGGCCTCCTGAATTCGCCCGTGGTTCTGCACACACACACATACATACACACACACACACAATTTAATAAATAAAAAAAAATTAAAAAAAGAGATTAAAGTAGACCACGTCTTTACTTAAGGCTTAATTACAAGAAAACAGTCAGCCCAGAGAACTGGAGAACTGGTTTGAGCCTGAACAGAAGGAGCTTCCAGTGAGTGGTCCTGGACACACAGGAAATGCTGTTATATCACACTCCCATATAAGCCATTCTGAGATAGTAGCTGAGGCTTCTCCAAGGCACAGACAGCATCATGGGCAACTGCATAGAAAAGCCACCTCTATCTTCTGACCTGGACTGTGCTCAGAACCAGCCCTACCTGTCTTAGAATTCCAGAGACTGCAGGAACAGCATACTGATTTTTCATGTTCAAGTCTAGCCAGGGTGTCTCCTGAGGCTACTAACCAAACGAGACCTCCAGACATAAAATAAAGAGAAAACAGATTGGAGAAAAATAATAATCAGATGTTAACGGCTAATGCAGAGCTCTCTGAACTGGAACAGTTCCCTCTGGGCCACAGTGATCATGGACCTCCGATAAGAGTGGAAGGAATTAAGTCCAGGGTAAGGCGGGTCTCCCCATGAGGCAGGGACTCCTGTAGCTTAAACCCCCTGATGGTTCCAAAGGAGAATTTTCCCCCCATGCTGCTTTCTGATTGACTTGTCCAAGTGTGGGGCACAAAAGGAAGAAGAGGCAAGACTTGAAAACGGTCAGCAACTGTCAGAACATGAAGTCAGACGCCTAATGACCAAGAGAAGCAGTCAGACTGACAGGGGGCCATGCTGTTCACCAGATACAATGGAACTGCTGGGCATGGTGACTCACACCAAGGATCCCAGCAATCAGGAGACAGAGGCAGGAGGATCACTGCAAGTTCAGAAGTCAGGCTGGTCAACACAGCAAGTTCTAAGGCTGTCAGAGCAAAGTGAGACCTTGAGACCTTGTAACCCCCTCCCCTCAACACACAAACACACACACACGTACACACACACACATGAGAAGACAACAAATGCATGCATTCACAGTGCCAAAAGGTTGTGTGTATCTAGCATTCGACATACAAGCACACTCAGAAAATGAAGGCAAAATAAAGACTAATGTTGAAGGGATTCAGCAGCATGATATTGATGTCACACCAGAGAACTAACATGGGTTATTCTTCATGTGGATGAAAATGATCCCACGTAGAAACCTGGAGACAAAGAAGAGAGAGAAAAAAATAGTATAAAAGCTAACTCTAAGTGTCAATTTAAGTGTTCATGTTTTATAAAAAATAGGAACACAAGTTAAGTAACAATTGCTTTTCGTGCATTTGGAAACAGAACTGAGATATGCAACAAAATGCACTTAAGGTTTAATAGAGTGAACTCTTTTCTTTACATATTTAGTGTGTATGTAACTGCATAACTGACATGGCACACACATAGAGTTCAGAGAACAAACTTGCAAAGTCAGTTCTCTCCTTGTATCATGTGGGCCCAGGGATGGAACTCAGATCATTGGACTCAGCAGCAGACACCTTGTAATGGTTACTCTTAACTGTTGCTGTGAGAGAGCGCCCAAAGTCAAACAACTTATGGGAGAAAGGAAATTTATTCAACTTACAGTTCTACAGGGGAAATACATACAGCTTTTCACGGCAGAGATGGCATGGCTGGCTGGCTGAGGTTGGCAGGCAGGCTAAGTCACAGCAGACCTCCACATGGCTTAAGCATTAGGATCCCTTTCACATGGTCTATTACTAGGAGGTTCCTATGAGATTTATGGAGGTTCCCATGGGATCTAGGGTGGGTATAATCCCTTCGGGTGGTTTCAGTGCAGGTGTGGTCTCAGGTGATCTTAGTTAATACCAGGTATGTCAAGTTGACACCCAGGATTAACTATCACACACCTTTACCCACCAAGCCATCTTGCTTGGCCATGAAGTGAAAATGTTTAATATTGCCAGGAAGCAACAATACCTAGTAATGTGCTTTGGTAAATCAAAACTATATGCTGTGAACTCTAGAGAAAGCACTGGAATACATATTTAAAAAGGCAAGAGTCAGATGATATAGAGACATAAAAAGAATGTCTTGAGTATGTGTGTGTGTATGCGCATGTGTAAGATATATGCATATGTAGATGTGTGTATATATACATGTGTGTGCATGTGTATAGTATGTGTACATGCATTTGTGTGTGCATTTGTGTGCGCATGAGTGCATGCATGTGCTGAGTAGAGCTTGGCAAAGCTCTTGGTGATCTAGGTCTTATCTCATACTAACACTCAAGCCCAGTAGGCAACGAACGGTGTGATACTTTTACCCATAAAGTTCTGAGTTATAGGAGGCATAGCTCAGTAATTATCTCCCCACCAAGTCATTCTTCAAGGACAAAGAGATCTCAGAAAGATCCTAAAATATGCAAGAACTTAGGAAGTCCCATACCTGTGAGCCCTTCATGAAAAATGTTATTAAGATAATAAATACTTATAAAGTGATAGATCAAAATAAAGAAACAGAATTGACATGTCAGGGTAAAATGGTGGTGGTGATAGGTTTAAAATAGAAAGAAAGTGACACATACAGGAATTGTTATCAGGAAAAATACTTCAGGTTAGAAACCTCAGCATTAAAACATTAAGCTAACTAATAGAATCAGAAATTCTAGGATAGCAAAATTGATCAATTTTGCCTTTTATTCACAGATTTCCAAAGGCAAATTGTACAGTTCAAATATTATTCAAAAATTTTTCATAATAAAAAAGCTTTGGGCTAATATATTTTATACTAAATTCCTACTTCAAGCACAGCCTATAAACCTCAGCCTACAAATGTCATCAGCATAGATGAATGGAGAGATATTTGGAGTGATTTTAATCAAAACTATATTGATAAGTTTCAGGTTTTTTTGATTTATCTCTAATCAGTGGAATTTGGTACAATTCATATCTTTCTGTGATTGTTTTATGGAGAGCAAGTGCCAGTTTTAAAAATAATACAAGTGATTTTATGGAAAGAAAACAGTAAAGCCAGAAAAACACTGTGTGTTTGATAACCAACAGTTAATGAAAGCAATCTAAATATCAACAGGGGGAAAAAAAAAAGCAGGCCACAAGAGAATATGGACAGATGACACAAAGATTCAATCCACTAAGGAAATAAAAGAGATATTGACAACCAAACAACATATGCTTCTCTGCTATCAAAACCAGAACATCTAATATCAATTTGCTAAATATGGAAATTAATCGATGTACTTTGGAGGAAGCTGGGTGCAAAAGTCTTGTGCATAGTGGGGGAGTGGGGGAAACACTCAACACCTTGTTTTTACTACCCTACAAGCATATAATTATAAATATACAAAATATGTTTGAGTTCCAGCAAAAAATCAGGACATCCGAGAAATATCATCTGGGACAACAAAAATTGATGCCCAAGAAAATATTCGAGGCAATAATTCTCTCCCAATATCATCTTGACTTTGATGCCATCTTCCTTGGATGAATTTGTGCTGCTTTGCAGTGGCTTTTCAAAGTCACTTCAGTAGTTCTAGGTTGAAAGGATGACTCAGCAGCTAGATTTGACAGAGCACACACTATTTATTTCCATGATGGTGACATTCTAGAATAGCACAGTGTAGCTATGGAAATCAATGTATGGTGCTTCTCTGCAGGGAAGATTGCTCTTGGCTAAAAAAGAGTGAGAGAAATATATCCAGAGACACGGGTCAACCCAAAAATTACACTTCTAATTGTGGGTTTGGATTTCTGTGTTCTATTGAAATAAGTGATAGCTCAGGAATATGCTGTTGGCTTAAGGGAAAAGGCCATTCTTCCGTGTCTGAGACACAGAAGCCACAGCTCCCCACACCTCTTTTCCAGCCTCGGTACCGGCTCTTCCCATCACTTGGTGGAATTCAGGTTGTCTGGGAGGGTCTGAAATGCTTTGTGGACCTGGTCCAAAGAGAAAAGGGGGCAGCTGACCTCATTTCACTCCTTTGGAGGGAGCCGGATCTGTGCTGTTCTTTACAACAGACACAAATGTAAACGAGGTGTAAGCTGCCTTCACATCTCATTTAGGCGGCAGATGAGGTGTGAAATGCCTTTCACAGGCACAGTGCTGGGAGGGGTGTGTTCAGCCCAGGGTGCAGTGTGGAACATTTGTTCTTCTTCCCTCCCTCGGGATCCTGGGTTATTTCTGCACACAGGCAACTGGGAGGGTGGGAAGGAAGGGGGACAGGGTATGCGGGTGGAAGAAGGGTCTCCTTTCTCCAGTGCTAAGGACACTCCTCTTCCTTTCTCAGCCTGACCGACCCCTGTACCTCCAATCAAGGCCTGGTTCAGCCATCAATGCTCCTTTGCTTACAATCACATTTCTTGATTCCAGGGCTCTCTCCTGTCAGCACACACAGCTGGACTCAGCACCCAAGTGACTTACTTCCTTCTGTGCCAGGCTAGGTGTGTGTGTGTGGCGGGATAGGGGATGGGGGGGTCGGGTCCTTGTAGCTCAGTACCTGAAAAAACTCAGTAGTTGCTCAATTGATCTACAAGGTATGAACATAAACCCGAGGCAGGGGAGATAGGAAGAGAATAATATACTTGGAGGCAGCTTTATAGCAGCCAAACTTTCCAAACACCCCCCCCTGCCCAAAGAAATTCAGAATTCCAAAGACTATTTAAGTGCTGAGACTGGTGTTGTTGTATGTCCCAAAAAAACACACACATGCGCCCCCTCCAGGGAAAGCTTACTTAGCAAATATCAATGTGGAAATTATGCCTTTTTGATCATTCAATCAAGAACAGCCACTCACCTTCTTCTATGATAGAAACAAACGTGTCCCACATGATCATTGATATTGGACCAGTTTCAGGCATTTTTGTCCAATACCAAAGACAGGTGGTGTGTGTGTGTGTGTGTGTGTGTGTGTGTACAAGAGACCACTTAAGTGTGTATCCCTGTGGAGGCCCAAGGGTGACACCAGGAATCATCCTGAATTGTTCTGCCTCCTTAATGCTTTGCTCTGGGGTTTCCTAGACTCTGCCTTCCAAGGCTGACAATTCAGGCCACTGACATTTCCACCTGGCATTTTAACATGGGATCTGGGGCTCCAAATTCGGCTCCTCCTGCTTGTGAGGCAAGCTGAGCTTTCTCCACAGTCCAAAGGCAGCTATTTTTCTAAGAGCAAAGATTGGGCTTAATGCTACCTGGATACTTCCTAAGAACAGAACACAAGTATGCACATCTATAACCACCTGTGTGTTAAATATTGACTCTTTTTTACCTAATTTATCCTTATTCTTTTAGAGTTTCATGCATGAATATAATGGATGCATTGTATTTTTACCTCCTCTTACCCACTTCCCATCTACCCTCCTTTTCCCACTGCAAACCTTCTTCATCCCTCCCAGTTTCACTTCTAATTTCATGTCTTTCTGTGTATGTGGTACACTGAGTTTCATCTGTGTTGCAGTTCACCTGCATGGTTGCTGATAAATGACCATCAAATGGCTTAAGGGAACAAGGGGTTTATTTTCTTGTGACAGCTCGGTTACAGTTCTCAGTCCAGCTTGACAGGAGAGCACGCACCACACCAAGGCCGAGAGAACTGGCTATACCATCACCACATAACAGCTGAGAGAGGGACAATCCTTACTTGCCAGACCAGCATGTCTGGCCAAGGATGCAGAAGGATGCCAACTTCCTGCAACAATTCTCAGTATTTTATTCATCTGTTCAGGGCCTAGTCCCATCCACCATAGGCTGGGCCTTCCCCATCAGCTTAGACAATCTCCTGCAGGTTTGCTCTGGGCCTAACCCAACCACTAATTCTCCACAAATGTGCCCAGAGCTCAAAACCTCAACAGCCAAGACACCTGTGCTCAACTATGACAATCTGGGTTGCTTATAATGCATGTACCTGAGCATTTGCTAGGACACGGGTGACATATCAGTGGGCATATTCTTAAAGGAACTAACAGAAGGATGAGCCCAAGCTAATCTGCAGTGTAAGTCTTGGGTTAGAGATAGCTTACTTAGGAAATTCCCATTTGAGTTCCCAGAAAATGAGATAGGAACACAGTGAGCAATAAACTTCCTTAAACTTCAAGAGACCTAAGAGGAAGTCTTGTTACTTGATCTTGAAAAATGGTCTCCTAGCTCTAGACACCCACTTCCTCCTACATAAAATATGACCAATCGACACATGCAGTTTGCACTTGTCATGTAACTCAATGGCTGCTTTCCTAGGCGTGGATCTCATACAGATGCCCAGATTCAGAAGCATGAAAAGAGTACTCGTCCCGGCATTGCTTCAAAAAGTTGCAAACAATCTGGATGCTTATCTGCGTGGGGCATGGGTAAACATCATTTGCATATGAAGCAGGCCCACGTATTCTAATTAGATGGATCTGAAAAACAAAAGGTTGGCAAACAGAAGATACAGTTTGGAACTGATAGTACTGCAGCATTTAGGTAAAGAAGCATTCAAAGCAGAGAAGAATGAATAGACAAAGTTAATATAAAATATAGTTCTAGGGATATAGCTTATTTGGAAGTGTTTGCCTAGCTTGCTGGAAATCCTGGGCTTGATTCCCAGTGCCAGGAAATAAACTCACTGTGGTCATGTGTTACGCCCAGATCGCAGGGTCCCCAAACACCGCCAGGAGTCCAAGTCCATATGCAAAAGCAAGAAGACTTTATTCAAGCTCCAGCTCAGCAGATCAGTAACGAGAGCCCCAGCCTAGAAACTACAGGGTTCTTATAGTTAGAAAAACAGGGGGTGGAAAATTCTGGTGAAACAGTTACATTATTTCTAGCACATGCTCAGTTAAACGCATAAAGGCACATCCTGAGCACTTATCTCCTGTCTTGACACTTTTACAATTCCTGTGGACATCTGGTGTTTGTCCATTGTGTAAGAGTCAGAGGTCGAGGAGTTCCCTGGAACTTTTTAGTGGTTTTTCCAGTTACTGAGTCCAGCCTTGAAATGGAGGCGACTGACAAGATGGAGCTACTCTAGTCAGGGCTCAGTTAGGTTCTTTCAGGCGCATACCTGATTTCTCAGCTCTGCACATTTAGAAGCCAGAGGCTCAGAAATTTAGGGTTAGGCTGAGGAGATGGCTCAGTGCTTAAAGCACTTTTGTTCAAGTAAAAAGTGGCTATGGTATGGTGTGGTGTGGTGTGGTGTGGTGTAGTGTGGTGTGGTGTGGTGGCCCATCTTGAATGCCAGCTTTGAAAAGGAAAAAAACTAGAAATCCCCAGAGCACACTTGCTAAGCAGTCCAGCCCCAGAGGTGAGCTGTGAGTTCAATTCACCTGTCACAATGACAATAAGGTGGAAGAACAATTAAGGATGATCTTCATATCAAGTTTGGGCCTCCGTGCACTTATACATAAGCTACACATTCACAAGCATACATACATACAAAAATGGAAAAGAAAAAAAGTTCAAAGGTCATCCTCATTTAACAGCAATTTGAGGCCAAACTAGGATTAAACATAAAATACAAACTATAAAAAAAATCATTGAACTATAAACTACAGAAATATGTGCATGTGTGTGCGTGTGTGTGTGTGTGTGTGTATGTGTGATCTTTTGGGTTCAACAAAATGCAGACAATGGGAGGTATTTCCAGGTGTACAAAGTTTTATTTCCTCTGCTTATATCAGCTATAAGTCCAAACCCCCAAGATTTTCAATAGTTTTATATTCAGTCTCACATACTGACTGGGTCATCTACCATGTGTGCCAAGAGCCAAGGAGTCCTGGGTGTGGACCATGAATACTATATATTGCAAGTGATGGATTGTCATGGATTTTGTTCAGTATTGATGAGGTGACTTTTATTAGCAATACCATGTTAACTGGGACCATGCTAACATTTCATTAATTTTAAGTGCAATAGATCATTTGTCCACAAAGGGGGGTAAAAGAAATATTAACTGAAACATAAGTGACTGGTTATTTGCTGGGTATAGGAAACATCCCACAATTAAAGTTAATCACGGTGTGATTAATTGATTCTAATTGGTTCAACAGGGGTTCCTGTGGCATAATATAAGTCTGTCGATAAAACTTACAATTAAGCCTCATTATGAAAAGCCAAGTTGTTAAGGCAACAGCGTGGGGTAGGTGGCAGCACACTGCCTTCTTCCCCAGTGCAGAAGGGAGCAGGGAATGGTGGTCTGCGAAGCCAAGGAACACAGCAAGGGTTCAGAGGCTGGATGTGAACCCAGAGGCAGGTATAGGGAAGACCACCCGGACCAGGTGTTCTAGCCACCAAATATACAGATAAGCCACTATCAGAGGCCTGGGGTCGCACAGTTACACAGACTCTCTGAAATGTATGGGGACAGGCAGAGCCTGTGAACTACTCCCCTGTACATGAGATTTGCTTGGACCTCTACTAACTAGGCATCCATGGGGTTTTCAGAGCCTCCTGGGATCTGTGGATAGCTCCAGAAACCACATCCTGGGTCTTACTCAGAATTCCCACTTTTGCATACGATTCTGATGGATGCTCAAGGCAATACAGACACTCTGCTCTTCTTTTTCATTTATGTGTATCTATGTATAGTGTATGAACACATCATACACATGCATGTGGTGGTCAGGGGATAACCTCAACTGTGGCTTCTCGGGCACCATTCACTTTGATTTTGTTTGGCTTTTATTTTTTGTTTTATTTGACAGAATGGTCCCTCATTGGCCAGTACTGTACCAAAGATGCTATGCCAACTAGCCAGTGACTCTGGGGATCTACCACAAAATTCTGCTTCCACACACAGCCTTTTAAAACATAGGTTCGGGGTGGGGACCAAACTTGGGTCTTTGTGCATGCAAGATGAGCATCTTGCTAACCAAGCCATTCCCAAGATCCACTCTGCTATTCTTTAAAGGCTAAACAGTTGCCACATGTTCTTATTATATGTGAGCATCTGCCTCTTACCAACTCCTGTGATTTCCTTTCCACACTCCATGAGGAAATGTTGAAACCTGTCAAAAGAGGACTTTTTGTAGGTGCCGAATGTGAATGCGAAACCTCTTTTTTTTTTACCTTGAATTCTGCCCAAATAGCAAAAAAATAAAATAGTGGTAAATGTCTTTGTCCTCAGCTCATTGCATAAGACTTCAAAAGTCTTCAAGACTTTTCTAGTGAGTAATAAGATGCTTATGGTAATGTCAAAGAAGTGGCAGAGCCCCCTACAGAGCTTCGGGGTGGGAGTCAGTCCCAGACAGAAAAAAAAAAAAAAAACAGCTGAACAAGGTTAGAATTTGGGACCAACCCAGTCTGTGGAAAGAGAAAAGGTAGCTGCAGTTCAGTCCTGTGACCCAAGAGTTAGTGAGTGATGTCTATGGCATGAAACCCCAATAAAGGTTCTGGCGATTGGGGCTCTGTAGAGCTTCCCAGTTGGTGCAAGTACTTGTGTCAAGGAAGACTCTGTGAGGAGAGGGAGGGCAGTGAAGACCAGGATTCCACAGGCATAGAGTACAACAAGTCAGAATATCCTTCATCACCCTGACCTTGGCTTGTATCGTTTCTCCTTGGCTCTTCATGGTTGTATCCTTTTAAATAAAGCCATTGTCGTAACTATGACTCTGTGAGATCCATGAGTTGTTCTGACAATTTACTAAACACAAGAGAGGGTATTATGGGGGGGTGGAGAGATGGCTCTGGGGATAAATTGCCTCACAAGCAGAAGGACCTGAGTTTGGATTCTGGATCCCACAATAAAACGCTGGGCAGATATGGCAGAACCTGCATTTCTGGCAAAGGTGGAGCCTGGGAAACTACAGAGCAAAGAAATGAGATAGAGTAATCCAGGATGATTCCGGATGCTGCCTTTGGACCTCCATAGCACACACAGTGCCCTTCGATACACACATATGCACATGGAGAAGAAGACAGGAGGAGGAGGAGAAAGAAGAGGAGGACGCATCATGAACTCCTGAAGTTACAGCCTGTATGTCAGTAGCTCCCCGAGACTTGCAGCTGACATTCAACCAGAGGCAGTCTCGCGAAGGACTTTCTCATTAGCTTAGCATGTCAGAACTGATTCAGGCCGTAGGACACTCATTTGGCATTGGAGAATTGTGGTGGCCACACAAAAACTTGAGTTTCAGAACCCTTGGATGCAATTCATAAGAAGACAGAGAGGAACAAACAAAAAATATGCAAGTGAATTAATTCCTGGTCGCCTCCATCAGTAGATGGAATTCAGTGCCTTTGGCAGTGATTTAAGGAGCTGCGGAGGGCACGGTTCCAACAACAGGGAGACCAAGGAGCTTCTCCACTGGAAATCCCTCCACTCTGTGCGTGTGTTAAATGGCCTCCTTATTGCAAAAGTTCATTTCAACTGTCAACTTGATAGCTTAGATGAGCGTCTGGGCACACTTATGAGGAGTTATTTAGCTAAGGCCTCTGGACCAGCCTATAGGAGACTGTCTAAATTGCGTCTTTGATGTGGGAAGATCCAGCCCCTAGTGGGTGGGACTATCCCCTGGGGAGGTGGACAAGACAAAAAGAACTGGTTAATATTTTGGTGTGTTATAACAGCAATAAGCAGCATTGGTCCTTGAACTCTGCTCTTGCCGTGCATGTGGCATGGCCAGTTCCCTGTGCCCCCCTCCCCACACACACACCTTTCCATGGGTCCTGCTGGTATGATTTGCCCTGCCATGGTGAATTCTGACATGAAATTTTAATTTGATTTTCAGAGTTTCAACATGGATAGAAACCCTCTGGTTCCTCAAATAGTTTGGGTCAGGTATTTATTAAAGCAATAGAGTTATAAAATTAAGACACTTGTCTTCAGAGAGATTTCTGAAGCAGAGACAGAGATACGCTCTTGAGGCTGGAAACATACACAAAGCAGGAGGTCCAGAAGGAGGGACTTGGTGCAAGACAATTGTCCCTGCACTTGTGAATCTCCTCTTAATGTTAAACTACAAATATCTGATGGCAAGCTATCTTTTAATCACTTATCATTATGTTAAGTGAGAACAAATGGATTTTTTCCTGTCTTATGACTGTCTACACATATCTCTTAGTCCTGCGTGGCAGGAGAGTTCATATCAGCACAAGGGGCCAAGAGAACTGGCCACACACCATATCCATTACTGAGAGGGACAGCCCTCACCTGCCAGCATTTCTGATCAAGTATACCAAAGAATGCCAACTCCATCTTATCTACCTGCTCATGGACTAGTCCCCCTCCCATATCCTGGACCTTCCCCATCAGTCAGACAATCTCCTCAGACTTACTCATGGCTTAACTCAACTATTAATTCTTTCCAAATGTGCCCAGAGCTTGAGCCTTCAGTTGTTAAGTTGATACCTGTATTTAAGACACTCTGCACTTTGTCGACCTGACAGAACACATTCTGTAATCTTGCAATTCTTGTCCCCACATATGTTACATTTATCTTACAATGTAAAATACATTCAATTTTATTAATTCTCAAAATCCAAGATTAAAAATTCTCATAGTCAGAATGATTAGGGTAAAACCTTTTAAAGGGAAGATTTAGGATAACATGGAAAGTAGGGTGAAGGGGAGAATAATTGGGAAAAATACATAGTGGGGGTCATGAGGGGATGAGAGATAGGAGGGACAGAGGAATTTATAGAAAAACCCTAAGATTGTGGGAAGTAACCTTATAGGAACATCCTATACTAATAATATGCTTAAAAAATAGAAGACCTGTCTTTTAAAGAAAAGACCAAGAAAGGGCAGTCCCTATGCAGAGGAGCACAGAGTGAGGAAAAATGCCCCTCCCCCTAAAAAAAGAAAATAAAAAGAAAGAAAAGCCTGAGCTGATCCACTTGGTACCCAGTGACAATTAAAACTATATCAGAGGTACCAGGAATGTGACACTTCCTGATAAAATGTTGATCAGGGAGGTCTCAAAGGCCTCCCAAACATTACAGGCTTTTGCCATTGCTTTTGGTCCAAAAAACTGTCAGTAAGACCCTATTACTGAATATGCAACACATATGAATCACAGAACATGAGCAAAATTCATCAAATGAAACTGGTCTGAGAACTTCCTTCCTTGCTGGATAGCTTACACAGTGCCAAGGAATACTGTAGAAGCTATTGGGGGAAAGAAATAATCATAGGCTTCATCAACTCAGGAGATCTGCAAGTTGCAATAAAAAATCACCATGGTAACAGGTGACCATCAGGGTAATAGTGGCGTGAATATCAAGGATACAACCAACAATAGCTTTCTGATTGAACTAAAGACCCACTTGTCAGAATGGAACACATTTCTGTTATTGCTAACTAGAACAAGAACCTAAAAAAGGGAAAGAAATAGATCAATAGGAAAAACCAGTCAATGAACTTATAGGTAGGAAGACAGTACACCAAACTGCTCTGTAAATAGCTGCTATTGTAAGCATAGATTTAAAGAACATTTAGCCCTCTGCCTGGAAGTTTTCTTCTACAACGGAGGTAGACGATCTCATCCTGACAGGATGAAGCCTACACCAGTAGGAGAGCAGTGAAGTGGACAGCAATGGCCGCCATAATGCAGAATGCAGGCAACCCAGCAAGGCTCACTCAGAATCAGGCCAACCTAGTCTCTCCCCATCCTAAGGCTTAGGGAACCTTGTGGAAGAGAGGGTGGTAAGACTGTAAGAACCTAAAGATGGGAAAGTCCACTGTTGGACAAGACACTCCATTCAAGACAGGACTGATTCATCCAGGAACTCACTGCAGTGAGACTTGTCCTTACCAGACCTGCATCATGACTGACACACCAACATGCCCCCGTAGACTATTGAGGAACTCAAGAGAGATAAGAAAAAACAGTGGAGACCTTGGGGACTAAGGTGAGTGAAGGGAAATGTTCCTATCAGTGGGGTGACCCAAAGAGAGGCAACTTGATATGCCACAGAGGCCTGAACCCCCATAAGAGCATACAAGCCAGAGGGAACCCTGGGAGTCCGTAAAAGAAGACAGGCAGGAAGGTGGGAAAGAGTGGGATGGATTGATGAAGGGAAGGGAGGAGGATAGGAGGGGGCAATGGAGGGAAGCAGAGATAAGTACTTAATAAGCTTATAAGACTAGAAAAATAAATAATGATGAAGTTCTTATAGTCCAATTTTAAAATGTTCAATTATTAAAAGTTCAGTCTCAAGAGAAACAGGGATTAGTATTCAATATGCTTGTAAAACTAAAAAAACTGAAATAATAATAAAAAGTAAAAATAAAAATAAAATCCAATCTCAACATTTTAAAAGTCCAAAATCTCTTAAATCAAAATAAGTCAAGTATGTCGGCACAGAATAAACATTGAAATGGAAGCATCACAACACAATAAGAAAATATTAATTCAAAATTAAAATACCAAGGTCTGGCAAAGTAAATATCAAATATCACATCCTGCAATTCAATGTTCATCTTATGTTGCTCATTATATAGTCAGGAGAGCTTAAAGATCCTGTACAATCCATATGTGCTTTACAGAATAGAACAGAAGCACTCGGGGGAGTTATAAGACATTGGACTATAATTGGACACTTGGCCTTAGCTGGTATTTATAACTACCTTCCTCTATTACCCATTCTGCATTTCCTCCACCTTCAGCAAGCAATTCAGCAAGTCTTGGTTCTTTACCTGGAGGGGTTGCCTATACCTTCATAACTGAAGTATCTGGGCCATTTACTGTCCTGCTTATATTAGGTTGCAATAGTCTCCCATTGACCTTAATTACAGGACATGGTAACACCAAGAGGTACCACTAATGAATCTCCTGCACTCCAGGTATATTCTTCTTCCTTGCCTCCATTGTGGAGAAGCACTTTTTCCCCTGGGAGTCTGGGATCGATCACCCCTCCTAACGCTGTTATTCCTTTTCCCCAATGTACAATAACTCTAGCAAAAAGCACTTATAATAGGTCCCTTCGGGAACCATGGGAGAAAGATTAATATTAAAGCTTTTTGGTATACTAAGGTCCTTCCTCAAGGGGACTTAGCTTCTTCATTCAAGGGGTTCTGAGTCTGTAAACTGGCTCAGATCTGGAAATTAGTTGACAGACCATGATTCTCTGCTGCTGTGAGTCAAGGCTGCTTTTTTTTTTTCATTTGTTTTGGAATTGTTCTGCTTGTACAGATCAGTCAAGAACAACTTTTTAGGTTTCTTATCTTCTTTACTCTTGGGAACATTATGATTAATTAACCAGTTTCAAAGGATTCAATGAGTGGGACCATTCTAGATACCTTTCTGCCTATGCTGTCCATTGTGGTAAATACACTCACTTTGCCACAGCGAATCAATACTGCCACTTGGCCCCTGCTATTCCTGGATCCACCTAGACCCATAGAATTTCATTCCTCCAATTGTACAGCTGCATCTCCTACTGTGAGTGCTGCACAAGGAGAAGAAAATGGGTAGATCTCTTCAGATTTAGCAGTGCCCTTCTCGCCAATTTTTGTAGTATAGTAAAGGGCATGACATGCAGGTTCTCCTGATGAGGAGAATTAGGTTTTCAACAAATAATCTAGTTAAGCATACCAGTTTCCATGAGACTTTTAACCAAGGAATATTTTGGCATCTCCAGTTCTTTTTTCACAAGGCCATACTTGTAGGAGGAAATGGACCAGACAGGCCTGTATTGTCTGTATGGGCCGCATGCGCGAATGCAACTTCCCCAAGGTAGAACCTGCTGCCATGCCTGGTGCTGATGTCAAATCACCTGACTGAGAGGACCAACCCGGACAAGGCAACACAGAAAAAGCTCACGCTGGAACCTATGGGGTGTTGGGTGGGGTACATAAGCAGCCTGATATTTACAATAAACGAGCCTGCAAGCCTGCGAGCCTGCTTTGCCACTCGCCTGACTTCCGGAGTCTGTGACGTTGACTTCACGCCTGCTTATCCCCACCCCCAAGGGTCTCCGTGGGTCTGAAGACTGCTACATATACTTTAATCAATATTCTAGTCACCAAATCAAACTCTTGGTGCTGTTTCTAGCCCTGTAACCTACAGCATTAAACCTAGAATCTCTGCTCAACGGGCCCATTTGGATGAACTCAGCCTGGTCATCCAGCCTTATGCTCCTTCCACCAGTATCCCACAACCTGAAACTCTATTCCCACACATATTTTCCAGACTTCTGGTTGAAAGAGTTTGAAAAAGCATGTTGTCTTCTAGGGGTATAGAACACCTCCTCATGGACCACAATTTCTATCTGTTTAGCCCTGAGCTTAGTTATACATCTGGACACAACCATGGGTTGGGCACGCTGCAATGATCAGCATTGTCTTAGGGGAAGATCTTTGCCCTTCCTACATACAAAGCAGGACGAATTGCTTCAAACAAAGGCAAAGACAGCCATACTGCACAGGGTTAGGGTGGGGATTCATTCTCTGTTAAGGATGGGGAGACTGCTTCCAGGATAAAATAGACCCATCATAATTTAAGGGTTCCATGTCCTCAATCTCACTAGGGCTCTCCCACACATCACCATCCCAAGTTGCAGACTCACATTCCTTTCCAATCAGTGTTGAATTTGATTGTCCACACCCTTTGAGGCTGGGGCTTTAGCTTACATTGTAAATCAGCCAATCTAATAATGAGAACTTGGGTTTGATTTTCAGAAATTCTATGACTATGACTATGACTATAACTATGACTATGACTATGACTATTTCCCTGTTACTGCTAGTGAGATTTTCTTCCACTTATTTATGCACATCTGGAGCTTAAGTACGTTCATCTCTGCGGTTTTTCTTTCCCTTTGCTACTTCATCCAGATGTCTCCAGAACACACTCAGAAACCTTTGGATTATTTATACACATCTTGAGCCGGGTAATTTCATCTCTGAGATCTCCCTTTCCGTTCTGTACTTTACCCAGAGATGCTAGAAGTAACCAACCAGCTTAATTATTTTCCTTATCTTTCTTCAGATTGGGAAAAATTTCATATACAGAATCACCAAGATCCTTGCACCTCCCAAGAGGTGAATCAGAAGTTCCCGACACACCTATCTTTCTTAGCTCTTTAAACAGCTCACCCTGTGGAGTTTTGCTGTTCTCTGTACCACCAGCTGCCATCTTTAATAGCCAGAGGTTTTGTTGGGATGGAGAATCAGTTCCAGACACCACCAAGCCTACTAAAGAAATCAGCCCTTACAATTCTACTTCTCCAGAACCACTCCTATTACTTCCTGGTTCTGTGGAAGAACAGAACCCATAAAAGGATATATGTGAAAAGGGAATTTATTCGATTGACTTAGAAGATAACATTTGAGTAGTCCAACCACAGCTGCATGTAGGTGCTCAGTTCTTTTTTTTAAAAAATTTTTTATTTATTCAATTGTGCGTGAGTGTGTGTGTGTGTGTGTGTGTGTGTGTGTGTGTGTAGAACCACAAGCGAACTCGGGAACCACCATGGACCACCTCCTTGTCCTCCTTGTTTACTCCGCCCTACCAGGACCAGAAGCGCAGGCCACTTCCGCTTCCGCCCGGCATCTATACATGGGGTCTAGGGGGCGAACTCAGGACCTTCTGCCTGCAAGGCAGAGGCTTAACCCCTGAGCCACCTCCCAGCCCCCAGGTGCTCAGTTCTTGAGATGAGTATCTCAGCAATCCCAGTCTAGTTCGGAAGGTCTGAGAATCTCAAGAAAGTCTTGCAGCAGTCCCAGTTGGTTGCTGAAGACAGGAAGCTTCCTGAAGCTCAGTCCACAGGAGCATCCAAAAGGCTGAATTCTGACATCCGTGAGGGATGGCAGCAGTAGAGCAAAGAAAGATGGCAGTGGCGAACCCCACACAGCTTGTCAACACATAATAATCCCTGAGACTCCTTTCTTAGGAAACACACACACACACACACACACACACACACACACACACACACACACACATATCAAAGCGCCATAAAATGTAAGAGCCTAAAGAAACGACCCTTAGAATTAAGTCTTCCCCAATGCTAGTCCTGGCAGACGTCAGCTCCCGAGTCTGACGGACAGGTGGGGAAATGACTCCCCTGACACTTTGCAGAGGCCAGAGGAAATAAGAAGACAGTCAGTCTGCCTTCCACATATAGAGGCGAAATAATGATTTGTCCAACGGGGCTCCCATGCCCTGCTCTGATTAAAAGTAATAAGGTGCGGCTTCTTCAACTCCAGATTTAATTTCAACACTTGAATGTGTTCTGGACTTTCAATTGAGTCCTGTGTGCTCAGTGGAGGAGGAAGGTGGAAGCTGAGATTTTCCTTATCCTCTGGGAGGGAGGGAGCAGAGCCATGACCTTCGCAGGATGGCTGCAGGACTCCATCGTCCCATTAACCGCCAGCCCTAACTTTGGTTGCTGCTCAGAAGTTGATTTCCTTTCTCCTGCCCCACCCACCCTTCCCATACCACCCTGCCCTACAGTCTACCATGGATATCCATTGATACTTTCAAGCTAACCTTCTTCTGTCCCACTCTTCTCCTCTTTAAAATAGAAATGGTGAGAGAGAGCTCAGTGGCTAAGGCCCTATAATGGTTACTATTAACTATTGCTGTGAGAGAACACCCAAAGTCAAATAGCTTAAGAGAGAAAAGGAAATTTATTCACCTTAGGGTTCCAGAGGGGAGATACAGTCTTTCATGATGGGGGTGACACGGTTGGTGGCTGAAGCTGTAGACAGGCTGTCATGGCAGACATCCACGTGGCTGGAGGATTCCTGGAGAGTCTCTCTTCTTCTTCCCTCTTCGGTTCTGTGCTTCCTTTTATCTGGTCCACTACTGGGAGGTTCCAATGAGATCTACAGAGGTTCCAAAGGGACCTAGGGCTGGTCTTGTCTTGTAATGCATTGATCTGGACAATCTCTTCAGGTGGTCTGCCAGCTGATCTTAGGTAACACTGGGTGTAGTCAAGTTGATACTCAGGATTAAATATCACAGCCCCTTCTTACAAGCTTAACAGCTTGAGTCCAATCCCTGGACACCCACATGGTTGATGAAGACATCCCAAACTCCTCACAGTAGCCCATGCTCAGAAATAGACAGGGAAGAGTATCAGAGTACAAAGAGGTTTAATTCAACCTTGAGTCCAGAAGTCTCTCCATGATCAGTGTAGAGATGGCTAAATTCTAGACTGGCTTATTCTTAACTGTAGATCTGGACTGCTCTTTGCTTTCAGTCTTTGCCTTAGGCCATGTGCAAGTATCTCTTCTCTCTCTGCCTCTTTGCAATGTACATCTTCCCTTGGCAACTCGCCTCCTGTCATGATATCTATCAATATCTTTCTCCAAAACCTGTGAGACCGAGATTTGGCCTATCCACATTTCACTGTGGAGAGGGAAAGCTATCAAGAGAGTCCAGATCTCCCTAGGAGACTACTGAGGGTCAAGCTTCGTGGATAGGAGGGGAGATGCTTTTCTCAATGGTACATCCACTGATGCATATCATCCATGTTCCCTCAAATGCCCGGATGAAGGCATCAAAGGTAACCCACGTGGAACTCAATGGGCCACACATGCAAAATGACATGAAAGTACGGGGCATGGGGGAATGAGAAGAGGAAAAGTTTGTAGCGGACAAAGAGGAGAGAATTGAGTGAGAAGGGGTGAAAATTACATAACACCATTGAATTTATGTATGAAACTCTAAAGAATAAGAATAATTAAAAAAAGAACCTGGGAGCCACCCCTTTAAGTGAGATCATGAAAATGAGGATCCCCATTTCCTAGTCTCTACGGAAAGACACCCCTAACTTTCATAAGTACCAATCTGCCAACACACATGGCCAATTTGTCCACTAAGGTCTACCAGGGCCTCTCCACTGCCCACTCCAGTCTCAAATCCCTCTTGCCTTTTCAGTTCAGTCTTTTTCTCCAATACAATGATCCCCAGCAAATTCTTCCTCACCCCCTCAGCTTTGGTTCATCCCCCCTGCCCCCTTTTTGGGAAAGATAGCTGTTACTCCAAAAGTAAAACAGAGTTAGAAAGAATGGTTCGGATATCGGAGGAGGGAGCTGTTCTTCATTTCAGCTTTCTGTCATTGGGACGAAATACCCGAGACAGTCAATTTAAAAGAGAAAAGGTTTGTTCAGGACTCCTGGCTCTGCTGCTCTGCGCTTGAGGAGAGAACATGACGGTGAGGAGCACGTGGTGGGGCAGAACTGCTCAGCTCGTGGGACCCAAGAGGCTAAAGAGAGATAAAGGACCAGCAGCTCCTCCCGCCAGGGAGCTGGCTGCTTCCCAGGAGGCCCCGCCCACCTCCCAACAGTGTCCAGGGCTGAAGACCACGCCTTCAGCTGGGCCTTTCAGGGACAGTTAACATCCAAGTCACAACAGAAGGGAGGGAAAGCTTGCAGTTAGAGTGACAGACAGTCTGTCAACCTCGGTCAATAGTTGTGCTACATCACGTGCATCACAAAGGTCAGGAGAGAAGCTAGCTGTTTTCTCCCTTCCTTCTTTTCTTCCTTCCTTCCTTCCTTCCTCCCTATCTCCTTTCCTCTAATCTTTTTCTCCCTCACTATCTTCTTCCTTACAAATTTTCTTCCTTCCTTCTTTCTTTCCTCCTTCTCTATCTCCTTTCTTCTAACCTTCCTTCCTCTCTTACTACCTCCTTCCTTACGACCTTCCTACATTCCTTCCTTCCTTCCAACTTTTCCTTTTCTTCCTTCCTCCCTTTGTTCCTATCTCCCTTCCTCCCTCCCTCCTTTTCTTTTTCCTTCCTCTGGGGAAAAAAGTAGATATCTAATACACAGGGTTGAAGATGATGTAGAGATCAGGATACAATGTTACCTTTTTTCTTTGTTTTCTTTGAAGAAAAAAAAATCCTAAGTGCTTTTCTCATTTTGAGAACAATCCATGCATGTAATAAAGCTGGGACAGTGATTATTATAAAGTAAAAGAAAGCAGAATCTCTACACAAAAGGGCAAGCACCATTTCCAATTAGGACCTACATGTACCTAAAAAAAGGCCATAGAAAGGGGTAACAAGGGGTGACTATAGCTAGTGCAGCGAGGACTATGAGAGAATTAGGTGGAAACTGCAGGGAGACTTGGAGGGTGCAGCCCCGCGAGAAGGAAAAGAGGCAGAGCTCACCACACTGGTACCATTTGAGCCAGACTTAAAAATCCGAGCTTGACCACTGCAAAGAGTGTGGTGAAGAAACTAGAAGGACAAAGATCTCCTGGCAGAAGATGTTTGCTCAAGGGCATGCATCCAAGAACTCATTTCTTCAGAACTCCTGCAAAGCAACAGAAAATCTAGATGAACTGATCAGAAAAAAACAAGCAAGAAACAATGACTTCGCCAAAATTGGGCTTCAAGAAACCTGTAGACACATTTAAAGGTGTCCAACTTTACCAGGTATTGAAAAAAAAAAACATGCACATTAAATCCAAAATCACACACACACACACACACACACCAGAAATTAAGATACCAAGTATGGGAAATGCTAGGAATCAACTGGAAGTCTTTATTACTTACACATTTGTTTGTATGTTGTGTGTGTGTGTGTGTGTGTGTGTGTGTGTGTGTGTGTATGCATATGCAATGCAGGTGTGTGCAGCTACATGTGTATGCATGCAAGTGGCGACTACAGGACCACTTTGAGTATCATCCTTAGGAAAACCAACCACCTCCTCTGACACAGCCTCACTAGCCTGTCTCTACCTCTCCAATACAAGGATTCGCACACCCCACCTCACCCAGCATTTATACATCGGCTCTGAGAATCAAACTCAGGCTCTCATGCTTGGTGGTCCCCACTGAGTCACTTCCACCCCCCTCTTAAGTTTCTCGTGGGAGAGGGATAAGAATTAGCAAAACGATCTCAGAAAAATGGCTCAGTAGTGTCTACTGAAGCTAGATAACTGGTAGCCTATGAAAAGGTGTTTCCACTCATAACTATATATTCAGCAGAAAGGGGATTTTGGCCACCAAGTTGCATGTAAAAGATGGTTCATCACAGCAAAATTTGTGTTTAACTCAAGTTGAAAACAACCCAAATTTCCATCGGGAGGGGCATGAATAAAATATGAATAAAATGGAATACGTTCATCGGAGAGCGGGAAAGAGAACGAGAACGCAATGAAAATGAATGGACTTAAAGGACATGTCTCACATGACCAGACTTCATGAACACAACATGGATTAAAAACAGCCAGACATAAAATAGTATGCGTTGAATAACTGCATCTAGACAAAGATTTAACACACTCACAATTAGTATGAAATGTTGGAAGTCAGCACTAACCCTTGAAGGCACAGAACTCATGAAGGAGCATTAAGAGGTTTGGGGGTGCTGGTCATGTTCTGCTCTTGATCTGTATGCCGGTCTGGTTACCCCATCTCTACCCGCTATAGAAGTTCCTGCAGCTGAAAGCATCCAATCTGTGCCCTCCTTCTCCTAGTGTAGCATCCGCACCACACAACACAGACACAAAGGCAGGTCTTGGGGATGGGGTGCAAAGTGCCTGGGAAAGGAACAGCTAACTGTCTGCACATCTGTTCTTAGAAGCCTGGATAGCATCCACAGCTAGTAGAGTGCCTGGCTACATAGACAAGGTCCTGGGTTCAAATCCCCAGCATCACAGAAACCAGGGGGCCTGTAATTCTAGCACTCAGGGAGTGGAGACAGGAAGATGGGGGGTTCACAGCCACCCTCAGCTACAATGCAAGTTCAGTGACAGCTTGAGTGACGCGGGCTGCAGGGAAAGGTGTGTGCACAGGTCGAACTCCTCCGAGAGCAGAGAACAGGAAGGATGAATGTAGCCTGGAAACCATGAGGACAGAGGCCCGCAAAGGCCACAGAGCAGATACCAGCAGGGAGAAGCGACAAGGAAAGTGCCATTTGCCAGCTCCGACCTCCCCACAGAACGCGAGACATGCTGGAATCTTGAGGGATCATAACCTCCTGTGAGGAGCTGAGCTGCTCTGGAAGCTTTTAGCGGGAGGATTTGGAACTGCGTAGCAAAGGCAAGCATGGTCTCTCATGAGACGTGTGTCAGGGCTGCATCTCAGATAAGGATCGTAGACTGAAGAGAAAATCCTCCCCCTACCGGGGGCCTCCTCTCCTCTCCCTCGGCTCCTCATCTCTGCCGTCCTTCATTGCTGCCACGCATCTGCAGTTGTCAGTGCCCCCTCCCTGTGTCCTGGATACAGAGGCTTGACGGGAAGTCGTGGTGGGCTGCGGACCAAAGATGGGGGCCTCTGCCCTGTGGGCTTGGATGGCTGAGCATCCTCTTTTGCCGTCGGGTGGGAGGATGCTTTGAGTCTTGAGATGCATCAAGGCGAACACAGACACAGCGGTGTGAGTGACAGAAGCGTCTTCCCGGACCTGTCTCTTCACTCGGGGCTCAGGGTGGGGAGGAACACTGGTGTATTTGCAAGCAGACATGGCTCTACAGCAGACACCAGAACATGAGGAGCAGCAATCCAAGTACAGGGCGGAAGCCCCTTGAAGAAGTAAGGGGCTGGAGAGATGGCTCGGGCAGCAACTTGCTTACATACAAGCACGAGAACGCACAGGGCATGATGACGTGTGCTCATAAGTCCAGTGCTGAGGAGTCTGAGACAGGGGGATTCCTGGGACCTTCTGGCTGGCCAGTCCAGTAGAGTCCGTGAGTCCCAGTGAAAAGCAACAGATGCTGTCTCAAAATTAAAGTGGGTGGTTCCTGAGAAACAACATCCAAAGTTGACTTCTGGGTTCTACATGTGTATACACACACAGATACAGGTGCATGAATACTCTAAATGCATGCATACACATGTGTATGCACACAGAGCGATGTGCCCATAGGAATACATGCACGCACATGCACACACACACACACACACACACACACACACACGCACGTGCACACACGCACGCACCAAGAAGATTCTTTTCAGCACATGGAGACTGACTGTCCTCTTCCAGCCCAGAAATAATGGTCAGTTAAGGCTTTCAGCACTCGCCCAACAGTCCAGTTTCTGAGCCAAGAGAATCTAGTCCAGATGGTCTCAGAGGATGGTCTCCTGATACACAACATGAGCACCACATGGAACCCGTTACACATTCACATTCCTGGTGCCACCCCAACCCGCAGAAACAGACACTGAGAGCAGAGCCCAGCACTTGGTGCCTTAGCAAGTTCTAGGTTATTTGGATGCTAGTTCAAGCCCAAGAAACACAGCCACGAATCCACAGGGTGCTTAGACACAATACCCTTGTCCTGTCCTCTAATCAGCTGACTCTTCTGTGGAATGGGGCTTTCGTAGCCTCAACTGGTGAGACTAAGGAATGAGGGGGCGAGTGGAAACGCTCCCCTGGAAGCTCTTTGTCCTTCCATATCTACCACCGTAGGGCTTCAGAGTTCTCCAGTGCTGGCATTAGGTAAAGCAGTGCTAGCAGGGAGTTCCTTTGTTATTCAGCCCAGGTGCTGATTACACGGCTCCAGGGATCTGAGTGGCTGCCAGGGCAACTGTGAGATCACTGGAAAGAGGAAAAGAAGAAGAAAAAAAGTCAAGACATTATGATGTCCTAGAGAGACGGGTGAGCCTCCATTTTTCTGCATGTGCACACAACCTCCAGCGCTTCTGAACTTGGCGTGTGCCTCTGCCGCAGGATCCCCTGGTTTTCTGTAATTCCAGTCACCGCTCCCCTCGCGTCTCCTAGCCCTGTCGCATAATAAGCCCGCCTATTTAAAATAAACCTGCCGCCGTCTGCTCCGAAGAGATTTGTTCTCCTGAATTTGTCCCAGGCTGAAAACTGCACGCGTCCAAGGTTTAAAAGCTTATGTTAGGAGAAATTGAACATTATCTCGGGATAATGTTTTCTTACTGTACTTAAATTTCCAGAGGCGTTTACAAAAATTAAATATCCACGGAAGCCGAGTCCTTTATTTATGAAGCCGGCGATAGACATCGATCCTGTGATAACGTTATTATTTTTCTTATATTGCTCTTGTCAGTGTGTATTTCATCATCACTGGGTGGGATGAGTTGACGGATGGCATTGGAGCAGGATATTTATTGGCTGGATGTTCCTCAGCACCCTAAAAAGAATGTGGGCTTCTTCTACCCTAGGCAAGTTATGCATATGAAAGCATATTAAAGCTTAGTTAATTGTTGTTGCTAAAAATAAGTCTCTGAAACCAAGGATGTAGCTCAGTTGGCAAAGTGCTTGTCTTGTGTAGATGAAGGTCCAGGGCCACATGAATCGAATGTGGTGGTACAAGCCTGTCATCCCGGATAGGAGGATCAGAAGTTCAGGGTCACTTTTGGCTACAGAGCAAGTTTGTGATCATCCTGGGATACATGAGACTCTCACTGTAATAGTAAAACAGTGATAATAAAAAAATAATAAAATAATAAGAAGAACAAATAATTCTTGAATCTTTCAACACGCCGGTGTAGTGACCCTTTATGTTGCTGAGTACATACAGGACTTGAAGGAGGAAGGGGTTAATTTCGGCTTATGACGCAGGTCACAGTTCACAGTTCAGACAAGAAGGAATTTCACAGCAATGTTAAGAACCGAGGAAACTGGCCCAGAACATAGCCACAGGGATTGCTAAGAGGGGGGCAAACCTCACTTGCCAGCACTTCAAGGCATGCCAAAGTATGCCAGCGTACTCAACCAGCTCTCTTCCATCTTATCCAGCTGCTCAGGAAATGGCCCCACCACCATGGGCCGGACCCTCCCTCAGTCCATTAGACGATCTCCGGCAGACCTGCTGAAGGCGCACCTCAACTACCAGTCCGCTGCAGATGCACTTAAAGTCACCATCTGCAATTGTCAAGTTGACCCGTGTATCTATCTACCAGAAGAGAAGGGACCTCCATACGCCCTGGCCTTGCGGCGTGTCTAATAGACACCATGGGGGCGTCAGAGAGAATGGGCTCTCCCACCAGCAGGATGAGAACTGACACAGTCAGCTGAGAGGGGGCACCAAGAAGGAGCAGCACCCCGAGGTTTGGGGCAGGAGTACCCACCAAGTCAGACATTGTTGGATAAGAGGTGGTTGCTTGGGAAGAGACAATGGCCTTTCATCTCTTACAGACAGTTCCAGCTGCCCACAACTGAGGTCTGGAGAGAAGCGTGGAGTGGATACTGTGGGTGGGAAGGAGGAGGTCAGCTGACTCCACAGAGAAGCGTAATGTGTCTGTAGTAATATGACACTGGCAAGTAGTCTCTGGGTCTCTTGTCTGGTGTCCTCTGCCTAACAACCCCCCCCAATCTCTCTTGTCTAGTCTAGCCTTCGCATCTCCCCAAAACAGGCCCAAGCCCTTCTCTCTTTAAAAGTGTCTCCTCGTACCCTGAACTTCTTGCAGCTACAGTTTCCCTCCTCTTCCTCAGACCCAAGTTCTCTAGACAATTAGCCATCTTCTCCCCTCCCCCAACCCCAGTGACAGTGCCTTCCCCTCAAATCCTACCATGGGGGTCCCCCACCCCCACCAGAGGTTGTCAAAAGACACAGTGCCCTGCGGGTGGTCTCTCTCCCACTGAAGTGATGAGCTTCCTCAGCCCCCACCTTCCTGGGAAGCTCAGCAGAAATAAAGACTGTTACCTTCCTTCGGGGTCCACCCTGGGCTCTGATTCTTCCTCTCGGTTCTCAGTGGTTTCCCGGTTTTCCTCCCACAGCCAGGGCTGTTGCGTGGTTCCTTTACAGACTCCTCCTCCTCTTCCTCCAAGCCGGCATCTGACATCTTCACTGGGTCATCCCTAAGAGCCTTCCTTCACACCCCTCCCTAAGCATCGGCACATCTTGCCAAGTCCAGGGCCCTTGGCATCAGTCCCCCCGCGTGCGCAGAGGAGCTCGCGTGCGCAGAGGCACGTGTGTGCGTGTGCACGTAGAAGCCAAAGCAAACCTCAGGTGTTGTTCGTATGAGCTATCCGTCTTCCTTTCTTTGCACAGGGACTCTTTCATTGGCCTGAAGCCTACTATTCAGTCCACTCACTTGTCAGTGAACCCGGGATCTCCCTGTCTCTGCCGCCCCGTACTGAGATGAACCACCATGCTTGACTTGCTACATAGAATCTGGGGACTCAAACTCAGGTCCTTATATAGCAAGCACTTTATCTGTGAAGCCACCTCCTCTGCCCGAAATGTGTTTTTTTCTTTTGTCTCCACCCCTCTTTCCCCTTGAGAGCTGCACTATTCTCCCCAGCACACAGAGACTCAAAATTATGCTGACTAGAGGCGGGACCTCAGCACAGGGTGTCTCCTCCTGGCCCTTGTCATTAAAGTCATTAAAAAGAGTAAAGCATTGGGCTGGAGAGATGGCACAGGGGATAAGACTTGCCTCACAAGCAGAAGGTCTGAGTTCATATCCCAAGTCCCATGTGAAAACACCAGGCAGCCTGCACTTCCCACCCTAGTGGGCAGAGCCTGGGAAACCCCAGAGTGAAGCAAGAAGGAGGTAGAAGCAATCCAGGATGATTCCCGAAATCACCCTTGGTCCTCCACAGGGACACATAGTGTGCTCTGACACGAACACACACACACACGCGTGCACACACACACACACACACACACACACACACACACACACAATAAAATTTTAAAAAGAGTAAAGCATTAATAACGTCATCACGATGACAACTGAGGAAAAACTCAAGCACATGAGATTCCTTGCTCTGAGTCGGCAGGATGGGAAAAGCAGAGACCAGATTCCGTGTGTGTGCTTGGAAGCCCTTCCTGGGGACCAGTCCCCAGGAACTTGAAACGCGAAAATGAACTTCCGACTCTGGCCATATCCTCTGGGCAGCCGAGCGAGCTCATGACAACCGAGGATGGAGGGAGACAGGCGAGACTGAGTGTCAAAGGCTCGGCTTCCACTGTCAGTGAGAGGTGAGAACAGGCTGGCTGGCAGAGAGCTCGCTGGAAAGATTGGCCCTAAGGATGGGGGAACAGTTACGGATAGACATAGTATCAAGAGCAAGACTGGACGAGAAGGGACATCGCATGCCACCAGCATCTCCCCTTGCTATTTTGAAAGTGGAAACAACATAACCAGGCCTTGGGTTAAGTCTGGGCTCTGTGGTCTGAACTTCTCAAAGCACCCTATATACATATACATATACATATACATATACATATACACATACACATACACATACACATACACATACACATACACATACATATACATATACATATACACATACATATATAAACACCACAACACTCTAATGGATGAGTGTATGTTGCAATTCACCTGCATGGTTGCTGATAAATGATCATCAAATGGCTTAAGAGAACAAGGGGTTTACTCTCTTACAATATACTGATTATAGTTCATAGCCCAGCTTGACAGGAAAACACGCATCAACACCACAGCCAAGGGAACTGCCACACCATCTCTACGTAATGGCTGAGAGAGGGACGATACTTACTTGCCAGACCAGCATGTCTGGCCAAGTGTACACAAGGATGCCAACTTCCTCAACCAACTCTCTGTATTTTATTCACCTGTTCAGGCCCTAGTCCCACCCACCATGGGCTGGGTCTGCCCTATCAACTAGACAATCTCCTTCAGGTTTGCTCTGGGCTTAACTCAACTACTAATTCTCTACAAATGTGCCCAGAGTTCAATCCTCAGCCATCAAGTTGACACCTGTACATAACATGACAGTGTATTTCTTACTAGTAGAAGCAGGAAAAAAAAAATAAGAAATGATTCTGGTCCAAGGGAAGGATCCAAGACTGTAACCCAACATCGCTTGGTAGAATATCATCATGTTGCATAACCTGTGATGAACAAGATAGAACCAAAGAATCAACAACCACAGAGGAGACACGTTACGTGTGTCAGACCATCAGCATATAGGATGATGGTGGGAGGATATGTTCCAGAAGCTGGCTGAACACAGAAGGACTCCTAGCAGGTTGCACATAATATAAACAGTCCAAGAATGTGTGGATAGAGCCTCACCTTGAAAAAAACACTAGGAAGAAGTCAGCAGATGGAGGCACATGGGGTGTCCGGGACACTGGCAGTATGCTACAGAGAGTCTCTGTTCTTGGGGCGTTTGTCTGTCCATCATCCAACTGCAGCTGGTGCCAGTTCCCATAGCTCAGACTTTCCCTTCTTCACGATGATGGTTCCAGCCAATAGGAGAACACTTTAGCTAGAGGGACACACCCCTTGCCTACAGGAGCCTCTGGCCACCAATGACAGATATGGGGATGTAGGTAAGCCCCCTGCCTTTTTTAAAATGTATATATGTGGTATTGATGTGTGTCTGCATGTCTATATGTATGTGTGTGCACTGCGAGCAAATGTTTGTTTAGACCAGAGGTTAATGGTGGACTCTATTCTGTAAAAAGCCCCAAATCTGGCTGATTAGACTAGTCTAGTTAGCCGACTAGATCTGGGGATCCCCTGTTGCCTCCTCCTGAGAGCTGGGATTATAGGAAGGCTGCTGTACGGACCCAGCTTTTACATGAGTGTTGGGGATCCAAACTTGGGCCCTCAAGCTTGCACAGCAAGTGCTTTACCCTCTGAGCCACTTCCCCAGCCCTTGCATCTTTGTTTCTATGGGAACTGACCTATGCCAAGAGCAAAAGATGTTCTGACGAAGAAAGTCATGTGGCCAAGACACAGATACGAACAAGCATGGGCAACACTGCATAGCAGAAGGGCAGTCGGCCATGTGTCAAGAGAGATGCCAATCTCACAGCCTCTGTCCCACGGCAAGCCCATCGCGCCATGCTGGACTCTGTCATTTTGCATGCCTCCTTTGCAAAGGACCTGTCAGAGCCCATCTGAGCCATAAAGCGAGTTTAAAGGGGTGGGAGTGACAAATAAATTCTCCAATGGCATTTCACATAGCAGAAAAAAAAATAGATAAACCCAAGATGTGCCCCCTGGAATTTGCTGGTTCACACACCACAGCCTCAGAACCCTCCACAAACTCCTTCAGAGGAAGAGCTGATCTCTGGGTAGACCATTTTTGCCTCCCTCCCCACTTCCCCACCTTTTCCTTGGCTCGGCCGACTTCTCCTGCTTTCCTTTCTGGCCTCTGTTCATGAGGTCTTGCCCCTGGGTCCCTGTGAGCACTTGGTTTTAATTCTCAAACTTTCCAAAGACGATGAAGCTCTTTAATCACAAAGTGGGGTTGCCAAGGAGAGAATGCTAATTGGAAAATTCTCCTTCTCCAGATCCCGGGGAGTTTGCAAAGGGATATTTTTCTTTTGTCTGCTATGCCATTAGCATAGCATAGATTCTGGAGGGACAGAGCACAAAATGGTCCCAGCTGGAAGAAATAAATCCAAGAAGCGCCAATGCCTAAGCCAGGAAGAGACCTCTGCAGTGCGGATCTTAATGCTGATGGTCCAGTCGAAGGCTCTGGAACTTAGAACGAATGGGACCAGGGGCTGGGGAAACAGCAGGGATTGAAACCTTTGACTCCCAAGCCAAAGGACCTGAGTTTGGATCCCACGTGAAAATGCCAGGTGCCTATGGCGGTGGCCTGCAGTTTTGGCCTTAGAAGGTAGAAACTGGGAAACCCCAGAGCAAAACAATGCAGAGGTAGAGCCACCCAGGATGACTCCCGATGTCACCCTTGGGCCTTCAAGAGATACACACTCAAGTGCCCTCTTGTGCATGTGCACACACACACACACACACACACACACACACACACACACACCCCACAGGTGCACACAAGGAAACAAAAGAGAGAACAATGGGGCCAGGCAAGAGATGGGAAGCAAAGCGAAATAGATCCCACCCGGATGCCCAGGTGGGGCTCACAGTTTAGACCAGGCAACAAGCCAGGCCGTTCTTGCTCGATCCCTCATATTTAGAGCAAGGCCCTGTCATGACACCACAGGTCACTGCGCATGGGCCAAACCTCTGGAACCCACAGTGACAAGTCCTTGTTCTTGAAGCACGAAAGAAAACAGATGTCCTCAAAGCCTAGACGGAAAAACAGAAGCCTGAAGCAAGCAGTCGTTCAGATGGCTCAGCACAGCCGCCCCAGAAGACAGAAGCAGGATTCCCTCCCTTTTTTGTTTAACATTTTTTAAAAAATATTTCCTTTATTTTATGTGTATGTGTGTATCAGAGGGGGCACTGTGTGTCCCTGCGGAGGCCCAAGGGTGACTTCAGGAACCATCCTGGATTGCCTCTACCTCCTTCTTGCTTCACTCTGGATTTCCCAGGCTCAGTCCACCAGGGCCGGAAGTGCAAGTTGCCGCCATTTCTGCCTGGCATTTTTCACGTGGCACCTAGGATCCAAACTCAGGACCTTCTGCTTTCGAGGCACAGTCTTATTCCCCCAAGCCATCTCTCCAGCCTGATTCCCTCCCTTTCATACCTGTGAAGGAGACTCATGCTTCCTTCCTTACCAGGCACCGTAACTACTTACAACCAGGACATGCACACATTTCAAGATGCTGAGCCTTCCAACAGAGCTCGACCAACAGATCAGCTCTGACCAACCAAGCGATAAAAGTAATCTGTGAGCGAGCATTCTGTGGTCATTTACAGACTCCAAATGGCTGGAGGGCTGGATGCTAAACAAAGCCGGAATCAGACCAGCTCTGGGGTCTACGATACCAGGGATTAGTGCCAGGTGGTCAGTGTGCCACTGCAAGCCCAGCAGGCTTGGTTTCGGTGCTGGTTTTTACATCTGAAGAAACCAGCACCTACCCGATGCTGTAAGGGCGTCAGATCAACTCTTGTGCCCTTTGTGACTCCCCAAGATAGGAGAGTGGTCCTTACAGAAGCGAGGCGCGGATGGCCATGCTCAGGATCCTGTGTGGGGCCTGCAGCCCACGGGAGACGCCCCCAGAACTGCCTCATCCATATCCAATGGCGGCGATGAGTCCACTGCACCCCAGGAGTTCTGAGCCAAAAGACAGAGATTCCATCTCCCTTCTGGATACTGTGACTTAGAGGCTCCTGGAAGCAATCCAGGAATCAATATCTTCATAAACAACCCAGCGGCTTTCCCAGCAGAAGGTCAGCGAAACTGGACCAGCTCCTGGTAAGATCTGCTCTTGCGGACGCCTGCCAGCCAACATCAGCAGTGGACTAGAATAGGGGCTTCAGAACAGTGTGCCAAGCACAAGATGGTTGGAGGGGAGTGGCCTGTTTTATTAGCGTAGCTCAAGACGGGAAGTAAACAGGGAGCTAGGGTTCCTTCCTGTGACTCCCTCACCCTGAACAGCTCCTGGTTTTGGAAGCAACAGAGGGGAAGGACTGAATGTCCGCTGCTGCCCATGAGCATCCTCACAGCTGCCATCAGGAGTTGCAGCCATAAACTTGGGGGTCCCTGGTTTCAAAGACCTTCCAGGTGATGTCGCGCCCAAGCCTACTAAACTCTGTGTTACGTATCACACACACACAACAATGGCAGTCTCCCACTAGGTCCTCTGTGAGATCCCAGAAGCAAGAGGATGAAGAGGAGGAAGGAGGAAGTTTCTGCGGCAGCCCCCCTGGTTCAACTGAAGTCGGGCCTTGAGGACTTCTAGTCCGGGCTTCAGCACCATCCGAGCCAAAGGACCACCATCCGAGCCTGACTTTGGATTAAGCATTTTAACCCGTAGCAAAGCAGCTCTCCTGAGGTATATGTAAAAAAAAAAAAAAAAAATCCAGTGTGGTTCAGGGGTTAAGCCTCTGCCTCACAAGCAGAAGGATCTGAGTTCAGATCCCAGCTTCCACATTAAAAAAAAATGCCAGGTGGAAATGGCGGCATCTTGTGTTTCCAGCCCTGGAAGACAGAGCCTGGGACACCCCAGAGCACAGTTAAAAGGAGGTATAGGGATCCGGGATGATTCTCTATGTCCCTGGGCCCCGACAGGCACACACAGTGCCCTCTCACACATACTCACACAAGCATGCACATGCAAAAAAAAAAAAGCCAGGGAAGAGGAAACAGTCAGATCCCTTGAACATAGTAGGCAGCCAGCCTAGTAGGTAGACAGCATCAAAACAAGGAATGACACCCAAGATTGTCTACTGGCATCCCATTCACACACAGACACATGCGCTCACATACATGCACACACATACACATGCATTCACTCATACAGATGTACTCACAAATACACACATGTGCACATATGCTCACACACATGCACTCATACACACAGGGACACACATACACAAAAGACTGTCTTATTCCATTAGCATAAACAAACAAATCGGAAAACACTTATATCCCTGAAAGTGTTTTTAAAAATGCACTAGTTCTTAAAAAATTCCAGAGCGAATCTGTGCTCGACTATTTACCTTTCCTTGCAGCAGGGTCCTCCCTCCTCCCTTGTGATTTAAACCACAACGTAAACCAGGGGGCAATTCTGCGCTTTAACAATAGTATCCAATGGATCTTTGCAAGATTGCAAATACAGGAAGCTGGATCCTCCGGAGAGCTATTAGCGGGAAGGTCTCTCAGCTCCTGTTGTTAAAGCACATTGTTACCAGACTCTCATATAAAATCCCGAGAAGGGAGCTAATATGAGTCTGCAGTGTTCTCAGTCTTTCTTATGCAATTGCCTCTTGGGGCTAATTAGAGCTGCTTTTGTAATTCACCAGCTATAAATTCCTTGCAATGCTCTCCCAGCCCTGGGAGATTGTCCACTCTACTTTGGGGCTCTGTGCTGATACTGCAGATCCTTTCAGTGACCTGAGGCCCGGTGGCCCATCGCTGGGATGGCCATTGTGTGGTTGGTAGCATCCAGACATCTGGGACAGCTTTCTAATTTGCTAATGATTTCCCTGCCTCTCTGCAGATTGGGTTAAGAGATAACTTCCCCTACTGTGTTAGGCAGCACCTGCCCTATTCTCAGCTAATTTATTTTAAATTGGTTTAGTGCAGACTCTTTGCCCCATAATGTCTACAGAGCTATGAATTCATTTCCTCATCTACCCTCCTGAATTTGATCAAGAAATGAAAACCGTTATAAAAGTCTTACAGCCAGGCTCTGAACGCATAGTCAGAGAGGCAGCCCTGCCAAGATCATTCCAGAACGACAAACACATGGTTCCAAAGGGTCTTGTCTCTGGGAAGAAGTGGAAGAGAGGGTAGTTAGACAGAATGTCACAACCCATAACACTGGTGTACTCAGGCACCGTATTTCTCTGAAACATCTGGCCCTTTCTGTAGCTTTTCCTTTATCGTGTGATCCCCCACAATCCAATCGGGGTAGATATTTACTGATCTGATTTTAAAAAAAAAAAAAAAGCTACCAAGCTTCTGAAAACTCAGTAACTCCCCTCAAATGACATAGCTGTAAAGATTCAAACCTGGACACACTTCAAATCGACAGAGAGTTTTCTACATTGTCTATATTTTGAAATCCTTTTGTCCTGACACACCACACAGTTAAACCAGGGGCTGATTCGGGGTATTAAAAAAAAAAAAGATTTTCCTTTCCAACAGAATGGACTCCAGGGACCCTCAGAGCAGCCACTCCTCTAGTGTGCTGGAAGTATAATTCAGGCAACAAGATCTCTGTTTACAAGAAACATTCCCACACCCCCATCTGCTACGTAAAGCAGAGTGGGGTCCTCATGGGTGTTTTGTGAGCTGCATAGATGAAGGGGCTGTGAGGTCAGGTGCCACGAGACCAAGTAAATGCGGTGCTGGGTGTGGCATGGTACATGAATGCAGTGGACACTCACAGACATTATCTGTCAGGACCAGATTTGTTCTCGGACCCCCAAGTCCAGAGTAAGAATGATTGCAAAGAGAACCAGAGGTTTCTTCTGTCAAGAAAGGGGGGGCTGGGGAGATGGCATAGTTGGAACAGCTCTTGCCTTGTAAATATGAGGATCAATCAAGCTTACATCAATCCCCAAAGCCCATATTAATAAATGAGTCCAGGTGATGGCATAGACCCCTAATCCCAGTGCTGAGTAGGTGGACTCATCAGGACCTTGAAAGGTCACTGGCCAGCAAGGCCGGTATACTAAGGGAATCTACAGAGAATTTGAGACAGAGACTGTCTCAAAAATAAAAAAAAAAAAAAAGGTTGGACAAAAGACCGAGGAACAATACCCAGACTGTCACAAAAACACAGGTAGAGACAGAGAGAGAGAGAGGGAATTCTTTCTTCAGCATTTGAATTCCAATAGATCATATACTTTGCCTTGATCTATTGGAAGTGAATCTGACTGCACAGCCAGAGACTTGATAAGTACCTATGAATGCCAGCCTGCCCACCTTCTGGGTTTGGATCCCCAAAGCCACCGGTGGGTCCAATCAGAGCCGGCTGGAGAAGAAAGATATCACACGCCAACAAGCCAGCAAGCAGCCAGACCCAGCTTCCAGCTGCCAGATGTTAGATACACAAAGAAAGCCTTTCCAGGTCTTCTAGCGAATGGCAGAAGTGTAAGATGGCTGACTATGAGCTCCTGAGGCAGCCGGAGCAAAAACCCGGCAACCACAGATTGATGGACAAACTGAATTAGCTTCCAACACAAGCTAAGGAAAGTTAAAGGCGGGTGTTTCGCTTGACGAAATGCAAGCAACAGAAAGTTCTCTATTCATTCCATGCCTCAGCCTTAAAAACAGATAGGAAAAACCACAGATGTGCAAAAAGAAGATGCCTAGAGAGAGAAAGGAGGAGAGAGAAAGAGAGAGCTGGGTTGACAAGAGAGAGCCAAGTCATTGGAAAGTTAAGGGGGTGAGAGTCACTTTCATGGTTGGCATGTAGTTAGTCCCCCTGTCCCCGGGTCCATTGATCTTTCCACTACACCAAACTCTTTCTCTGAAAATTTCAGCTGAACTGGACCAATTCCTTGGTCCCATTATAGTCTCGAGCCCCGAGGGAAACAAATCTGTTGGAGATTGAAGTTAATAATAAATGAAGAATTTTTCCAGTATGCTTTCTTCGGTACTCCTGCTCTCTCAGATCTCTTACAGGTTACTGGAGTCAGCCGGCAGACTGGAGGGAAAGGGGGGGATGAAAGGAGCTATCTGACCACAGGGTATTTTTCACCTTCAAAGCACATTGACCATGAATTACAGGATACACTTTCTCAGCTCCGATTTCTACGGAATGTCGACTTTTGTGGTCCCTTGTCAAGGAGAATGTGCTAGGGCTTTTTGTTTGTTTGTTTTGTCTTTTTCTTTTTTTAATGTAGGTAGGGAGATAGCTCAGCGGTTAAAGCCTTTTGCCTTGTAAGCAAAAGGACCTGAGTTCTGATCCCAGATCCCACATAAAAATGTCAAGCAGAAATGGTGGCAGCCTAGAAGGTGGAGCCTGGGAAAGCGCAGAGCAAAGCAATATGGAAGTAGAACAATTCAGGATGATTTCCAGTGTCACCCTTAGACCTCCACAGGCACACATATTCAAGTGTCCACTGATATACATGCCTATACCTACACACACACACACACACACACACACACACACACACACACACACACAGAAAGAAAAAAAAAATGAAGCCCGAGGACGTGTTCCCTTCAGTGCAGAGGGCAAGAAAATACGGCAGAATCTATGTTGCTGTTGTTTTTGTCTGGTTGGTATTCAAAGCCAAATTAAAATGTTCCTCCTTTCCCCACCATACAGAGTTGAGCGTCATCTCTGACTGGAACGGAGAAAGGAGTTGAATCTATTACTTCTGCGTAACTATGACAAAATGTTCCACCTTTCCCCACCATACATCATCTCTGACTGGAATGGAGAAAGGAGTTGAATCTATTACTTCTGCGTAACTATGACCAAAATGCATGATCTAAACCATGGAAGGGATAAAGGATTTATATTTTCAGAGAGTTCCGTCCATCATGGCGGCCAGAACACGTGGGAACATAGCAGTTCGTGTCATAGCAGCTGGGAAGCTTTGAGGAACCTGCCAGAATTCTAACAGAGAAAGAGACATGACACAGCACTGAGGGGGGGGGGTCTTCATTCATTATTAATTTAAATCTCCAATACATTTGCCTTCCCCAGTGGCTCTGGACTAGCATTGTCCCCCCCCCATTATATCCAAACTCTTTCAGAATAACACCGCTCACATTGAAGGTGGGTCTTCCCCCTGTGTTACCCATCTGGGAACCACGTCATTCACACCCTAGGGTGACCCTCAGATTCCTGGGAGAGTCCAAATCCAGTCATGTTGACAATGACTAGGAATATCGCAATAGTGCTACCCTCTCCCTGGAGCATAAAAGACCGTCTTCCCGAATCCATTCCGTATTCACAGGCTAGAGAAACCACTTCTGTGGGATGCAGAGACCTCCCAGCTACCTCCCGACAGGTTCCCAACACTGTGGACTACTCACACATTTAAGTACTTTCAATTGTCCAGGAAGCCGAAAAGTAGCCAGGAGCATGGTAGAGCAATAATGTGGAAAGTGAGGGCCAATCGCCGCAGGAAAGAAGTCCCTCATCGCCAAGGCTGCCGTGTGCCCAACAGAGTGAGCGCAACAGCAAACGCTATTCCACTGACTCATGAAGACCCCAATGAGCTGGGAACAGGCACCTATAGCCTGTGACCTTTCTCTGGGTCTAGCCTGCTACCATTCTTGGAATTCCCTGTGCGCTTAATTCACTAGCTCTCCTATTACAGGTGTTTTTGTCTGACTCTTTGTCCTAGGGCAAAAGAAGTTGGAGATCTCAGCAGATGCCTGTCTGCCCCCTCCCCCCGATATCTTCCTTTAGCCACACATAGCGCTACATATTAGTGATATACATTCCAGCATACATGCTTTACCTTGGAAATCACACTATCACAATAGCCAAAGGCTCTTCTATTTTGAATACAGGATCTGCCCGGTCTGCTGTTTTGTTATTTCCAGCAATAGGAAAAGAAACTAAAACACAATTAACCCCCCTCTACTCTCCTCAGGCTCTGGTAACTACTACTTTCAACTTTTATAAAAATTGGCTTTGGAAACTGTAATGGTTCATCTTTTCTACTGCGGTGAGAGAACACTCAAAGTCAAGCAACTTAAGGAAGAAAGGGAGATTTATTCAGCTTACAGTTCCAGAGGGGAGATACAATCCTTCATGGCGGAGGATGGCATGGTTGGCCTAATCTAGAGTTAGGCTAAGTCACTCCCATCCATGAGGCTGAGAGCTGCAAAGGCAGACTTCTCCAGAAGGTAAGGTAGGACTAATCCACCTCAAGACCCACCCCCTGTGACCACCTTCCTCCAGCCAGGCTCTGCCTCTCAAAAGTACCATGACCTTTTCCAAACACATGAGACGGTGGGAGACACATTTCACACCATGACAGAAACTTCCTTGCGAGACTCACAACTACCAAGCACAATGAAGACATGACTGTGGGCTGCTCGTTCCTACACAAAATATCTAGGTCATCCTCCAACCCAGGGCTCAGGAAGCATCACTGAAGAAGGGGCAATGGGAGCACCAGAGTGGTTAGACGGTATCTTCCGTCCAAGACAGAGCTGCTGGCCCATTAACTCGCTGCAGCTGTGTCTGTCCTCACGGGACCTGCACAAGATGTGGCCTAGCAAACATTTCAACCCTGAGAGGAGACGACCTGCTCCTCCCTCAAAACTAGCAAAGTTAACGCTGAACGGGAGAAAAGATGAGCAGCCCTCCCCAGGGATATGCCTGCTGGTATTCGGTCCTTGCTCCAGACTCACATCATTAATGGTAACAGTAAGATGAGACTTAGTAAGCTACACTCAGAAGGACATGAGAACTCGAGAGAGATTGCTTGGGAAGAAGAAAGTTTGCAATGGGAAACAGAAGTGAATTGGGATTGGGTAATAATGGTGAAAATGGCATATATAAAAAATATGTAAATTATATTATGTATAAAATATATGTAAATATATATATATACATCCCTAAATGAATATAAATAAGTTTTAAAAAGGAAACTTTCTCATGAGTGGGATCTTGTTCAGTATTCATTTTTTTCGGTAACACACAAGATGGATCCGTTTCATAGCTGCCCAGTGTCTTATTGGGAACATGTGCCACACTTTCTGTACCCATTCGTCGCATTGAGGAATGCTAAGGTTTATGTCCATTCTCGGCCGCTGTGCATAGTACTGCTGGGGACAGAGGAGTGCAGCTATCTCGCCAACATTCTGCGAATCGCGCCTTTGGGCGCACACCCAGTCTTGGGATCGCTGGATGGTATGGTAGTTGTGTTCGTAATTTTACAAGACACCCACATGCTTTCTCCCACGATGGCAGCACTAGTTCCCATCTCTGCTCTCGGTTTGAGTCCACTTTGTCCCCACCATATCTAGGACATACTGTGCTTTTGTACTTGCGATATCAGTCGCGCTAAGGGGGACGAGGGGTATCTTACTGTGACCAGTTCCCCACTGTTTACTTCCCCCCTAAGAGCGAGTCGATGGCCCCCTCGGTGGTTTCCCCACATCACCAGATATTAGGCAATGAGAAACAAGGTAAGCTTGGGACCCCGGGGGAGTCTCCTGGTGTATCACACAAGAGAACAGCCGCAGGCAGACCTCCTCTTTCTGCGGATGTGGAGACCTTCAGCCCCGCCAGCTCGAGGCCAAGGCAAGCGCACCGAGAAAGACAGGGTTGCAGTTTGCCTCCAAGCTGCTGATAAGACCACAGGATCCAGCAACTTAAGGAAGCAAGGAGGGGTTATTTTTTATTACAGTTCTCAGAGGGTCATAACCCAGCTTAGCAGGAGAATTCATACTAACACCAGGGGCTGTGGGAAATGGTCACGCCGTATGCACACGGACTGCTAAGAGCTGAGCAAACCTCCTCACTTGCCAGACTATGGGTTTGCCAAAGGTGCCAACTTCCTGAACCAGCTCCTCCATCCTACCACCTCCTCAGGGAGTGGTCCCACCTACCGTGATTGGATCTTCCTGCGTCAATCGCTTAGAGCTTGTCTTAGCTACAGATGTGCCCAAAACTCGGCCTCCAGCAGTCAGGCTGACACCAAATCTAACTGGCACAGGCATGATCTGAGGGGGCACAAGCATCACAGGGCATCACAGTCTTTACCCGTGGGACACAAGCTCCCCCCTCCCCCGTTTGGTCTGTGGCTCTGTGCTCTTCAGCATCACAGCATCTAATCTGATATGGGGTCCTGTCCCTTTATACTTGAGAAGGTTGCAGAAGCCTCTTTCCAGGATCCAACAGCCCCCCCCATCCCACACCCCATCTCGTTCTGCATGGTTGAGGCTTAAGCACCACTTGAGTTATTCGTTTGGGGGATTTGTTACAACTGTTACCATTGTGAAGTCACTTGGAAAGCTGAAATGACTCAAGGCAATCCACATGAAAGTATAATTAATAAACAAGTGACATTTCCCCAGGAGAGTTTGTGGAAGGGAAATTTGACAAGCTCACTGTGGGCTGGAAAGTTGGGATAATTTATATAAAACGTCTTTAAAGAAAGCAGCCCAGCTGTGACTTCTAAGTAAAATAGCTCTTGATCCTGCCTCTGGGATGATATCTGAGCGCATTGTCGTTGAAAAAAAAAATAAACATCCAAATGGTGAAAAGCAGTATGTGAGCTGGATCGGGTGGTACCCGCCTATAATCTCAGCTACTCTGGAGCCTGAGCCAGTTCAACATGAGTTCACAGCCAGGATAGTCGACTTAATGAGACACTGTCTGAAAATAAAAAGAATGGACTGACTCAGTGGTAGAGCTGTTGCCTAGTGACCCTGAGTTCAATATCATTGCTGCAGGAAGGAAGGAAGGGAGGGAGGGAGGGAGGGAGGGAGGGAGGAGGGAGGGAAGGAGGGAAGACAGAGGGAGGAGAAAGAAAAGAGGAAAAGAAACAAAGAAACAAAGAAAGAAAGAGAGAGAGAGAGAGAGAGAGAGAGAAAGAAAGAAAGAAAGAAAGAAAGAAAGAAAGAAAGAAAGAAAGAAAGAAAGAAAGAAAGAAAGAAAGAAAGAAAGAAAGAGTTTTCCCTCCACTCCGCCGCCCCGACAGGCCTCACCACACCACAATCTAGGTAAGCTCGGTCCCCGCCCACCCCCAGAGCCCCAGGCCAAATAATTCAGTTTAGTGAAAAACACACAGAAATTAAATGAAGATCTTAAGAGTTAAAATGACAATGCCAAAGTCAAAGTGCAAATCCATGAGAAACAACACTCAAGTAAACAAATCTCCCACTGAAGGAATTAATCCCATAATGTTAGACTCCAACCAGAACAAACCCATGGAAAATGGCCAAGAAAGCCTGACCCAGGATAACGACTTTCAAAATATAATCATTACCATGTTCAATACTATGAAAGAGGAAATCCGGGAGGAAATAAATAATCGAATCAATCGCTTTGAGGAAGAACACAACAGACACATGGAGGAGTTGAGAAAAACAGTGCAAGAATCAAAAACTGGCATAGAGCAGTTAAAGCAAACTCAAGCACAGTTTAAAACTGAGCTACAAGACAAGTTATCTTAAACCCAGAACTCCACAGAGAGTCTTATCAGCAGAAATAATGAAGTAGAAAACAGAATTTCAGATCTTGAAGATAAAGTGGGAGTATTAACCAGCTCGATGGAAAAGATTGTTAAAGCCAAAAAGATGCTTGAGAGAAATATCCAGGAGATATGGGACACCTTGAAGAAGCCCAACATGCGTATTCATGGAATACCAGAGCAAGAATCTCAAATTACCACCCCTGAGGAAATTTTTCAAACGATCATCAAGAAAAACTTTCCTCATCTAAAAAAAAAGAGGCCCATCCATATACAAGAGGAATTCCGCACCCCAAACAGATACGACCAAAATAGAAGCACACCGCGGCAAATAATAGTTAAAACACTCCACATTCAAGATAAAGAACTGGTGCTGAGAGCTTCAAGGGAGAAAAAACAAGTCACTTTTAAAGGTAAACCTATTAAAATAACAAATGACTTCTCAGTCGAAACAGTAAAAGCAAGAAGAGCTTGGAGAGACATACTTCAAGTATTGAATGAGCAAAAATGTCAACCCAGGTTGATTTACCCTGCAAAACTATCTGTCCTGATTGAGAGAGAAAGAAAAATCTTCCAGTACAAAGACAACTTGAAGGGATACATGTCCACCAAACCAGGCCTTCAAAAAATGCTAGACATGATACTCAAGCGTGAAGAAAAAAACAGGCATATCCAGGAGAACAGAAGGCAAGTATAACACCATTAAAAGCGAAGCAATATACTTATAAAAACCACTAAACATAATAAATTTCTGGAATCAAAAATAGTTTCACCATTATAACACTAAATGTTAATGGAATTAACTCACCGATGAAGAGACACAGATTACAAATTTGGATTAAAAATCAAAATCCATCAATCTGCTGCCTGCACTGAAACCCATCTCACCACAAAAGATAGGCATGTCCTAAAAATGAAAAGCTGGTCAATAATTCTACAAGCTAATGGAAGCAGAAAACAGGCAGGGGTAACCATTATAATATCAGACAAAGTGGACTTCAAACCAAAGAAAATTATAAGAGACACTGGATGGATACTACATTTTAGTCACAGGTATAATTCACCAGGAAGACTTCACAATACTGAACATATATGCACCCAATACGGGCCCCTCCACATTCATTAAGAAAACCCTACAGCGTCTAAAGCAAGAAATCAACCCCCAAACGATAATTCTTGGGGACTTCAACATTGCCCTCTCAACATGGGATAGATCAACAGGTCAAAAGCTTAACAGAGACATTTTGGACCTTAATCAAACCCTGAAAGAAATGGACCTTACAGATCTCTATCGAACTTTTCACCCATGCACCAAAGAATACACATTTTTCTCAGCAGCACACGGAACTTTCTCGAAAATAGATCACATATTGGGCCACAAAATGAATCTACACATATACAAGAAAGTTGAAATTCTAACCTGTGCCCTATCAGACCACCACGGCCTAAAGCTGGACATCCACAACACAACAAACAAGAGAAAATAAACTAACTCTTGGAAACTTAACACTATTATGCTGAATGAGAACTGGGTTCAGGAAGAAATTAAAAAGGAAATTCAAGATTCCCTGAAAGTGAAGGATAATGAAAATACAACTTACCAAAATCTCTGGGACACAATGAAAGTTGTTCTAAGAGGTAAGTTCATAGCTCTTAATGCCTACATCAAAAAAATGGAAACATCAGAAATAACAACTTAACAATGCAGCTTAAAGCTTTGGAGAAACTAGAGCAATCTGATCCCAAAAGTAGTAGAAGAGAGGAGATTAGCAAAATAAGGGGAGAAATATCTGAAATCGAGAATAAGAAAACGATAGAAAAAATCAACCAGTCAAAAAGCTGGTTCTTTGAAAAAATCAATAAGATTGATGCACCCCTAGCTAAATTAACCAAAAGCAAGAGAGAGAAAACCCAAATTAACAAAATTAGAAATGAACATGGAGTTATCACTACTGATACCCAAGAAATCCAGAGAATTATAACATCATATTTCAAAAAATTATACTCTGTGAAGTTTGACAACACAAAAGAGATGGATGAATTTCTAAGTAAACACAACTTACCTACATTGAATCAGGAAGTTGTGAATTATTTAAATAGTCCTATAACATATACGGAAATTGAAGAAGTAATCTCGAATCTTCCCACCAAAAAATGTCCTGGACCAGATGGATTCAGCACAGAGTTCTACCAAACATTTAAGGAGTTAATAACACCAATACTCCTTAAACTGTTCCATCAAATAGCAAAGGAAGAAACACTACCAAATTCCTTCTATGAAGCAATATCGTTTTAATCCCAAAACCTAATAAAGATTCACTTAAAAAAGAAAACTATAGGCCAATCTCTCTGATGAACACAGACGCAAAGATTCTCAACAAAGTCTTAGCGAATCGGATTCAAAAACATATTAAAAAGATCATTCATGGGGACCAAGTAGGTTTCATCCCCGGCACACAAGGTTGGTTCAACATACGCAAATCAATAAATGTACTTCATCATGTAAACCAGTCCAAAGTCCAAGACCACATGATACTCTCGATAGATGCAGAAAAAGCTTTTGACAAGATCCAACAGCCTAGTGTTAGCTGAAGCCATAAGACAAGAAAGGGACATAAGAGGGATTCAAATCGGCAAGGAAGAAGTCAAACTATCCCTATTTGCAGACGACATGATCTTATACCTGAGTGATCCCAAAAACTCCACCAGGAAGCTCCTGGAACTAATTGAGAAGTTCAGCAGGGTGGCAGGATACAAAATAAATGTGGAAAAATCAGAGGCCTTCCTATATACCCAGAATGAAAGAAGTGAAAAAGCCTTGAGAGAAACAATACCATTTAGTATAGCCCCTAAAAAAATGAAATACCTTGGTATAAACCTAACTAAGGAGGTAAAAGACCTTTACAATGAAAACTTTAAAGCCCTAAAGAAAGAAATAGCAGAAGACACCAGAAGGTGGAAAGACCTCCCTTGTTCCTGGATTGGCAGAATCAACATCGTGAAAATGACCATCCTACCAAAGGCAATATACAGATTCAATGCTATACCAATCAAAATCCCAAAGCAATTCTTCAAAGAAGTTGACCAAACAATCTCAAAGTTCATATGGAGGCACAAAAGGCCCAGGATAGCAAAAACAATCCTGAGTAACAAAAACACAGCTGGAGGTATAACCATACCAAACCTTAGTCTATACTACAAATCCATAGTTGTAAAGACAGCCTGGTACTGGCTCGAAAATAGACACACAGATCAATGGATAAGGGTTGAAGACCCAGATATAAGCCCACAAAGTTACAGCCATTTGGTCTTTGACAAAGGGGCCCAAAGAATCCAATGGAAAAAGAACAGCATCTTCAACAAATGGTGCTGGCAAAACTGGATCTCCACATGCAGAAGATTAAAGCTGGACCCGTACTTGTCACCATGTACAAGATTTAATTCCAAATGGATCAAGGACCTTGATATCAGGCCAGAGACTATAAAAACCATAATTGAAAGGATAGGGAACTCCCTCGAGCTGATTGGGCTAGGCCAACATTTCCTAAACAGACATCCAATGGCACAGTCACTGCTACCAACTCTCAACAGTTGGGATCTTGTGAAATTAAAGAGCTTCTGTTCAGATAAAGAGATTGTCACACGAGCTCAAAGGCAACCCACAGAATGGGAGAAAATCTTCACTAACCACATATCTGATAGAGCTCTGCTGTCCAGAGTGCACAAAGAACTTAGAAAACTAAACACTAAGGAAATCAATGGCCCAATTAAAAAATGGGCCCTGGAACTTAAAAGAAACTTTACCAGGGATGAAATTAAAATGTCTAACAAATATCTTAAAAAATGCTCCACTTCTTTAGCCATCAGGGAAATGCAAATCAAAACTTCCCTGAGATATCATCTCACCCTGGTCAGGATGGCAAAAATCCACAATACTAACAACGACAAATGCTGGAGAGGATGTGGAGAGAGGGGAACTCTCCTACATTGCTGGTGGGAATGCAGGCTCATACAGCCACTCTGGCGAGCCGTCTGGAGATTCTTAAAGAAATTAAAGATTGAAATGCCATATGACCCTACTATTCCACTTTTGGGAATAACCCCCCATACAGCAGAGGTTCACCTCGATAGCACAAGCACGACCATGTTCATAGCAGCACTGTTTACAATAGCAAAGTCATGGAATCAACCCAAATGTCCAACAGTTGACAAGTGGATAAGGAAACTGTGGTACATCTATACAATGGAGTACTACTCAGCCATCAAAAATGATGAATTATTGGAATTTGCCGGGAAATGGATGTCATTAGAAACAATTATATCAAGTGAAGTATCCCAGACCCAGAAAATTAAGCGCCGTATGTACTCCCTAATAGGTGGCTCCTAGTACCAAACCCACCCAGCCCACCTAGAGACAGTAATTCCAAGGATTATGAACAGGAGGGATGGGGTAGGAGGGCCACACCAGAAAGAAGGAGAGAAGGGACCATGTTACAGCAGGGAAAATAGGCCTCCACCAAGGACCCAAATAAGTAATGAGACATCTGATTAAGTTCACAGACTTTTGTTCCTGATCATTTACTACTGAGGGGGAGTGATCTCACCAGAAGAGGAGGGCATATAGTCTGGCAGAGAAAAAGTAACAATTTTGCAAATGGGTGATAGACCCCTCCCTCACTGTGGTTTCCCACTTTTATTACATCTACCTTTGAATGTGCTTTTATCATAAGACTCTAGTTTAACAGTTTTTTGTCTCTGGCCAGGGGGTAACATACAATGCCCACTAGGATGGAGTGAAGGGCATTGCAGGAGCAGCAAAACTGCAAAAGAAAATCAACAAACCACAATCCAGAACTTCAGAGACTCTATATCAACCACCTAGAATTAGGCCAGCTTAATCTCTCCCCATCTTGAAGCTCAGGGAAATTTGCAGAAGAGGGGGTGGTAAGAGTGTAAGAGCAAAAGGATGGGAGGAGCAATGATATGTAAGATACTCTATACTAGTTAGGGCTGAAGCAATCATAATTGGACTTTGCATGCCCTGTGCATTGTCCAACACACTGTTGACCTCACAAAGTCTAGCATCTGCTAAAGGCACCAAGATCCTTGGAGGCAAAGGATTGGCAGCCACAGCAGTGTTCCTATACCTAAGGGGAACACGGGAAAGGGTTTGAGAAAGGCCACTGGGTCCTTGTACGTCATCGGAGAGGAGGGCCCAGAGGAAAATCAGTCATGCACAAGAAAGGACTCTCTGGGAATTGGGGTGGGAGGCACTGGGGGATGGGGAGGGAGAGGTGTGGGGAGGGGGAGCAGGGGGTACGGGGGGAGGAGGAGGGAGGGAGGGAACTGGTGTACCTAATAAGTTAATAAGTTTGTATGAGCTGAAATAAAAAAAAATAAAAAAAAAAGATCCAACAGCCTTTTATGATCAAAACGCTAGAGACAGTAGGAATGGAAGGAACCTTTATCAATATAATAAAAGCTGTATACAACAAGCCCACTAGCAAGGATTATGCTCAATGGGGAACAATTGGAAGCATTCCCACTTCGATCAGGAACTAGACAAGGCTGTCCACTCTCACCACTTCTATTCAATATTGTACTTGAAATCTTAAGAAGGGATTCAAATCGGCAAGGAAGAAGTCAAGCTATCCCTATATGCAGATGACATGATCTTATACCTGAGTGATCCCAAAAACTCCACCAGGAAGCTCCTGGAGCTAATTGAGAAGTTCAGCAGGGTGGCAGGTTACAAAATAAATGTGCAAAAATCAGAGGCCTTCCTATATGCCCAGAATGAAAGAAGTGAAAATGCCTTGAGAGAAACAATCCCATTTACTATAGCCCCTAAAAAAATGAAATACCTTGGTATAAACCTAACCAAGGAGGTAAAAGACCTTTACAATGAAAACTTTAAAACCCTAAAGAGAGAAATTGCAGAAGACACCAGAAGGTGGAAAGACCTCCCTTGTTCCTGGATTGGCAGAATCAACATCGTAAAAATGACCATCCTACCAAAGGCAATATACAGATTCAATGCTATACCAATCAAAATCCCAAAGCAATTCTTCAAAGAAGTTGACCAAACAATCTCAAAGTTCATATGGAGGCACAAAAGACCCAAGATAGCAAAGACAATCCTGAGTAATAAAAACACTGCTGGAGGTATTACCATACCAAACCTAAGTCTATACTACAAATCCATAGTTATAAAGACAGCCTGGTACTGGCTCCAAAATAGACACACAGATCAATGGATAAGGATTGAAGACCCAGATATAAGCCCACAAAATTACAGCCTTTGTCTTTGACAAAGGGGCCCAAAGAATCCAATGGAAAAAGAACAGCATCTTCAACAAATGGTGCTGGCAAAACTGGATCTCCACATGCAGAAGATTAAAGCTGGACCCGTACTTGTCACCATGTACAAGACTTAATTCCAAATGGATCAAGGACCTCGATATAAGGCCAGAGACTATAAAAACCATAGTTGAAAGGATAGGGAACTCCCTCGAGCTGATTGGGCTAGGCCAACATTTCCTAAACAGACATCCAATGGCACAGTCACTGCTACCAACTCTCAACAGTTGGGATCTTGTGAAATTAAAGAGCTTCTGTTCAGATAAAGAGATTGTCACACGAGCTCAAAGGCAACCCACAGAATGGGAGAAAATCTTCACTAACCACATATCTGATAGAGCTCTGCTGTCCAGAGTGCACAAAGAACTTAGAAAACTAAACACTAAGGAAACCAATGGCCCAATTAAAAAAATGGGCCCTGGAACTTAAAAGAAACTTTACCAGGGATGAAATTAAAATGTCTAACAAATATCTTAAAAAATGCTCCACTTCTTTAGCCATCAGGGAAATGCAAATCAAAACTTCCCTGAGATATCATCTCACCCTGGTCAGGATGGCAAAAATCCACAATACAAACAACGACAAAAGCTGGAGAGGATGTGGAGAGAGGGGAACTCTCCTACATTGCTGGTGGGAATGCAGGCTCATACAGCCACTCTGGCGAGCCGTCTGGAGATTCTTAAAGAAATTAAAGATTGAAATGCCATATGACCCTACTATTCCACTTTTGGGAATAACCCCCCATACAGCAGAGGTTCACCTCGATAGCACAAGCACAACCATGTTCATAGCAGCACTGTTTACAATAGCAAAGTCATGGAATCAACCCAAATGTCCAACAGTTGACAAGTGGATAAGGAAACTGTGGTACATCTATACAATGGAGTACTACTCAGCCATCAAAAATGATGAATTATTGGAATTTGCCAGGAAATGGATGTCATTAGAAACAGTTATATTAAGTGAAGTATCCCAGACCCAGAAAATTAAGCGCCGTATGTACTCCCTAATAGGTGACTCCTAGTACCAAACCCACCCAGCCCACCTAGAGACAGTAATTGCAAGGATTACGAATAGCAGGGATGGGGTAGGAGGGCCGCACCAGAAACAAGGAGAGAAGGGACCATGTTACAGCAGAGAAAATAGGCCTCCATCAAGGACTCAAATAAATAATGAGACATCTGATTAAGTTCACAGACTTTTGTTCCTTATCATTTACTACTGAGGGGGTATGATCTCACCAGAAGAGGAGGGCATATAGTCTGACAGATAAAAAGTAACCATTGTGCAAATTGGTGATAGACCCCTCCCTCACTGTGGTTTCCCACTTTTATTACATCTACCTTTGAATGTGCTTTTATCATAAGACTCTAGTTTAACAGTTTTTTGTCTCTGGCCAGGGGGTAACATACAATGCCCACTAGGATGGAGTGAAGGGCATTGCAGGAGCAGCAAAACTGCAAAAGAAAATCAACAAACCACAATCCAGAACTTCAGAGACTCTATATCAACCACCTAGAACTAGGCCAGCTTAATCTCTCCCCATCTTGAAGCTCAGGGAAATTTGCGGAAGAGGGGGTGGTAAGAGTGTAAGAGCAAAAGGATGGGAGGAGCAATGATATGTAAGATACTCCATAGAAGTTAGGGCTGAAGCAATCATAATTGGACTTTACATGCCCTGCGCATTGTCCAACACACTGTTGACCTCACATAGTCTAGTATCTGCTAAAGGCACCAAGATCCTTGGAGGCAAGGGATTGGCAGCCACAGCAGTGTTCCTATACCTAAGGGGAACACGGGAAAGGGTTCAGGAAAGGCCACTGGGTCCTTGTACGTCATCGGAGAGGAGGGCCCAGAGGAAAAACAGGATGCACAAGAAAGGACTCTCTGGGAATTGGGGCGGGAGGCACTGGGGGATGGGAAGGGAGGTGGGTGGGAAGGGGGAACAGAGGGTATGGGGGGAGGAGGAGGGAGGGAGGGAACTGGTGTACCTATTAAGTTTGTATGAGCTGAAATAATAATAAAAAATGTATTAATAAAAAAAGAATAAAAAAAAAGAAAGAAACAAAGAAAGAAACAAAGAAAGAAACGAAAGAAAGAGAGAGAGAGGAAGGAAGGAAGGAAGGAAGGAAGGAAGGAAGGAAGGAAGGAAGGAAGGAAGGAAGGAAGGAAGGAAGGAAGGAAGGAAGGAAGGAAGGAAGGAGAGAGAGAGGGAGAAATGTGACAGGAAAAAGAGAAATGTTAGATGATAAACATTTGGATGGTCACTAGACATCCTGCTATGAACACCTGAAGGAGATACTGCTGCATCTAAAGCCATCTTTTGAGGCTGGACAATGAGATGCAAAGTCAACAATGCAGAGCATCGAGGCCGTGAAAGCCATCATGTACAACATGATGCACTTCCTAAGATCTCAGCTGCTCAGCTGTCTTACCCCTACCCATCTCTACCATGCTGCCAACCTCCAGAAATGGAGTGAGAGGAATCCTGCAACTAACTCCCAAGGGCTGCTGGAGCACGCAGGTACCACCTTCCTGTGTGGCCCTTTCTGTAGGAATAAGAATGAGACGGATGTGCTAAGGAGATGACACAGAGACCCAAGTGTTTGCGGAGGAGGCAAAAGGGCCAAAGTTCAGGTCCCCAGATCCCGTGTGGCCATGGTGGCACACCTGTAATTCTAGCCTCGGAGGGTGGAAGTTGGGAATCCCTAGAAAAAGCCAACTATGCAAACTACCTCTACTAAAGAGCTCTGGGTTTGATTACAGACCCTTGTTTCAAAAGAATGAGGTAGAAGAGTGATCAAGGATGATTCTTGATATCTATGTACAAATACACCAAACACACACACACACACACACACACACACACACACAGACATGTGAAATTGGAAAGGAAGAAATAAGAATGAAATGGAACTGTGGCTAGGGAGGTGAGTGGACCAATAAGATGCTTGCCGTATGCAAGTGTGATGATTGAGTTTGAACCTCAGACTGCTTGTGGTAGTGGGATGCACTCGAAATCCCCTCCTGAAGAGACAAAGACAAGGAGCCTTTTGGGGCTTGTCAGCCAGCCAGCCTAGCCAATCAGTAAGTAAAAGTGAGAGATCCTGTCTCAAAAACAAGGTTGACCTTTGGCCCCTAGATGCACCTGGACCTGCATAAACACGTACAGAGAGACAGAGACAGAGACACAGAATGAAACAGAAATGAATCCTCTGTAAAGAAACCATTTCACCTGGTTCCCAAGCCCTCGACCAGGTCTCTAGTTAACTCATCATGGACCACTCTACCGGCTCCTTGTCTCCCTTATCCTCGGCGATATTTTAATAACGTGAGAATTGGCTTTATCTAGAAGATGCTTCCGGACTCTACCACATGCTGCCTGGCCACAGCAACTGCCTGCTCAGTTCCCCGAATCTTTCAAAGACAGCTGCTGCAATTGCCAGATGTAGGAAGGGGTCTGGAAACACGGATGAGGAGATGTGCGCTCTTTCCAATACCAGTACAGTGTTAGAAAGCATTCCCAGACCTGAGCCTCCTGCTGCTAAACACAAGAGAAGAAACTTTCTCCCCAACCTCTTCCCACCCCAGCTGTCTTCTGAGGGTGGGGAGCTGCTGACCCCCCCCCCACACACACACAAGCAAGATTTCAAAGCAGACAGAAGCCCAGTGAAGAGGGGACACACAGGGAGGCCTGTAACAGTCACTCTTAACTATTGCTGTGAGACAGCACCCAAAGTCGAGCAACTTAAGGGAGAAAGTGAGATTTATTCAACTTACAGTTCCAGAGGGGGAAAACAGCCTTTCACGGCAGCGGTGACATGGCTGGTGGTTGAAGCTGTAGGCAGACAACTCATGGCAGACATCCACGTACCTGGAATATCCTGGACTGTCTCTCTTCTTTCTCTCTTCTTTCCCTCTTCTTTCCCTTCCTTCTTTCCCTCCTTCTCCCTCTCCCTCTCCTTTTCCCCCTCCCTCTCCCTCTCCCTCTCCCTCTCCCTTCCCTCTCCCTCTCCTTCTCCCTCTCTTCTGTGGCTCCTTTTATCTGCTCCATTACTGGAAGGTTCCAATGGGATCTATGGAGGTTCCGACAGGATCTAGGGCTGATCTTTGTATTGTCCAGATAATCTCTTCGGGTGGTCTCAGCTGATCTTAACTAATGTCAGGCGTGTCAGGCTGACACCCAGGATGAACTATCACAGGGCCAGAACTGGTGGCAAGAAGCACCATCAGAAACAGAACGGCAGGAGCCAGCTATTGATGGGTCTATTGATGGAAAGGACATGTGCTGGGCCCCGGTGAGAACATTTGTTCCTCAGATTCAGGAGCCTTGGGGGATGGGCCACTCCGCAGACAGGGAGACAGTCCACGCTTGATGAATGTAAGCTGTTCAGCGTTCCTTCCGTTACAGCCTCACACAATCCTCGGCCTCCTTTCCTGAAGAGTTCACCACCGTGGAAACTATGGGATCCAGATCACAGAAATCAGGAGGTGACAAGGACGGATCCACAGGTGACAGCTGATCTCACTTAAGGAGACACCAGCTACTATGGCAAACAATCCTGAAAGCAACTAATAGAACTACAAAGCAGCCCGTTCCTTTCTCTCTCTCTCTCTCTCTCTCTCTCTCTCTCTCTCTCTCTCTCCACACATAGATACCTCTCTCACTCTCTACCTCTCTCACTCTCTATCCCTCTCTCCCTCCTTCCTTCTTCCCTTCCTTCCTCCTTTCTTCCTTTTTTCTCTCCATCTTTCCCTCTTTTCTTCCTTTATTTCTTTTTTCTGTCTTTCCTTTCTTCCTTACTCTTTTCTTTCTGCCTTTCCATTCTTTCTCTCTCCTTCCTTCTTTCCCTCTCTCCCTCCTTCCTTTATTCCTTCCTTCCTTCCTTTCTTTCTTTCTTCCCTACTTTCTTTCTCTCTCTACCTCTCTCTCCTTCCTTCTTTCCCTCCCTCCCTCCTTTCTCTCTCTCTCTCTCTCTCTCTCTCTCTCTCTCTCTCCTTTTAGCAGGGTCTCACATTGCTCACATTAGCCTCAAATTCCTTATGTAGCCAAGGATGATCTTGAATTTCTGATTCTCCTGCCTCTGCCTCCCCAGGGCTGGGATTACAAGCCTGCACCACCATAGCTGGTTTATGTAGTGCTGATGGATCGAACTCGATATTTCCTAAAACCAGTGAACATCTAACTCAGGATTTTTTTTTTTTGGTCACGTCAAATTCTTTCATAAGAGATGGAACTATATACCATAAATCTGTAAATTTCAAAGTCAGTACTGAAAAAATAAATAGCAAACAATCATGAATGTCACAGCTGAATCATAATCATGGTTTTCATCTATTTGAGCAAACCGTAAGCTTAATGTAAGTTTAACACAGGAGAAAACAGAGACTTCAGGTAGAATATCCTTTCCTCTAAGACTAAAGAGAAGTTGCTTGCTTTTGAATTTGTAGAGTGCTTATAAGAAAGGAATGGGTGTTAGAAAATATGATAGGCCCTTTGAATCATCAGCTGTGCCCCTTCAGCCCCTCCACCTGCAAACCTGGGAGAAAAAGAGATGAGGACGACCCCCCCACCCCCCCACCCCCCCCACCCCTCACAGCTGCGGTAGTTATTCTGCCAGACTCTGGGTCACCTAGGAGACAATTCTCTGGGCTCTGTGGAGGAATTCCTAAACTGAGCTAACTAAAGCATGAAGACCCACTCTGAGGGTGGGGACTGGATCGATGGCAGAAAGCGAGCCGAGCGCCAGCATCCATCTCTCCCTGGGCCTGAGAACAGGGGCCATGTGACCTGCTTCCTCCAGCTCCTGCCGCCACACCTTGCCCAATGCAGTGACCCGGCAGCTCAGGCCCTGCCCGCCGCGGTGACCCGGGAGCTCAGGCCCTGCCCGCCGCAGTGACCCGGCAGCTCAGGCCCTGCCCGCCGCAGTGACCCGGGAGCTCAGGCCCTGCCCGCCGCGGTGACCCGGGAGCTCAGGCCCTGCCCGCCGCAGTGACCCGGGAGCTCAGGCCCTGCCCACCATGATGACCCGGGAGCTCAGGCCCTGCCCGCCATGATGACCCGGGAGCTCAGGCCCTGCCCGCCATGATGACCCGGGAGCTCAGGCCCTGCCCGCCATGATGACCCGGGAGCTCAAGCCCTGCCCGCCATGATGACCCGGGAGCTCAGGCCCTGCCCGCCGCGGTGACCCGGGAGCTCAGGCCCTGCCCGCCGCGGTGACCCGGCAGCTCAGGCCCTGCCCGCCGCGGTGACCCGGCAGCTCAGGCCCTGCCCGCCGCGGTGACCCGGGAGCTCAGGCCCTGCCCGCCGCGGTGACCCGGGAGCTCAGGCCCTGCCCGCCGCGGTGACCCGGCAGCTCAGGCCCTGCCCGCCATGATGACCCGGGAGCTCAGGCCCTGCCCGCCATGATGACCCGGGAGCTCAGGCCCTGCCCACCATGATGACCCGGGAGCTCAGGCCCTGCCCGCCGCAGTGACCCGGAGCTCAGGCCCTGCCCGCCGCAGTGACCCGGAGCTCAGGCCCTGCCCGCCGCGTGACCCGGCAGCTCAGGCCCTGCCCGCCGCGGTGACCCGGGAGCTCAGGCCCTGCCCGCCGCAGTGACCCGGAGCTCAGGCCCTGCCCGCCGCGGTGACCCGGAGCTCAGGCAGTGGCCGCCGCAGTGACCCGGGAGCTCAGGCCCTGCCCGCCGCAGTGACCCGGGAGCTCAGGCCCTGCCCGCCGCAGTGACCCGGGAGCTCAGGCCCTGCCCGCCGCGGTGACCCGGGAGCTCAGGCCCTGCCCGCCATGATGACCCGGGAGCTCAGGCCCTGCCCGCCGCGGTGACCCGGGAGCTCAGGCCCTGCCCGCCGCAGTGACCCGGGAGCTCAGGCAGTGGCCGCCGCAGTGACCCGGCAGCTCAGGCCCTGCCCGCCGCGGTGACCCGGCAGCTCAGGCAGTGGCCAGTCTTTCTTCCTCAGGTGCTTTCTGAGGACATTTTGTTGGCACAATAAGAAAACTATTAGAAACTAATAGGCCAGTGTCTTCCTTTGGAGCCTGATAAATTCTGAACTTAACAGTGGACCCAGGATAAAAATGGTGAAAGGTGTGTGTGTGTGTGTGTGTGTGTGTGTGTGTCAGAGGGTACTATGTGTGCCTTCAGGAATCACCTTGGATCGCTCTACCTTCTTTTTTCTTTGATGTAGAGTTTTCCAGGCTCCACCTTCCAAGGCCAGCAGTACATTATCTGCCTGGCATGTTTACATGAGATTAGGAATCCAAACACAGGTCCTCCTGCTTGTGAAGCAGAGACTTAACTCCTGAGCCATCTTGCCAGTCCACGAAGGACCCCTTCTGTGACAAGGTATAGAACAGTAACATAACTACACCAACCTCAAGGGAATGTGAGAAACTGTAACAACAAAGAGTTCTTTTTCTGAATGTGTCTGTAACCCCAATGACCCCTGGGTCACGTCTGCCACCAAATCACATTCACCGCAGAGGACTCCTCATGGCTTCTTCATCTCTGAAAAGGAGGACACTTCAGGGCAGCCTCGTGTCCCACCAAAACCCCCATGTCACCCAACATCGGACACATAGTAGACCACATGGATGGATGGATGGATGGGTGGGTGGGTGGGTGGGTGGGTGGGTGGATGGATGGATGGGTGCATGGATGCATGGATGGATGCATGGATGGATGGATGCATGGATGCATGCGTGGGTGGATGCGTGGGTGGATGCGTGGATGGATGCATGCATGCATGGATGATGCATGCATGCATGGATGATGCATGGATGTTGCATGGATGCATGGATGGGTGCATGGATGGATGGATGGATGGATGGATGGATGCATGGATGGGTGGATGGACGGATGGCTGGATGGATGCATGGACACATGGATGGATGGGTGGATGGATGGATGGATGGATGGATGGATGCATGCATGCATGCATGGATGCATGCATGCATGCATGCATGGATAGACGCATGGATGGATGGGTGGATGGGTGGATGGATAGACGCATGGATGCATGGATGGATCGGTGGATGGGTGGATGGATGGATGGATAGACACATGGATGCATGGACACATGGATGGATGGGTGGATGGTGGATGGATGGATGGATGGATGGATAGACGCATGGATGCATGGACACAAGGGTGGATGGGTGGATGGATGGATGGATGGATAGACGCATGGATGCATGGACACATGGATGGATGGGTGGATGAATGGATGGATGGATGGATGGATAGACGCATGGATGCATGGATGCATGGACACATGGATGGGTGGGTGGATGGATGGATGGATGGATAGATGCATGGATGGATGGATGGATGGATGCATGGATCGATGGCAGTGCTCTGGTGGTATCCTTGGGCTGACTATGAAGGCATTTGGACTGTATGCACCGCAGATCTTGGGGGCTGCACATGGCGGGCTATGTCCCCATCCACTAACCCTAGCTCTTTCCAAAACAGTCATTATAGTCCTCATGGGAAAACTTTTAACAGCGATGTTAAAATGCTGGGGGCTACACTGAGGAAAGCGAGGAGGCTCAAGAGACCACCAAACTTTTCACCGACACCACTGAGAGAGGCCGTTCAGTGAAGACAACATGTAGTATCTGGAAGGGGGTTGATGTCTTGCCCTTTTCACTCCCCACTGAAACAGGGTCATTTTCTTAGTGGCTTCTGGTAGCTTGTTTTCTACAGCGGCTCTTTAAATTGAGCTCCTGCCGTAATAATTTACCACATAGCCACTGACACTGTTGGGGGGAAAAATACTGGATGAGGAGAAAGAAGAGAGAGCACACTGGCCTGAAGAACTGTGGAGGTCGTTTGCAGCTCTTTTTCTGAGCCTCTGCATCGCTGTAGCACAATGTCTATCTTCCGGAATGGCTAACAAATCACGCAGTAAGCCAGCAATCAGCGGAGCAATGCGTCCAAGCTGGAGAAGTATTTCTTACAGGAAATGTGACCTTAGTGGCTGAGATTTTTAAATTCACCTCAGGCTGTTCTTGGACTGGACTGACTGGAACAGGAAAATGCCAAGCTGTTTGGCACCCCCCCACCCCCGAGCCAGGTATTGCTATGCTAGAAATGCTGCTCTTTATTTAACATTCAGTGGACATCCACAGGGGTTAGATGGGAGTTGGATTACTAAAGTCCCTCCTGTCTTCGGTGATTTTGTGCCCCAGAATGACAAGAGGAAGCACGGGGGGGGGGGGTGAATAATCACAGTCAGAGTCTAGGGAGATGGTTCAGGGATTAAAGCCTTTGCCTGCCAAACAAAAGGACCTGAGTTCGGATCTCCAGATCCCGCATAAAAACACCAGGTGAATATGGCAGCGACCTTAGATTCTGGCCTTGGAAGGCGGAGCCTGGAAGCCGCTAGAGCAAAGCAATAAGGAGGGAGGGCAATTAGCCACTAATAGCCTGGTGCTTCTGAACTCAGCCTTTAGCCATGCCTAGGAGGGCTACCTGGCGAGGGCGAGCCCTGTAAGAGATTGTCTCACTGTATCATTGACGCGGGAAGCCCTGGACCGTGCTGGGTAAGGGAGCATGGCATGAGCAGGTAGATCAGACAGAGAATGAGTTGGAATTTGGCAGGTTGGCAAGCTAGAAGGTAGGCATGGTCCCTGAACCCGCCCCTCAGCACTTCCCACGCCTCCTGTTATTGGTATTGCTCTCCTGTCGTGATGGCCTACTGTAAACTAGAATCATGAGACTGAAGAAACCCCTCGCTCCCCTACATTGTCTGACTCGTGCATTCACTCGTTACAGCAACAGAAATATGAAACTAAGATGATTTGGTGTCAAAGAAGTGGAAACATGACTTGACATATCACCAAGCGAGAATCAGTGCTCGACATAAAAAAATAAAACTACAATGAACACACTATTGAATAAGAACTGCTGGGGGGCACAGAGGTCAAGAAACCCGGTTATGTTTCCCATGCATAGTGATAATTAGCATGAGCTATCTGTGGTATTTTCCATGCCTGGAACATTCCGTAGACTTGGGTTAATTAATTACACAGATAAAGATATTGCAGGTCTATCTTTTCATATCAGTGGGTTCATTAACTTCCCCCATTGGGTTAGCAAACTAATTTCCCGGGCTTCTGAGTTTCTAGATAGGTTGAGAGGAAATGGGAGGGGTGCTGAAGTGTCTATAGAGAGAGCCCATCTTGGTTCTGTCTCCCTCCCCTTCTGAGTCTTTGCAGGAGACGTTTACGAGAGTCCAGACACTCAGCAGGTGTTACATCTTGGAACAGGCATCTAGAAAGTGCCACCCCAACTGCACTCGACCTCTGCCCCACAGCCCACCGCTGCCCCAGACGCACCTTGTCCCTAGCCAGTAGCCAGGAGCAGATCTTCCCAGGGGGTCATGAAGGAATCCACGGTTTCTGCAGCCCCCATAAGATGCTCTGGTTGTTGAAAACTCCCACAGAGAGAGAGCATGAGGACCCACCAGATACTGTCCATTCCTTTCTTGTCTTACATATTCATTCCTTCCCATTTACCTTCACTGTCTGTTAACACTCTACTGAGAACACACCGAGGCATGAGGGACCTGGTGTGAAGCCCACTGAGATATCAGGGGTCAGGGTTCACATCTTCAAGCCTCTAGCTCTGTCTGACCACAACATAGGAAGTTCCATCTGCTTAGAAGCCGAATCCACAGGTGCTTTGTTGATGGATCAGTATGCACATTCCTGACGCACACCAGCCAAGATGATCCCCCAAACCAGAGCAAAGGCTTTACAGTCTCAAAGAGTGACCACAGGCCGATCAGCTCCTGAGCTGATCGGATCAGAACTGCACAGCGACTTTTCTTTTTGAACTCTTTAAAGATGCCACACGAAGTAAGAGGTTGCATTGCACTCTTTTCACGCATACTGTCATGGTGTGAAATGTGTCCCCCACGGGTTTGTGTATTTGGGAAGGTCATGGCACCTTTAGGAGGTGGAGCCTTGTTGGATGAAGGCAGTCACAGGGGGTGGGCCTTGTGGTGGAGGAGCCCCACCCTGCCTCCTAGGAAAGGACTACTCACTCTGGCAGTTGGCAGTCTTGCAGTTCTGAGTCTCCTGCTTCTGCTGCCAGCCATGCCTTGCCCACCATAAGGGACTGTATCTCCCATCTGGAACCAGAAGCTGAGTAAATCGCTCTTTCTCCCTTAAGTTGCTTGACTTTGGGGGTCTCTCACAGCAACAGAGAAGAATGACTAGTACATATACTTTGTTTTGACTTTCCTCCTCTACCTCCCCACCCTTCCCTAACCCTTGTCCTTCTTTGATGGTCCCTTTTCTCCCCCACAGCAGCCCCCTTTCTGCTTTCTGGCTGCATGTACTTCATTATTCCACACCCCCCCATCGTAGTTATCACATACATCACAGGTGTCAACTTGATGGTTGAGGGTTCAAGCTCTGGGCACATTTGTAGAGAATTAGTAGTTGAGGTAAGCCCAGAGAGAACCTGAAGAGGATTGTGTAGTTGAAAGGGAAGGCCCAGCCCATGGTGGGTGGGACTAGCCCTGGACAGATGAGCAAAATACAGAGGGCTGGTTGAGGAAGTTGGCATCCTTGTGTACACGTGGCCAGACATGGTGGTGTGGCAAGTAAGGATCCTCCTGACTGTTTAATTATGTACACACACACCACACACACACGCACATACACATGCACGCACATACGAATGCACATATATACACACGTACACATATACACACATACACACACAGGCACATACACATGCACGCACATACGAATGCACATATACACACACACGTACACATGTACACACATACACACACAGGCACGTGCACATGCCTGTGAGCCAGCAGGACAGGAACTTGATTCATTACTGAAGTGACAACTTGTGAAGAGACACCCTGACAGAAGTCAGTCCGGGAGCCGTCCTCCCACCCTGGGGATGACAGAGTGACTTGCATTAGCACCACACGCTCCGCAATAGCATACCCAATGTCACCACAGCCTCAAGACACGAGCTTTTTAACCGTGTTCAACAGCTGGGGAAACACAAGCCCAGAGCAGTGAAGAAAGCAGTCACAGCCAGAAGACGCAGCAAGCCCTAGGCCGTAAGCGAGTCGTCAGGATTTTCCTCCCTCCCTCCTTCAGAGAGAACCGCTTGAGGCTGGAGCAGCTGTGGTCTGGGTGCTGAGGTCACCGCGGTCAGAGCGGATGAAGCTGTGGGGAGACCACAGTGTGCACGGGGCTCTGAGGCAAGTCTCCTGTTCTGAGCCCTGTGCTTGGGGAGCACCCAGAGACAGTGACGCTCCTGACAGAAGTGAGCCCCCCCTTTGCCCAGAGATGCACGAGGTTGCGTTGCCGGCATCCTGCCAGCAGGGCGGCAGCCTTGACTGAGCTCCCCTAGGAAGAGGTTGCAGATGTGTCACAGCGCCTCTCACTCAGAGTCTTCCCGTCACACTCCTTGTTCTCACAGTCCTCCCCTCAGTCCTCCCCTCAATCCTCCCCTCAGTCCTCCCCTCAGTCCTCCCCTCAGTCCTCCCCTGACATCCTCTCCTCATACTCCTTGCTCTCATAGTCCTCCCCTTATGGTCCTCCCCTTATGGTCCTCCCCTCACCATCCTCCCTCACCGTCCCCCCTCACCGTCCCCCTCACCGTCCCCCCTCACCGTCCCCCTCACCGTCCCCCCTCACCGTCCCCCTCACCGTCCCCCCTCACCATCCCCCCTCACCACCCTCCCTCACCTTCCTCCCTCACCTTCCTCCCTCACCTTCCTCCCTCACCATCCTCCCTCACCGTCCCCCTCACCGTCCCCCTCACCGTCCTCCCTCACCGTCCCCCCTCACAGTCCTCCCCTTCCCAATCCTTCACCCACCATCCTCCCTTTGGAAACCTCTCCCTGCTCAGGCCATAGCAATCCTCCCCATACATAATCCTCACTCCACAGACTCCCACCCCACAGCGACTCCCTCAGCATCCTCCCCATCACCCTCCTCCCATCGCAGCCCAACTTCTTCGTCTTCCCGATCAGTCCTCCCCTCGGAGTTCTCCCCGTCACAATTCACCACCTCATAATCTTCCCGGTGAGTTCTCATCCTCTGTGCTCCCCGCTTCTCCCTCTTACTCCTCCTCCTCACTGTCCTCCCCTCATGGTCCTCCCCCCACACCTCCACACGGTCACTTTGTCTATATGGCAGCTGCGGAGGATGGTGGAGGCCGGCGAAGCCCCCTGGGATTCCTGGACGCCTCTGAGGAACCTAGGAGCACCCCTACCCCCACCCCACCCACCCCCCTGCTTCAGGCCATGTGTCAAAACACCTTCACCAACCTCCACTCCTTACCGCGCTCCACTGAGGCAGAGTTTCGCCTAAGCCTCGCTTCTCACCTCTTGGTGACCCCTCAGCTTCCGCTGCTCATTAACACTTCCACCTCAGCCTGCGGCGAGAAAATGAAAGCGGGTGAGACTTAAGTCAGCCAAACTTTTCCTTGTTTGCGGCTCTGGTCTTAAAGAGGGGAAAAAATGAGTTTCATGGAGTCAGAGGCCAGGCTGGGATTATTGCTGAAAACAGGGCTTGGAAATCATCCGGGGTCCAGTTTCCAGGAGTTGCTTCCTTGCAGGGATCAGTGGGCAGCTCTGTTGCTAGGAGCCAGTGCGGCATCCCCCCTGCCCACCCAGGCATCTGCCCTCCCTGCTGGACGGGATAGGTTCACATCCTCCGGGAAGAACTTTCCAGAATGACTACTTGATGGGTAGAGCTGTGCGCTCGACTGTTGAGAACAGAGTCGCTTCGTGTCATTGTGAAGAGCACAAGTGCTGAAGACCATCTGCTGCTGCACCCCCACTTTGCAGAGGATGGACGGACAGCCTAGACAGGCACGCGATTCTAGCATGGTCGCACAGCTGCCTCTCAGACCAGATCGCCTGCCTCCTCCCCCCGGGGCGATCAGAATATCCAGGAGCAATGGGAGGGTGAAATTTAACGTGTACCAAGGAACAGGCAAAGACATACGCTGCAATGTCAGAGACAGTCTGAAAAATAGCCAGGATGGCCTCCAACAGCATTATTCAGACATCCTTGGGGGTAGGGGGAGGCTAAGTTCTCTGGCCCCCAGAACTACTACCTCGAGGCCAGCGACTGGTCAAGACCCAGGAGAAAACATGTGAGATGTGAACACATCCCAGGTAAGGAATCAACACCGAGGGCTCGGGTGAGTCCAAATCCTCAGTCTTCGGGAGATGCTTCTAGCATCTGAGGCTGCTGCTCTCATTGACCCGCCCCCCCTTACGTCCACACACACATTCATCCTGACAGCCAGAACTTTGGGGACAAATACTTAGCACCGACCCTCCCAGCCTTCCTTCCTTCCGATGGCCGAGCTTCATTCTGCAAGGGAAATGTCACCATCAGTTTTGGACAAGGGAAAGAAAGAGGGGTCCAGGATCCCTCTAGACCCTTCTTCCTGCCTTCAAGTACCCTTCATTCATCATCTGGGTTCTCCGTGGTCCCCTCGGAGATCATCGACCCTCAGGTGCAAATAGGAGAGACCACTGGCAGAGATGTAGAAAAGCAAGAGGAAAGAAACAGGACCGTTGTGACATTGGGCGGGTGCGCACAGCAGTGCAAGAAAAAATGCGAAGTCCTTGGCACTCAGCAAGGACTGGTCAAGACAGGATTTTGGGGCGCCTCACCATGGGAGCTGTGGTCATGGAGGCTCATTCATGACTCAGTCCCTGAATGAGAGGAGATTGAGACAAAAGGAATACTCTAACATGCCCCACACACACTCCTCCAGGACGGGACTAGCTATTAAGCAGGAAGCAGACAGGGTGGGACCGAAGGAACTATGCCGAGCATCTCCTAGAGCTCAGAGCAGAGAAGTCACGTGGGAGGGCAGAGGTAGAATCATCTGGACTCCTGTCTCACTCCCTGAACATCCCGCATTCAGCTTCTCCTTCCAAATTCTTTAGGTTCCAAGATTGCCTGTTTTCTATTTCTCCAATTTAAAACTGACCTTACCCCCCTTCTGCACGGAGGAACCCAGCTGTTTTGGAAGATAGAGCTTGATGAAGTAATTCAAAGTGAGTAATGAATACGCATCTGCGCATATTTCAAAGAAGACTCATTCTGCCTTGTTTTCGAAGCCCTAAGTGGAAAACCCAGCACATTACAGCCATTCCTTCATCCTCCAAGACTCATTCCGGGCATCGCTAATCAATTACAGTCGCCTCTTATGCTAAGTGGGTCTGGATATAGCAATCGGAAACCTTCCCGGCGCAGTACTACAGACAGTTGAGACGAAATCAACCAAAGTTTGTATTGGAGGCTAAACTTCCCAGACTTCTGTGATGCAAATATTTCTGTGATTTAAACTTGGTGTTGGGAAATATCTTAATGGAAAGAGACACCACTGTAGCTACACAATCATTTGTACATAGAAGGGTAGTCTCTTAGGGTTCACTGGGCAATGGAGGAGGATCGTCAGATGAAGTTGAGGGGAGGCTGGGAGACTTCGGTCAGTGTTTGTCTTATGAGTAGGAGGGACTGAGTTGAATCCCACATGCAAAAAATAAATAAATAAATAAAAACAACCATGTATGGAGACATGTGTTTCTAACACCAGAGCTGGAACGGTAGAAATAGGTGGATCCCTTTAAGCTCATTGGCCAGCTATCCTAGCCATCTTGGTTAATTCCAGGCTAGGGAGAGACCTTGTCTCAAGAAATATGGTAATAGCATGAATGCTGAAAGCTGCCCTCTGGCTTCTGCATGCATGTGCATGTGTGCATTCTCTCTCTCTCTCTCTCTCTCTCTCTCTCTCTCTCTCTCTCTCTCTCTCTCTCTCTTTCACACACACACACACACACACACACACACACCTCAGGGGAGAGACAGCTCCTCGTAATGTCTTTGCCTCAGCAGCAAAAGGACCTGAGTTCAGATCCCCGGATCCCACATGAAAATGCCCAGAGGAATTGACGGTGCAGCTTTTTCATTCCAGCCCTGGAAGGCGGAGCCTGGAAACCCCAGAGCAAAGCAATGAGAAGGGAAAGCAACCCGGGATGTTCCTGATGCTACCTTTGGGCCTCCACAGGCACACACATTCAAGCGTCCTCTTGAACACACTCTCACCTCCACACACACACACACACACACACACATACACAAACACACACACACACACACACACACACACACACACACACACACACACATAATACAGTCCTTTATGATCCTGTAAGCACCCCAGTGCCCAGGCAGGGTAACAGCGATGTTACTGATGTTATTCTCTGCCAAAGAAACACAAGTGATCACTTCAGTCACTTTAATCAGCCTAATTTTAAGCAAACTCTGCAGACACAGAGTCACTTGGATTGCCAGGCGAGATGCCGCATTCAAAACTGCTTTCCAATCCTGCTGTATCAATTATCTCAAAGCACCGTCCACAAACTAATGAGATTGACCACGGACATGAAATCCATAGCCATTGATCTGGGGCTTCATTTTTCTTTGTTTTATGTGCATAACAGGGGATCCAAAATGGTTTTCCTGGGGTATCAGCTGGCACCATGCAGAATTTGGCTTTGTGATGATAAACTTGAGAAAGAATGAGTGGCGTGGGGGCACGTGTCTGTCAGTCTGCACGGGTGCTCAACATGCTGTCAGCCAATTAGTTTTGAGTCTAGGTCTGCTCTTCCATAAAGTGGAAAAGAGAAGAAGAAGGAAAAAATAGGTAAATGGCTCAATGGCTGAAATCCTTGCTGAGGAACATGAAGACCCTCAGTTGGAATCCCCAGCACCTGCGTGGTGGCAAGTGCCTGTGACAAAAGGATCCAAGGACTCACAGGACCCAGCCGGTCTAGCCAAATCTGTAAGGTTCAGCGAGAGGATCCTTGTCTCCACAAAGCAGAAGGTGACGGATGAAGGACCATGTCAGCCTCCACATGCACACATGTGCATGCAGGTGCACACGCGCACACACACACACACACACACACACGACGACAACAGCAGCAATGCCCAGGGTGCAGTTTGTGACCTCTGTTTTCCTCTTTCACAGTTATCCCAGGAGCCATTTTGATTATGAGCTGATATACAAGGTGGTGGGGGGTGCTAGAAGTCTACAAGGTTTCACTCTCTAGTAAAAAGATGATAAATTAATGTTTAAAAATATTATATAATATATTATAATATATTAAAGAATATAATATATTAAATACAATATATGCTATATTTAATATATTATATAATAATTTCAAAATAATATTAATTATAATAAATTTATATATATATTTTTTTCCAAGCTGGAAAACCATTTGCCTCCATTTTCTCCTACAGTGTCATAGGGACAGCAGAACATACAACCTGCATGTATAGTGATGTGAATTCTGCCACCAGGGTTGGATCCTGCACTATTACATTTTGTAAGATGCTACCCATGCTAGAGGCTGGGAGATGGATGTGAAAGAACACTGAAGGTTTTCACATCTGTTTCAAGACGTGAACTGAAGATCCTAAGGATGGACGAAAAAAGCCACTTCTGTGTAACACCTTCTAAAAGGCTGACGAAACTTCAGCCATGGTGGAGAGTTGGAATGTAACAGGTTAGAAGCCAAATTATCTTGGGTTAGCTTAGCCCCCTGAACAGCCATTTATTGCTCTACGATTGTCACTTCTGTGTGTAACCTAACAAGCTTGTGGATATCAGATAAAAATCTTGGAATGTAGAAACAGACCCCTTAGCTGCTACCCACCCGAAGGCTAAGAATTATCATCAGATACCAAGCTGAAGCCCAGAGGAGAGATTTCCGTGCTGTGCTGGGACCTGCCTACCAGATGCTGCTGTCTACTACTTGAAAAGGTGTCTTGATTGATGCCCTTCCTTGTTCTGTTGTATATTTTAAAAATCTCGTGAAACTGTTATCACAGTGACACATGGTATTGGAGCCACCTGAATCTGTGTTCCTGGTTGCAGTCCCTTCTGTTTGGCTCTAAAATGATCCTCTCCCTCTCTCTCTCTCTCTCTCTCTCTGTCCCTCCTTCCCTCTCTCCATTCCTGTAGCACCATTGATTCAGAGAGGCACCACCCCCAGCTCCCAAGAGGTCTGGTTGTAGACAAGCCCCGACAAGTATGGACAAGCCCGGGACATGTCCCAATAGAGGAACCATACAGGCGGAGGGATGAACAACCAATGGGAAGCAGCCATCCAACCTGCCTCTGCAGTGGACACCTAGTAAACAGCTAAATGATTGGTGGCTGCTCTCTCCTCCCCCTGAGCAAAAAGGTGGCAACACCTGATTGGACCCCTGACCTTACATAAACTCAAGCACTTCCTGAAATAGTCTACAGCCAACTCCTCCTCTGCCTGCTACTTCTCGCCTGACTCCCAGGGTCTGGGTGGTGACCCCATGCCTGCTCGCCCCCTCACCTTCAGCCCCGAGGCCCCTGCCATTTCCCCCTCCTTTCCCCCAGCTGGGCCAGAGGGGATTTGGCAACACATTCCTTCTTCCCTTTTTCTTTCCTCCCTCCTCCCTCTCTCTCCCTACCCCACTCTGAGGCATGAGCTGTGCTTTTACATCTACAAAGAATTCTTTTTCTTAAACAGGAGTCAAGAACAGGCATGTGATACTTCCTGAAAAGTTGTTGGTCAGAGATGTCTCAAAGGCCGCTCTAACAGTATAGGCTTTTGCCATCGCTCTAGCTTGCCCCGCCCCCCAAAACTGACTTACCGAAGATTCAACATGCATGGATCACAGCATATGGACAAAAAAAAAAAAAATGCCAGCTGGAACAGGTCTGGAAGCTTATTCCTTGCTGGGCAGCTTTTATAGCACCAGAAAGTACTATGCAAGTTGCTAGGGGAGAAAAGAAATCCACAGTCTCACCCGGCTGTGAATACCTCAAGCTGCAGCAGCGACCGCACTAGCAAGAAGTGACCACCAGTGCGATAGTGGCATGAATGTCAAGGACACAACCAAGAGCTTTGTGATTGGAGGTAAGGCCCATTTTTCATCAGGACTCACATTCCTGGTACTGCAAACCAGAGCAAGAACCTATGAAGAGGGGGGACATAGGTCCCCAGAGAGAATGCAAGCTACGAAGGTTTAGCTGGAGGACACTGTATCAAACTGCCCCTTAAACAACTATCATAACAGCCGACTCAGCATTCAACCTAGTTTTCCTCTGCAATGGAAGGTGTTTATCATCAGGCAGGAAGACTCAGGATGAGCCAGTAGGGTCGCAACGGGAGGGAGAAATGCAGATGCTCAGGCCTCTTCCACTCAGGCAGCTAGATTTCCCAGCAGAGTTTGCGGTTCTCTGTGGAGATTGCTGGACTTTGCAAGCGGCCGAGCCAGGGGGAAAAGAAGAAAAGCCAAGAAGGAGAAAAGGGGAGGAAATAACTAAGTTACTGATCTGAGACAATCACATTGCTCAACCTGGAGCCACCTATATGCACAGGGGCCTTCCTGGGGCAGGCTGAAACCAGTCTGCAGGGAGGAGACGCCGCCCTGGGAGTTGGCAAAGCCCCCCCCTCAGTCACCTATGAGCTCCAAGTTTGAAGACATTGGTGAGAACCTTCTGTTGACCCCCAAGTATCCTAGGGACCTCACCAGACAGAAAGTAAGACTTTGATTCCAGAAGGCTTTTGTTTTTAAAGGAAGATAGTGTGGCTTCTCCATATAAAGCCTGTCGTTATGGAAACTTGTCTCAAGTCAAGCTTGAGAGAGAGAATGTGTGAGAAAGACTTTAGTGTGACTCCACAGGGAAAAGGAAGATGTGTGACAGCTTGATACCCACGGTAGCATGCCACCGTCTCTGGGGTCACCAAGAGACCCTTTCCCTCCTAGCAAGCTCTACAACAGGAGGTAAAAGTGCTTTGTCTTTGGCAAAGGCGTCTCCCTTTTTATGGGTTATAGACACTTGGATACAACTATCAAACCCTAAGGACAACTAAGGTGTGTGTGTGTGTGTGTGTGTGTGTGTGTGTGTGTGTATTTGTGTTTGTATATGTGTATATGCATCTGGGTGTTTGTATGTATATGTGTGTAGGCATGTGTGTGCCTATATGTGTATATGTATGGGCATATGTGCCTGCATATGTATGTGTACATGCATATATGCATTTGTATGTATCTGAATGTGTGTATATGTATGTATTTACATCTCCTTATATCTGTGCATATCCAGCTGCATGTATCTCTGTGTACCTGTGTATGGATTCATCTATGTCTCTGTGTATCTGAGTGTGTCTGTGTGTATCTCTACATATCTGTGTATACCCTGCATGTATTTCTGTATATATGCAGCTACACTTACACATGTGTGAATGTATCTATATCTCTCTGTGTGTATCTGTGTCTGTGTGCATCTCCATATATCTCTGCATGTGTGTCCACATGCATTGCTGTGTGCGCATCTAGACATGCATCTAGTTTGCATATGCCTGCGTGTATCTGTGTGCTTGCGTGTATGAATCTACATGTATTTCCATGAGTACATCTTTATGCATGTGTCTGCATGTGCATGTCCCTGTGGCCTGTGTGTATGTGTGTGTTGTGAATGACCCTTTTGCACAGACTGAGGGGACAGTGCCACCTCATTTGATGTCCCAGGCGAAGTCTCTCTGCTCCGAGACTCAGAGTTCCCACTTCCAGTTCCCTTTCCTCCCACCCAGGACACCTGTTGGCACCTGTAGGTGCCAGTGCAGCAGTGCTGGGCTTGGGGTATGCAGATACGGATCTCAGGTGAGGTGCCAGGGTAAACCCGTCACTCTACAGTGTGCAGAAAACCATTTGCCTCCATTTTCTCCTACAGTGTCATGGGGACAGCAGAAAAGAAGTGTGTGAGCTTTGTGAACTCCAAAGACTATTGTGTCTGTTGCAGTCCACTCTGGGCATGTCAGAAACTCTCATCTTGGTAGAGTCCCCACCCCCACGACAAATGGGGGAAGCCCGTTGGGGTGACCTTAGCCACCTGGATAGTTCTGCGCTGAGAGGTGGGCTTGGCTCCCCTGTGCAGAGCGAGTCCCCTGCTGTCACTGTCCTCTCTTTCAGAGAAGACAGGAAGTTTACGGGGCCCCAGGTCCAATAAACCTCAGGGATGTTGCTCTACATCGCCATTCTGTGAGGTTTTCTCCCCCATCTGCAATGTTTTCTCTGGTGTTCCCTGCTCCAGTGGGCTCTTGTGGACAGAGAGTGGATTTTCTAGAGTTGCTCAGACATCCATGCATGTCTACCAGGATGATGGGCATGTACATCAAAGCCGTCAATCTACTCTCCTCTAACAATTGATGCAAGAGCCCTTCATTCTCGGCTCACAATATGAGGAGTCCAAAGGGCGACATATACATGGTGCTAACCTTCAAGCTCCGTGCTCAACGCTAATTTGATATGATGGTGTGCGATACTTTTCATTACCAAAGCTCTTTGCAATATTTAATTACCAATTCATCTAAATCTTTGGAGCGTTATTTGTTTATTACCCATCTATGCACTCTGAACTCAAAACATTATATTCCAAACTATGACTGATGAAATGATCCCATGATGCTTTGAAGCATGGGGGAAAAAAGTTCAAATGATCCCCAGAGAAGGACGAATCACAATGAGGTCAGTGAGATGATATTGGCAGGTTAGTCCAAGAGGGGCTGCTCTTCCTCTCTGGGCAGTGGTGTGCAAATGCTCACCTGCAGGTTTGATGGAAGAGATTCCTCCAAATAATAATGCCCATCTGACTGGAGTGGGGAACAGTGAGAGAGACAGGCAGAGAGCTGCTGTACCCCTTTTTTCAGAGCTCAAGCGATCTGATTCATAGCAACTCCCCAAAATAGAACTGGGCCAAATTGGACTGTCCCAGGAGATAGATGAAGCATTCATCAAAAAGGGGCAGAGAGGGAGGAGGAAGAGAAGGAGGAAGGAAAAGAAGGAGGGAGAGAGAGAGGAAGAGTGGGAGGGAAGGAGGGAGGAAGGGGATTGCAGAAGAAAGGAAAGAGGAGGAAGGAAAGACAGAAAAAGAAAATAGGGGAAGGAAGGAAAGAAGAAAGGAAAGAAGGAGGGAGGGAGGCATGGAGGGAGGTAAAAGAAAGGGGGAAGGAAAGAAGGAGAAGGAAGAAAAGGAGAAAATGGAAAGGAGAATGAAGGAAAGAGAAAATAGGAAGGAAGGAAGAGAGGGAGGCAGGGAGGGAGGGAAGGAGGCAGAGAGGGAGGGAAGGAGAGAAGGAGGCAGAGAGGAGGGAAGAGGAGGGAGGGAGGGAAGGAGGAGGGAGGAAGGAGGCGGGAGGGAGGGAAAGGAGAGAAGAGGCAGAGAGGGAGGGAAGGAGGCAGGGAGGGAAGGAGGCAGGGAGGGAAGGAGGCAGGGAGGGAAGGAGGCAGGGAGGGAAGGAGGCAGGGAGGAAGGGAAGGAGGCAGGGAGGGAAGGAGGCAGGGAGGAAGGAGGCAGGGAGGGAAGGAGGCAGGGAGGGAAGGGGGGCAGGGAGGGAAGGAGGCGGGGGGAGGGGGGGAGGGAGGGAAGGAGGCAGAGAGGGAGGGAAGGAGAGAAGGAGGCAGAGAGGGAGGGAAGGAGAGAAGGAGGCAGAGGGAGGGAAGGAGAGAAGGAGGCAGGGAGGGAGGGAAGGAGAGAAGGAGGCAGGGAGGGAGGGAAGGAGAGAAGGAGGCAGGGAGGGAGGGAAGGAGAGAAGGAGGCAGGGAGGGAGGGAAGGAGAGAAGGAGGCAGGGAGGGAGGGAAGGAGGCAGGGAGGGAGGGAAGGAGGCAGGGAGGGAGGGAAGGAGGCAGGGAGGAGGGACCACTACAGACAGTCTATGGAGGCTGAGAGGGACCATTACAGACAGTCTATGGAGGCTGAGAGGGAGGGAAGGAGAGAAGGAGGCAGAGAGGGAGGGAGGGAGGGAAGGAGGGAAGGAGGCAGGGAGGAGGGACCCTTAAGACAGTCTATGGAGGCTGAGAGGAAGCATCTGCCATTGCTCAAATCACCCTTGTGCAGAAGAGGCGTCGCTGATTCATCTGGAGGCAGAAAAAGCAAACGCTTCCAAGGCCACAGAGAACCGGTTGGCTACTGCCTCTTGCAGAGCCCCACCTGGTGGTCCTTCTCCCTTCAAACCACGCGTTAGTCTGCAAGCTGTAAAAACTGCAGAAAAGCCCGAACACGCAAGACACAGGGAGGACCTATTCCAGAGCCCACCAGCAGACAGATCTGTCTAGAATGAGAGCTTCTCTCTCTCCCTCTCTCTGTCTCTCCCTTTCCTCACCTTCTTCCCTCCGCTGCAAACTGTGATAACAGCGCTCTTCAAAGCTGACAGCAGGACCAAAAGTCACCCCCCCACCCACACACACCTCTGTGACAATCGGTGGGAAGGTGTCTTCGGCTCAGCAGGCACAGAGTCGCCTCCCAGCAGGAACAAGCCTGCCTCACTAGGCTGTGAGAAATATTCTGAATTATCACAATGGGAGGAACACATGAGACGCAGGAATGTGTTGGGCACTTCCGGAGGAGAGAATAAGGTCCACCGTGGCTCTGACAGCTCTCAACCAGAATGTGTGGGCGCAACAGAAGCCTGTGTGCTGTGAGGGTCTTTTTAGGGAGACAAGCTGGTTGGTTAATATTGTGAAGGATGTGTCCATGAAGAACCGTACCCCTGCAGAAGCAGCCACACCTGTTTTTCGGTAACCTGGACTTCCTGGGACTGCCGGAATTCTGAGGTCACGACAGAGCCTGGGACTTCTGGCTAGAAAAAGCTTTCTGGCTGTGCCTGGAGCGGCGCTCGCTAAGCCCCAGACAGCTGACCCTGCAGGCTGGCTCCTGTCGGCCGAGCCTCCGTCAGCAGCACAGCTTGTGGACAGGGAGCTGGCGCAGCAGTGAGCGGGCAAATATCATTTTAAATTAAATAGTAGATTTCAAAATGTGCTTCGCACGCTGAAGGCGCAGATGGCGGGGCGCCCAGGCGGGGGGAGACAGATGTGCTGAGAACAGGTGTTCGTGGAAGTGCAGCCTCCTGTCAAGTTTCTGGCCCGGTCTCCTTTGAGGCAAGAGGCACCATCCAGTCTCTGTGCCCTGGTACCGGGGATCTTGCCGATAAACTCCTGCCATCCTTGGACCGCGCCAGAAGGTCTTGAGCTGAAGCTATTTCCAACTGCAAACTTCACACAAAAGCCTCTTTGCAAAGCCAAGCACATCTTTTTCTTCTATTGCGTGTGTGCATGTATACATGTGTACAGGCATTCATCTGTGCACACTTGGGTAACACGCGTTTATGTATGTCTGAGTGCGAATGTGCATGTGTGCATACACAGGTATGTAAAAACGTATGTTTATGTGTACATGTATGTATGCATATACACACGTGCACGTGTGGAAATGTATGTATGATTGCGTATCTTGCCCGGGCACATATGTGTGTGCACTTATCTGTGTGTATGAGTGCTTGTGTGCACGTGAGTGTATTTGCATGTGTGTGCGTGCACGTGCGAGGGGCAGTCCTTGTTACTCTTCAGGATTTCTATTTGTTTCTTTTTGCTTTAGTTATTTTTTCAAGGTCGCAAGGGGAGGAGAAAGACAAATGAGACTGGTGCGGAGCCCACTGACCTTCATCATCCAGTGCCCTCGTTTCCCACAGAGCTCCAGTCTTCGGGGACCCCAGAAGAGAATCCCGAGTGACGCCCGGTCCTCCCGGTGAACTAGAACTGTGACTCCCGAGCCAGGGCCCGAAGTCAACAGCGCCAACATGTTGGAAACTCAGATTCCTCAGCGTGACCCAGAGCTGTAGAATCAGAAGCTCGGACGTGAGGGACGGGGGGGGGGGGTCTGCGCTTCGGCAAACCTGGGGGTGACTCTGCTGCTCACTGGAGCGCGCGGGTGGGCAACAGCCCGAGGGCAGCCACATGGGTTTGCTCACAGCACAGGGCGCTGACCCCTCCAGCACCCCCGCGCTATAGGGCTCGTGCTCCTAGTATGAAACTCACGTGTGACTGACTCAGTTTCCATTCTGCTCCTGCTCAGAGCTCTGTGTCTTCAGAACTGGGGCGAGGAGAGCGAGGGACATGTCTCAGTGGGTTTTCATTCACACTTCTGTTGCTGGGTCAAATGCTCCGACCCAAGCGACTTAAGGGACAGAGGGGTTTGTTATTTTGGCTTATGGTTCTGGAAGAGATACAGCCCATCACTGCAGGGGACACCTGGTGGCAGGTAGAGAAGGCCATGCTCCTGTTATACTGCAGTCATCCTCAGGATGGGGAGGGGAGAGGAAGAGGAAAAAGGAGGAGGAGGAGGGGAGGGGAAGGAGAAGTAAAAAGGAGGACGAGGAGAAAGATGAGGAGGAAGAGAAGGAGGAGGAGGAGCTAGGAGTCTAGATTATTAAACTTCAAGGCCCGCCCCCAGGGGCTCACTTCCTCCAGCAAGGCTCCACCTCCTAAAGGCTCCACGGCCTTCCTAAGAGCACCGCTAGCTGGGGACCAGTGGGGAACAATTCACAAACAAGGACAACAGGTAAAGTCCCTGTCTCACAAGTGTGGGGACCTGAGCTCCAGTCCCTGGAATCCACGTAAATCAGGGTGCAGCAGCATCCGTAACGCCAGCGCCCCATGAGAGATGGGAGGTGGAGGCAGGAGAATCTCTGGAAGCTCGCAGTCCAGCTAGTGTGGTGTGAGAAGCAGCAAACACATTAAGAGACTCGCCTAACAGGGTAGGAGGGCAAGACCCACACACAAGGTTGTTCTCCAAAGTCAGTTGAGAGAAGCTGGGACGTTTTGACAGTCTCTGAAGGTCTTGGGAAGTCATCCCCCACTGCTGGGAGTACCCTGGGCAACACACACACACACACACCACACACACACCCCCCATGGACAGGGAAGGACTGACTCCACCTCCACAGAGAGAAAGTGGTCAACTTCTCCCAATCCTCTGCTCATGAAAGGATATGGAGATGAGTTCTCCTTTGTAGATAAGCTAAATCCTTCAAAGAAACAGCCCCACCTCCAGGTGGACACAAGATCAACTGGGTTGGGCTTCAATGTGAGCTAACCAATGAGGAAAGGCCATGGTACCAGGGCTTGACTAAGGGTGGAAATCTATCTGACCTTAGCAGCCCTCGGTAGCACCCGCCCTTGACGGGCACTCTACATGTAGAGTCTGTGAATTCATTTCTAGCTGCCGGCCCCTCATGGATTCCATGCCTGGAGCCCACAAGTCCTCCAGGGCCTATGCCCGTCATGACACTCCACATCTGGAGTCCATGAGTTCCATTCTTTCTCTCCTCTAATAAACTCTAGCTTGATCCTCTACAGGTGCTCTGGTTTCAAATCTCTGACTACGAACACGAGAACCAGGATACGTATTGACTCTTACAGAGTCACTCTGCAGCTCTCCAAGCTCCACACCCGTGTACAAGCCTGTACCCTCGAGCATACGTACAAATTACAAGTGGAGCTGGGGTGAGGGCCACGCCATCTTCCAGCTCTGCCACCCATACTCCCGGCCCAACTGTTCCACCCACAGGTGTTGTTCTTGGAGGGACAATGAGACAAGCTACACCCACGGCTCCACTCCAGGGTGCCCACGGTGGTGGAGAGGCCCTTGGAAACTGATCCTTGAGAGGCAGAGAATGTGTCTGTGTCTCCATGCAAGTAGGTATGCATGTATGTGTGTGCATGCATGTAAGCGAATGCATGTGTGTGCCGGTACATGTGTGAAGTGTGTGCATGGAAGTCAAAGGTCAAGCTCAGATGTCATTCTTCAGAATGCCATCCGCCTGCCTTGCCATCTTGAGATGTGATCTCTCACTAGCATGGAGCTCGTCTTGGCTGGCTGGCCAGCAAGGCTCAGTGGAATTACACCACCGTGTCTGGCTTTGTGTGTGGGTCTCTGGGTTCCAACTCAGACTCTCTTGCTTGGAAGACGAGTACTTCACTAATGGAATTATCCCCCTACACCCACCTGTTGCTGATGTCTTCCATGGTGTGATGCAAGTATACACACCCCCCCAGCATGGTTTGGTCCAGGGGTGGAATGTGGCTTGCCCTACCCAGTCCTCACCACCAAAGCCCATTAGCATGGTAAGTGCCCAACGATTCTGCCTGTGCAGGGCTACCACAAGCAGGGTCCGAGGGGTCCTAGGGAGGAGCAGGGGCCCCATCTTCTGAGATCACAACCTCCGGCCCCTCGCAACAGCCAAGCTAAGACTGACCCAGGCTTCATTGAGAGACTGCGTGCCCCCTGCGGCTAGCTGCGGCTGCATCTCAGTGGTGGAGAGAGAGAGAGGCGCTTATTCCCAGAGATCTGAGAGCAGATCAGGGAGGGAAGAAACCAGACTCCACCCGCAAGCCCCAGGAAAGCAGAAGAGATGTGCGCTGCTTTCCTGGGCCGCCCCCAGCAGTGGCCAGCCGTCCTCATCTCACCCCCAGGGAGCGGAGGCTCAGGAAGCCAGGAGGCTGGCAGGAAACAGGGCAGAATCTACTTTAAGGTTTCTGCCCACCTACCCTCCCCTGCCTCACCCACCAAGTTGGATTGGAGGTTCTGATCTGGAACCAAAATCCAGTGTGCATGGGTGCATGCGTGCGCGTGTGTGTGTGTGTATGTGTGTGTGTGTGTGTGTGTGTGTGTGTGTGCATCAGAGGGCACTGTGTGCGCCTGTGGAGGCCCAAGAATGACTTTAGGAATCACCCTGGATTGCCTCTCTCTCCTTCTTGCTTCCCTTTGGGGTTTCCCAGGCTCTGCCTTCCAAGACCAGAAGTGCAGGCCACTGCCATTTTCACCAAGCATTTCTTCATGGGATCTGGGATCTGAATTCAGGTCCTTCTGTTTATGTGGCAGAGGCTTAACCCTGAGCCATCTCTCTAGTCCCCAAACTCCTCCTCTTAAAAGAACGCACCCCAAGACTTCAACTCCATCTCGGCAAAGCATGCTGGGAAGACTGACTTGGGTGCCTGGTGCCCACGGCCTGAACCCCAACTCTCACACATCCCTGTCTCTCTCTACCCAGGCCTGCCAGGGAACTCACACTGTTGTTATCCTTCTCCACCAAGCTGTCGCATGACCTGGAATAGTTGTTTTTTACTGTCAACTAGACACTTCAGAACTGAACCTTATGGTACACCTGTGAGGAATTATCTAGTTAAAATAAGCCTGTGGGAGATTGTCTAAATGCATGATTAACATAGGAAGACCCCAGCCCATAGTAGGCGGGACCATTCTCTGGGCCGGTGGCCAAGCTGGAGAGAGAACTACTTGGCTTTGATGGGTTGCCAAGTAGCACTGGGCCGTGTCCTTTGCCCCTGCTTGTGGAAGTATGCGTGGCCCGTCCCCTCGGCCCCTGGTGAACCTCATGAACTTCATGGCCCCATAATGAACTTAACCTGAAATGGTCAGCGAGAATGAAGAAAAAGCACAAAACATCTCCTTGTTCTCCTAAAATCACCTGGGTGGTGCAACATGCCACAAAATTATGAAACCAAGAGAGACACACTCTCTCTTCCAAAATCCTCTGCAAAGAGCAAGATTTCCCCGCCGCTTCCAATCTTGTTCACACCTTTACTGTGCCAGTTCTCAGTGTTTTTTTACACTTTCCTTCATCCCTGTCATCCCCCACTATCTTCCTTTCTTCTACTCTCTCTCTCTCTCTCTTCTCTCTCTCTCCTCTCTCCTCTCTCTTCTCTCCTCCCACTTTCCACTTGCTCTACCTTCTTTCTCCCCTGGACTCGCCCATAGACCAAGAGCTACTATGTCACATTGATACTCCCGCACAAAGGGACCCAGCAACGACCAATGTTTAGACCGTGACCTGGAGCGCCTCCTTGCTCACGAGCACTCGGCGTCTACCTGGACCGAGTACCTCGCAGCTGCCCAATTAAAGCTCCAAGGGAGATTTTTGTCCAGAGATGGTTTTATAGTGTTTGCCAAACAGGGTGGTTGTGTCCCCATGCCAGAAAAAAAAAAAAGCTTTTTGGAAGAGGAAATAAAAACCCCGGCCAGCCCCTCTCAGGATTGTTCTGTGTGCCAGCAACTTGGTGCTTTTTCAGCGTGGGAGGACAAGGACTGCAAATGCCACCCTGCGCTCTGGCCTGGGCATCCGCAGGGCCAGCGGGCTCCTCAGCAGGAGGGGGGCTGCTTGGAGCCAGAGACACCAGAATCATGGGTGGACCGAACTTGGAGCTTTTTGCCCAGATACAGAGGCTAAAAAGGACTGCTGCCCACAAGGGCCCTGTGGACGCACATAAAGGGGACAGGAGGGAGCCAGAGGCTTTGTGGACATGGCATAGAAAAGGAGGAGGAGGGAGCCAAGGGAAATTTTTTATCTATCTCTGCAGCCCACCGTCCATAGCCTTAGGGGGAGGAGAGAGATTTGTAGTATTTGCAATTCTATTTCAAAAGACAGAATTGAGCCCAGGAAGGCTGGGACAGCTGAAGTTTGTCTCCCACCCTCTCCTTTCCACGAGGTGACTGCAGAACAGAATACCGCAGGTTCCTTGTTCAGGCCTCCCCCACCCAGACAAGATGAGACCAACAGGCTTTGGACCCTCTCTGGCTTTCCCACTGCCTCTCCCATCTGCATGGAAGTGCATGACCAGCACCCCCTCAGAACCCCCATGTTCATCCAAGAGACCTGCTGAGACCCCTGGACAGGCGTCTGTGGCTTGAATTCAGCATCCAAACTCCTCAGCACAGCTGGCCAGGCTCCAGCTCGCTTATCCCTCAATCCACACCACATTCCCTCCTCCCTTTTTCCTCCAATCTAAACATCTATAATTGCTTTGTCCCTTTGTGTCTTTATATGGCGTTTCCTCTGTTTGGGTTTTTTTTTTTAATCTCCTCACCCACTCAGCTTGTGTCTATACTTCTATATTCAAATATTTCCCTTTGACTTGAAATTAAAATTTAAAGTGTTTTACACACACACACACACACACACACACACACACACACACAAGCTTGATTTAGTCATTTATAATGCATAGATCTCAAACCACCAAGTTACATATGATAAACATACATCATTTTTATTCATCCATCAATACATGAATGGCTTCCTTGCCTGAGTCCTTATCTGATAGCATCTTGTCTTGTGCAAGCCTCTATATTGCAATCTCTATGTTACTATTCGTTCATTAGGCTCCCTGGCATACCATGAAGGTTCTAAAAGTTTAAACAATGACTCTTCAGTGTCTTGTAACTGAGTGATGGTCATACACAGATCTGCCTCAAAAACAGATAGTGACTCTGTCCACACATCAGCGTCCTTCATCTCCACAGCTCATTACAGAGCCTGAGAGGCCAGGGAAAACATTTTATACGTGGTCAGCATCCCTTTCAAAGATTCTCGAAACCTAATAGTGGTCTAAGTTTGTGCTGATGGTACTAGTTACAATCCAACATCTCAGTTTGCCCTTGAAGTCATATAGGCTAAAAACACTATATCCATCCCTATCTGATTATTTGCTTACTATTTATACAGAGAGTCAGTCTCACATAGTTCAGGACCGGCCTCAGACTCGCTGTGTAGCACCACATGATTGCAGACTCCTGATCCTCCAGCCTCCAGCTCCCAAGTGCTAGGATTACAGAAGCGTACCACGTTCAATTTCCACCCCATCTGTCTCCTGTGCATTCTTGGGTGATAGTCTAGCAGGTCTCTTACATATGTGATTTTTGTCTTGGCTGAATAGAGACAAACAAGTTATGCCACAATCTTGCCACCGAAAGGGGAAAACGAATCCCTCAGAGGTCGCCCCTCCTGAAGGGTGGGTCCAAAGTGAGATGTCCCAGCAAAATAACGGCAGCTTTTAAAGGCATAGCAGACGTTCCCAGAGTACACCATTGTAGACTCCTTTCCTTCTTCCAAGGAACTGAAGAGTCCCATCAGCCCTTGTGGGATGAGCCGGTGACCAGATCTGGCCAATGAAAAGAGAACTGACGCGATGCTGATCTCTTGGAAGGAAAGGGGACAGAGAAGTAAAAGACCAGCTGTCCTGACTCCTTCCTGGGTGTGTTGATGCTGGTGAACGGCGTTGAAGGCAGCCTGATTTGTGGAGCCTTTTCCATTGGAAGCGACCCTGAGAATCATCCAACACCTGCCAAGACTGAAATAGTAATCAGTAAGCTCTTAAGTCACTGAACTTTGGGGGTTTTTATTCCAACGGGTGGTTTCCCCCGGCCTGTTAGGAGAAATGGAGAAGAAACACCCCCTCCATCCTATGCACACTGGGAACTCTGAGACATAAAGGTGTGGGTCTAGCAGGGATTATGGTCTACTAATCCAGCTCTGCTGTGTCCCTACATATGTAACTGGCAATGCAGAGAAACCAACCCAGACAGCAGCAAGCCAGGACATCCAGTAGTATTATGTATTCTTGACCAAGTTTGGCTTTGGGGTTCTCTCACATAAAAGATCATTGTTGTTTGTGCCGGGACCTCACTAACAAATGTCACAGTGGGTGTACCCAGATATCTGTTGGAGGGCCATGGGATGAGTATTGTGGTCAACTTGCATCAATCTCTCTGAGTTTGCATGAGTACAACCGGCCTCCCCAGTGTAAAAACCAACTTCTTACTTTATTTTCAATTCTTGATTGAAGCTAGACAATTCGGTTCAGTTCAGTTCACACCTAAGAGGCCTGGAGACGTCACTCTTCCCTACTCCTCTACTGAACACTTGTGCAGTGATCTCAGAAGTCCTTATAAGATCCTGGAACAAGCCAGGCTCTGAATAGCCACCAAAGAGCAACATGGAAGAACAAAGGCTCTGGGGTTGATCAAAAAGAGCTAATTCTGGAACCTGGAAATCACCAGCTAATTTTCACTGAAATGCCTGTTGTGATGCACATTGTGTTCTGTGTGTACTGAGAACTAAGTAGCAGTGACCAAAGGCACCATCCCCTGTGTCGTAGTGCCTCTGACCTAGAGCTGGGGAGACTGGGTTATATGAATGCCCCCATCAGCCAGTGACAGAAGTTGCCAACTGTGATGAAGACTGTAAAATAACAGTGTCAAGAGGGTAGCATTGATTTAGGAGCATCTCCTTGAGAGGTCACTAAAGGCCTCGGAAAAAGCAGGTAACGTCATGAACGAGTAACTGAGAAGTAACGTTACAACCTAGTCTTAATAATAGTAAGCGCCAACCACACATAGAGGTTTTCTGAAAGAGACATTCAGAGTATTTTGCACATGAGGATTATCTTAGCCCTCTGGAGAGCTTCATGAAGTGTTGTGTTGGCTCCATCCTACTGACAGACAAGCTAAGGTGGAGAAGCACTCAGCTGTGTTTGAAAGGTCACGTGGCTATAAAAAGAGGAGGCAGCCTTCTAGCTGCCTGGCTCCAGCCATCTGCTCTCAGCCGTTATACGGTTCTGCCTTTTAGCCGTGTAAAGAAAAGCACGTGAGGATGATTCGTTTGCAATTTTAATTTTTCACCTCTACCCTCTCCATCTCTAAATGCAAGCACACAATGAATTTTATCTGTAAGTACCAGGTGGGGAAAGGGAGAGATCGTTGTGCAAATTACACCTCAGGGTTAATCGAAGGGTTAATTCTCAATGGCACAAGCAAAAGAGGTTTACTTGGACGCAACACACTTCTTCCTTTCTCTGACTGCTATTCCTAAATAATTTCAATAAAGAAGGAACATGTCCTAGAAAGATCTCAGAATTGCAGAACAAGAGGGTTGTTGTACTGTGATTTTCTTCCAGGTATATGTAAGGGAATTTGGGCTTCTCCCTCAGTCTGACCTAAGACAGGTGGTTAGGTTCTTCCTGACTGTACCAATTTGAAACATTTCCTCTTAGAGGGCGAATCACTAAGAAAAGGGAAGTCCCTGAAACTAACAAGATTCAGGGGAGCTCCATTCCCTCCTCCTCCTCAAGGCAAAGAGAAACCAGTAAACAACTGCTGGCAGAGTAGAGTCCCTGGCTAGCCAACCGTCTGAAGGAGACTCTTCTAGAAGCGAGTCATACAGCAGAGTGCTCCAAGGGGTGCTCCAAGGGTACAACTCCCACCTCGGTGACTCTCATCCATGTTGGGGTGGGTTTTCTGGTGAAATCGCTGCCTTCAAGTTGCCCCCACTCCTGTAAGCAGCTCCAATGAGCCCGCTGTTTCGTCAAGTTGGACCTTGACGTAAGTGTTACCTTGATCCGTTGTTGAATTCCTATCTGGGATGGAAAAGTGTGGCTGCGTGGCTGGGTGGCATCTCCCCGTGGGGGAGCGTCACAGAAGAAGGGAGAACAAACAGACCACCGGCCCACAGCAGCCTCTGCTGTAACTAACCAGTCGCTCCCATCTCTGACCAAACCCTAAAGAACTATTAAAATCAGCCGCAAGATGCCTGCTTGCAAATTTAACAATCTGAGTTCAGTCCCCAGAAGACAAATGATAGAGGAAGAGAACTGGTTTTCTAAAGTTGTCCCTCGATTACTGTATACCATGGCATGCATAAATACGCTTCCTCTGAATCTCTGAATCTCTGTGCATGTGTGTGTCTGTGTGTGTGTGTGTCTGTGTGTGTGTTCCCACCTCCCTTTCAAATAAACACCTTGCTTTAAAATATATATATGATTAATAATCTATATGGTTTAATTATATATGCATATACATACACATACACATACACACACATATACATATATATACATACATGTATATATATATATATATATATATATATATATATATATATAGTTTCAACAGTTTCTGGCACTCTGCTTGACATAGTAACATGGTAACAACCCCCCCCCCATTCTAGCACAGCAGAATCCTTGCAAGGACCAATGGTATAAAAGCTACAAGGTAAAAGGAACACTCCGATGAAGCGCATGCCCATAATCCAGATGCGGGTCTGCAGGAGAGCTGAAAGCAGAGCTTCGTCCCCCGCAAGCCACAGCCCTGCCAGGCGCTGGGCACGGCAGGTGAGCTACGCACACACGCACAGGTGAGAAGCATAAAAGCACGGTCCCTGGAACATGCTAGAACTCCATCACAGAGCAGGCATCTGTGGGCAATGTGAACAGAGATTTTGTGCTGGTTTTTCAGTCTCCAGGCAATGAACCTTGTCCAGAAAGCAGGGCAAAGGTAAAAACAAGTGACAGATAAGAGTCTGTTCTTCAAATGGGCGGCCAAAGTTTCATCTGCATCTAATGCATTATGGGAGAAGGCTAAATAATATCCTTTATCCCCATCCCAAACTGGTTGACTTTGTAAGCCAGGATGAAGTCTCATTCCCTGGAAGACAGAAGATTCTGTGAGATTGGGACCAGTATTTGGTGCAGTGGGAGGAGACAGATGCTGCGGGATGAGGACCAGTATTCAGTGCAGTGAGAGGAGACAGATGCTGCGGGATGAGGACCAGTATTCAGTGCAGTGAGAGGAGACAGGGATGCTGCGGGATGAGGACCAGTATTCAGTGCAGTGAGAGGAGACAGGGATGCTGCGGGATGAGGACCAGTATTCAATGCAGTGAGAGGAGACAGATGCTGTGGGATGAGGACCAGTGCAGTGAGAGGAGACAGATGCTGTGGGATGAGGACCAGTATTCAGTGCAGTGGGAGGAAACAGATGCTGCAGGATGAGGACCAGTATTCAGTGCAGTGGGAGGAGACAGATGCTGCAGGATGAGGATCAGTATTCAGTGCAGTGGGAGGAGACAGTGAAGAAAGAAGGATCCCTAGAAATGCCTCAGCTCCTACAACCAGAGGATCTGGGAAGCTCCGCTCTCAGGGACGCCGTTCCTGACCACTGGGCAGGGAAGGCCTCCGCCTGGCTTTGTGGCACTCCCCATTCTCCCGAGGCAAGAGGGAATCAACACTTCAAGAGTATTAACATAATGAGCCTTCCATGACCTGAAGACACACCGCGGCTTTCTTCACATTGGAGTCAACCCTTCAGGACCCCTGAGGACCCTCTATGGGTCACTTTATCAGGATCCCAAGAGGCAGTTATCAAAACCAGAAGGATGAGGATGCTCCCCAAAACCTTCAGCTTGTCCACTACCTTCCCCATCATGGTTACCCTCAGTGCTGCACCCAGCAAAAAGAGGGTCACTCCCCCAGTTAGTAATAAGTAGCAGTCGGAGACATTGGTGCTCTAATACCAAACATACACTACTCACGTAAGGATGCAATGGTTTGCCTGCCACTGGAACTCACCTTTGTATCTGCTCCCTCCCCAAAAAATGTCAAAATTTCTACTCAGGTGACCTCCCCTAGGTGCAGGATCTGAAGACACATGACCCACTTTCTCCTTTGTCTACCTTTTCCCACCTCTGAACGCAACCCTGTTTGCCTGCTGAGTTTGCTAAAATCAAAATGCCAGGCAGGATAAGGCATGGGACATGAAGTAAAACTTTTCATAAATGTTCCAGGACTAGAGACTCCTGGGGACTCCTTCTGAACCCCTCCCCCATCCTCCATGTGCCATTCCCACTACCCTGCCACTCCCCCAGGGAACTGCTCAAAGCCCAAGAGCCATGAGGATGGGGCTGTGATGGTCGGGGCCTGTGGTGTCATCTCACGGGATGGCACAGTTTTCTGTTTGGCACCTCTCACGATTTTGCAAAAGCTATGAGCTGTCACTCAGAATTTTCCCCTCATTATATGTCCCGTAGGCGGTGTAAGCATGTGGTAAATGTTCCTTCAATTATGATTAGTGCGACCCCAAATGTCTCTACTGAAATGGTCAAATGAGATGGCATCCTAAGCTGCTCTACTTTGGTGGGTATTTATGTGCCCATGTACGGCGGCTGAGTTGGATTTTGTGACCTGCCACACCCCACCGTTTCCCAAAGGCATACACAAATGTGTTCTGACCCATTGTCTCCCATTAGGAAAATCTGCCATAACTCTTGGAAGACATTTTTACAGTAAGGTTCTAAAACCTTACAAACGTTTACAGCTTGGGATCCAGTAATTCCACTCCTGGGAACCTAGCCTGAAGAATAAGTCCAAAGCATGAAAAGCTATACAGAAAGATATTCATCCTAACAACAAATCAATTGAAATGAGCTAAATATCCATCCACAGCAAAATAAAAAGGCAAAATGCTGAAACTCTGAGTCTTTAGTTTGATCTTTTATGGAAAGAAGCCTTGAAACCTGACTATCTAAACTTTCCAAGAAAATCAAGGTGCATCTATGCTTTGAAGTGGTCTATCAATAAAATTATTTTCAGAGTGTAATAACATGAAATGTATTTGCAATGGTGCAGCAGCTTTTCATATATTAACAAAATGGTTGCTTGTGTAACACTCAAAGCTTCTGACGATAATTATTTGAAAGCTCCAAATATCACAGATCTTGGGAAAATCATAGGAGCTGTATGTTGAAGGTATGGTAAATTAAATTAAAATACGATAAATTAAAAAAGATACCTGAATTTCCTCCTGTCCAAACCCCATTACAGTTGTGATTAAGGGGGTTTTTCTTTCTTGTAGTTGTGTACATATACGTGTGGTGTGCACATGTGTGTGCACATGGGTACGTGTTGTAGATGTGTTCTTCCTTGCCAATAGTGTGAAAGATAGATATGAGGAAGTCTTTCCAAGTCACAGCTCCATATTACATTTTGAGACAGGGTCTCTCACTATAACGACTGACCAGCAAAACCCCCAGAATCTGCCTGTCTCTATCTCCCAGCACTAGTGTTAATAGATGTTCATCGACACACCCAAATTTTTACATGGGTGCTGTATATCCAAACACAAGTCCTCATGGTTGTGCAGTAAACATTTTTCTCAGTGATCCATATCCCCAGCCCTCAAAGGTTGTTCATAGACATTTTACAACTTTTCTATATAATTTTTTTAAATTTGAAAATATGTACTATCTCTCCAATGAAGACATCTGATTGCTGCTTTATTTTGAGGACACATGCTAGAATATGTATCCAAGTTATTTAACTTTTACTGTATGGATGGAAATATAAAATAATAATTAAAAAGGAAGAATTGTCAAAAAGATTTCAGAAAGTAGAAAGATAAATGTAAGAGTCAAAGCAAATAAGAAGGAAAAGGCAATGTAGAGATGGAAAAATCTTCCAGAAAATGTATCATCACTCCTCTCAGAGGGAAGAAAAAAAGAGAAGACAACAGACACATGTATTAAACAAAAATAGGGAGGTGGAGAGATGGGTTAGAATAAAAGCAGTTGCTTGCACAAGTATAAGGACCTGACTTCAGATCCTTGGCATCCACATAAAAGCTGTGTGTAGCTGTGTGCACTGCCATTCCAAGGCTGGAGGAGAGGGGAGAGTGACAGTTGTATCTGGATCCCACTGAAGAGTGCTCCTTGCTGAGCAAGGCCACTCTCCACAGCTAAGGCAAAAACTCTTAAGCATTCCGACTTCTAGGACCACCACTCAGCCATCTCTTGAGAATTCTGAGTAGCTCATCTAAACCATAAACCACAAACCAGACCTGTGGGTTCCTGCGTTTTCCACAAGGAAATCAGGAGGATGTTGGAGAGGTGCAGGTTTGGAAAAGAACATTGCAATAAAGCCGATATCCTGAGAAAGTGGGTCACAAAAACTGGTTGATTCCCAGTGCATCTGAAAGTTATAGCTATGCGGTCCCAGAGCTTATGGAATAGGCAGTAGCTTAATGTCTTAAAGATGTGCGACTGTGTCTTAAGCAAATGCTTTATTACTAAGTTATGCTAATGATCATCGTTAGTGAGTCATAATCATTTTGCTGGTAGAGTGGAGGGTCTGGCGTGGATGCTAATGTATCCCGACTAATCTGAATGGCGATTGCTGAGAACTGGGTTGTCTGTGGCAATTGATATCATATGATGAAATTTGCCGCATTGATTAGCACTTATTTTCACAAAAGATTTACCTGCAGCATGTGATGCTATCTGATAGCATTTGACTCCCATTAGAACTTCTCTGGAAGCTGGAGTCACTCTTGTTACCCCATGTGATGACCATTACTGACTGTCAATATGACGAGATCTAGAATCGCCTTCTGGGCAAGCCTGTGAGGGGAGTCTCTAGGTTGGATTAATTGAGGTGACAAAACCCACTGAAGTATGTATGGGAGGGCACAATTCCATGCGCTGGATTTCTGGGTTGAATAGAAAAGAAGTGATCACCCACAGTCGTCAACGCCTGCCTGTGAGCAGCTACCTCACATTCTTGCCAACAGGACTTCCCTTCATGATGGACTGACCGCCTCAAACCGTGAGCCAAAATAACCCTTCTTTAAGTGGCTTCTCCCAGGTGTTTGGTCATAATGCTACACATTCTTTGTGATCATGTCAAATAAAGGATCTTCCCTAGTAGATTTCCTCTCACGAAACTCATGTCTCTTCTCATCCTTGAAGCCCCTGGCCCAGCAAAGTTGAATCATGACATCGCAATGGTTTTGGCACCTCTATAGGCTCCGCTTCTAACCTCGCTCCCTGGCCCTTGCTGCCTCGTCTACATTAACCTCCTGCACTAAATCCTTGGGTTCTGAAATTGCTGCAAACATCTGGGGTTGCCCCGCCTCCCTCCTCCCTCATCATGCCTTTTCATGACATTTTCACCTCTTCCCACGTCACAGATGTTCCAAACAGCATCTAGGAAGGTGGTTCTTTCCCAAGCTAGTGAACCGCAGATGTTACTGGGACAGATCTTGATGACCTTGGTTCCTATGGGCCTTTGCGTGAGTCATCTCAGCTCTTTCCTCTTCTAGGATATTTCATTAATATTTATTGGAGGCTCTTCCAATAAACCAACCAAGACATGACTACACTAAGCACAAGAGACAAACCGGAATAAGACATGGTCCCAACATGAAGCTGATCTCTCCATGTCAGTGACCATGGGAGATTGTCTTCCCAGACACTTGTTCATCTTATGATAAGATTTCTTCCTTCTCCCTTCCCCACCAAGACCCTCCAGTACATCCTTCTCCTTTATCATGGTCCTAAGCAAATGTCTTAACCATTGCTATCACGTCGTTCTCACCAATTTTAGGAGTCCAAATTTTTCATCCTTCAAAGTCCTTATAATGCCCTGCAGAATGAATCCCTGGTGGATTTTTGAAGAGCTAGATGGCCATTGCATAAATGGGCATTTATGAAGCTTGTAAGTAGTTTGAGAATGTCCTTTACTAGCTGCATCTTAGGCCCAGATACTGCAGGACGGAAGATGCAACTATCTATGGCTTTCTTTGGGAACACATATTCATCTCTGGGAAGGGCCTTTTCCTTCAGTCGGTTGCCTGCATCTTACTATGAATCAATCTCCGATTCCTGCCTGAAAGCAAGAGGAAGTTATACCCAGTTAAAAACCTGGGGGAGCTTTGAAGCATAACAATGATTTAGCAATGTAACCCTAATTAAAAACAAATGTTACACATTCTAATTTTGCCCATAACAAGCTCTACACTGAAGACATTGCTACTTAGAGGAGCTGCCTATGTTTAACCTAAAAGAAATCTCACACCCATTCACTATTCTGCAGCAATGTTCATTAAAAAAAAAAAGGAGCTTACAGTGAACACAAATATATGTATAGGTTTACTTATCTATATATGTATCTATGTGTATACCTTATCCGAGAGCCTATAATGGTAAGATTTGGACCTCTCTGCCTAAAATACAATCACCCCGTCATGCCACCAAAGGAATAACTAGAACTTTCTTTGAAGACTCATGGCCTAGGGAGTTTGAAGAGAAAACCTAGGGAGAAGGGCATGACAGCTGTTCCTTCTTTCAAGATGATTTTATTTAGAGTCATGTGCCAACGAGACATACATGCCAACTTTGACAATTGATCACTGAGCATTTGGGTACACCTGTGAAGAATGAGTATTTGAGGCAGGCGATTATCTAACTGATGTGGGAAGCCCCAGTCATTTAGTATCCTTTGGTATGTTGGCATGCAGGCATTCTGGCAAATGAGAAAGTCGGATTCTCTCTTAGCAATCCCCATATAAATGGTGTGGCCAATTCTTTCAGCTCCTGATGTTGGTGTGGGTTCTCCTAACAAGCTGGATCAAGAACTGTAGTCAGATTCATAAACCAGAATAAACTCCTGGTTCCTCTCAGTAACTTGGTCCTGTATTATCAACAACTGGAAGACAAGCAGCCACAAGACATTTTCCTCCAGGCCACACTGCAACAAAAGGACCCACGACCATCACCACCCACACTCCAGTAAAAAGTTGAGGGCTCCATCCATCCACCAGGATGAAAGGAGACTTAAAAGTTTACTGTGAGCCATAAGGTTGGTTTTTCCAACAGCAGATGCTTTGTCCTCTGGCCGGACTGGTAGGAAAGACTCAGATGTATCAAAGATACCCTGGTTTATCACCACTTGTGCCAAAGCTGATCTCTCTTTAAGGCAAAGGAGAATCTGTGCACCCAGTTACTGCCCGTGACAAGCTTACAGATCTGAAAGATGACAGAAGACAGATAATCTAGAAACGGACTGAGAAAAATCAGCATTTGAAGCCCCAGTTATGCATCTTCCTTTCATATGGCTACTGATGATTCCCCACACTCCTGAGAAGTCTGAAGTACTGGACAATTTTCTAAATTCCATGTTAGCCCTACTATCTTAAAAGAAGCTTCTACTTTGGAATCTCTTACACAGTAAGATTTACCTGCATCTCCCAACCCCCTCTCCATTAGACCATTCTTCAGAGCCACAGTGTACTAAGAAAGAGAAAAGGCAAGACCAGAACTCATTCTTCACATCCCTTAAACTTTATTTCCAATGGAGTCGTTTTCAAGGTGAAACCACATAGTACTAGCTCATCTTTTCTCTCTCTCTCTCTCTCTCTCATTTCTTTTCCTTTATAAAAATGAAAAGTTTTCTGTTGTATTTAAGCCAACATGTTTGTGAAGGTCCTTTTAAATTCAAAGAAAATGATGTCAGGCATTTTTGGTAGGTAGCAATTCCAGACCCGGTAGGGGAGAGCTTATGACTGAACCGGGGGAGAAAAAGAAAGAAAGAAAAGGAAAAAAACCTTTTCTCACTCACGAAATGTGAGCTCCCCGCATAGGGTTCATACACTAATGATTGTGTGGCTCATTATGATCTATATCTCATAAGCAGAGCTCTTCTCCTCTGCTGACCCACGCTATAGAGCAGATGCTAAAATGCTCACGGGGGATGGCAGGTGTGGCTGCGATTGTCTTTCTGGAAGCCTCTCTACCCTCCAACTCCAAACGCTGCAACCCAGCCAACGCCAGAGACTTTAATGAAAACCAGCATCTTCTCCACGCCTATTAACAAAATCACCCTTTCTCCCTGAGAGTGCATCTCTCATCCCCTTGGGTCCTCGGGAGCAGTTGGGAGCTTGCTAAATGTCAGGCGGCTGGTAGTCCCTGCTCTGCCTCTGGTTTTATATATTTTTTCTCTCTCTCTTTGCAAGTCCTGTGTTTTCTGAAGACTCAGCAAGCACAGAGCTCGGGGCGGAACTTTAATTTGGAGGAATAGACTTGGAAAGGCATGGACTTGCTAGATAGAGAGATCCCGTTCCAAATCCCCCACTGAATCCCTTCAAAGGCATTGGATGGTGGGGAAATCATTGAAAATCCCTTGGCCACCATTAACCCATTACAAATGGAAGGGAATTTGTACTGGAAAAGTGAAAGCTATGGAGAATCCGTGGGAAGGACTTGGCATAGTATCCACGCACCGGAAATATTTCAGAAGGACTTTACTTTTTAGTCCAAATTCCCTGCTCCCACCCTGCTTTCAGCCCCTGTGAAAGGCAATCTTCAGTAGTTTTCCCTCCCCTGACCCCCACTTCCAAAGTTGAACACATTTTCCTGTGTCTCAAATTAGCCTATACCATGCAACTTGCTTTAGCTAGTAAGTGTGAATCCAGTTAACAATCCAAACCTAAGCACTGAAAAGAAATGCAAGGTGCTTATTTTGCCATTGGGTGAAAAGCTTTCCAGGGTCCCCTTCAGAGGTCTGGAATGAACATAGTCCTGACTGTGACCCACTCACTAGGAGGAACGAAAACCCATCACACTCCCATGGATGAAACGAAGCAGAGTCTGACAGCCAGCCCAGCTGCTTGATTATCTGTCACATCATAAATCAGAGAGACCTGAGTTTGGAGATGGTTCCTTATACATAAACAACTGAAGGACATAACACTTTGATATAAAAAAATAAAAGACATTTCTTTTTAGTTTAAAATGACATTTGACTATCAGCCCCAATTCTTACTTCTCTATCTGCTCACTGAAATACCAGTGAAAATAACAGCAAGCAGTACAAAATACTCCTGCTGTCAGAAAAACTTAAGCAAAAAGATAATCGATCAACCCGGAAGGAGCACATTTAATCCAGAGGAAATGCCATCCAAAAATGAAAAACAGTGGAACGGAAAAACTGAAGATCCACCACTCTCCAATGTCCCTGCTCCTTCCCGACTATTCTGTGACGGAGGCGGAATACTAATCTCTTCCTCTACCCACTCCCCAAATGCCCCATAATTAAGTGCCATTTCCTGCATATAGGAGAAAACGGAAAAGACCAGATATCTCGGGAGCTGGGGTGTCGGGCATTTGCGTTGGGTAAATTGCATCTCTGGGAATGTTTGAGCTCTGTAATTAAAGTACCTGGGGCAAGAGCAGAGGGAAGGAGTCCTCTGGTAACAGTACATTCTAGAAATTACAGGTGTCCACATGCAGTGTTCAGGGTCTATCAGCGTGGGTGAGACCGTCACTTTGCAGTAGAGAAAGCAAAATCGTGCAAGGAGTGGAAACTTCAACCATCGGCTTTGTATTACTCATCTTCTCTTTCACAAAGTATCTGTACTGAGTTCAACCATTGCGCAAGTGGACGTGGAAGCAAAGCTTGGCTTTTGGGAAAAAAAAAGCCTAACTTGGCCATGACAGAAAAGCAGATCCCAGATTCCGACCTAGGTTTCCTATCGATTCTCCAGTCCTGTTGCTCAGTCAATAAGCTCTGTGGGCACATTCATTGCTTCACTGATTTATCACATTTGCATGTGATCCTAAATAAAATGACTGCAGTGGTAAGAATCGGGTGCACGATGACCAGCATATCATTGAACCCCCAAAGTCTAACATGGATCACAGGCACTACGATCCTTAGAGGCAAGGGATTCACAGCCACAATAGTGTTCCTATACTAAAGGGGAGCACAAAAAAGAGCTCTAGGCAATGCTACTGAGTCCTTACACCTCATCAGAGAGGAGGATCCAGAGAGAAGTTTGACATGCACATTAAGAGATGCTCCAGGAATGGGGGGGCCCCACTGGGAGAAAGAGAGAGAAGGGGGGAAAAGGGAGAGGAAACAAGAGGGTCCAGGGAGGGGTGGCGGGAGAGAGGGGAATGGGGTAGTTATCAGCTTTGTATGAGTGAAAGAAAGAAATTAAAAAAAAAGAATTGGGTGTATGGAGGTGGGCTTTGGGGTGTGGCACTACCGATTCAGGGAGGCCCTAGCCAGGCTCCCAGCTTCCGACAAGCCTGGGCATTTGCAGACATGCCCCAGACATGTCCCAACAGAGGACTATGCAGACGGAGGGATGAACAACCAATGGGAAGCGGCCATCTAACCTGCTCCCGCAAAGGACACCTAGTAAACAGTTAAATGACTGGTGGCTGTCCGCCCCAGGAGGGATGGCAACACTGATTGGACCCTGTCCCTATATAAGCCCAAACACCCTAAAATAAATTTGAATCTGCTACAGCTCGTCTGTGCTTGCTACTCCCCTGATTCCCGGGGTCTGGTGGTGACCCTGTCGCTGGCTCGCCCATTCGACTCGAGGCAAACCCCCCTCGCTGGCCCGGCAGGGGATACGGCAACATTGGGGGACAGACGGAAGGGCAAGAAACCTGAGAAATGTGAGGTTGTCTCTTGTGTGATGCCACAGAGCAGCGATCCAACCAGGCAGGGATGGAAGCAATGACTTGGCAATCCAGTAACTTTGTGGGGATTGCTGGCAGGAATAGGAGTGAGGGAGTCCTTACAGAAGCGGGGTCAACGCCAAAGCAGCTCCCTCACGCAAAAGCCCACCCCAGCATGGGTGGCGACTCACAAAAGCTGCATCCCGCGAGTTGTCTGCACCCCTCGCACCCCACTCGGCTTGTCCAAGGGTCTCCCCCAGGCAGCTTCCTGTCTGCAGAGACTTCTCTCCCCGCAGGTGGTTACTGCTTTCCTAACTCTGGGGAAGGGGTCTTGTGACTCTTGTCAGCTTTCTCTGACCTGTGAGGTTTGCTTGTCTCCTCCTAAGTCTCTGGGCTCCTCTTCTCCCTCCTGGGAAGAGGAAAGAGCTGAAGGAGAGACAGAGCCCAACCTTGAACATCTGAGGCCTGGATTGTCTACCCCAGTTGCCATGGTTACTGAGGGACAAACTCCAAGACAGCAACATGTCAAGCCCAGTGGGGAAAAAAACTCAACACGACATTCTCTTAAAACTTGCTCATGCAGGAAACATATGATTACTTCCTGTGGCCATGGGAATGCAAGAGCCAAACTCTAGATCGATAATAATGGCTCTTTGATAGGAAAAGCCTTCAACTCTGCTCCTGATAGCAACAGAGTGTGGGGTCTCCATCCCTTTGCTTGTAGCTCCCAGCAAGAAAGTTGTACATAATTCCATACAAAAAAAAAAGAAAGAAAACAATGTTATTTAAAAAAAAAACTTGTTCGTCAAGAAATAAAAGAAAAAAATCCTTGCTCATAGGAGTATAAATTTGTTCAACCACTTAATAAAACTATTTTGCAATAGCTAGTAGTATTGAATATGTGTAGGCCCAATGCCTAGCGACTCTACTCCTTAAGGAGGATTTACATATGAACACCAGAAGGAAATACTCAAAGGCATTCAGAGCTATACATGTTTAAATAAAAGGAAAGTAGAAAGACAGGAAAAAGCAAATCCCTAAACAATAAATATAAATGGCCAATAATCATGGAAGTTGTTTAGAATGAGGACCATGACTATAAGTTGGGACTCTTAAACAATAAAATCAAGTATTTTTTAGAGTGTAGAAAGAGTTATGGATACCTCATGGTTATTAAATCGTGGAGTTGTCTAAAACTTTTCAGAAGCAACTTGCAAATTCAAATGTATCAAAATGTAAAATGCCTGTCACTGAAAATTTCTCTCCTAGAAATGTATATAGAGAGATGTATATACATACAATCATGAGGGAAGTCATGGTGATAGTTACACAAATAACACTAGAAAAACACCTAAATCTATCTGTGTGGAGTGGCACAAGTTTATAATCCCAAGACTCAGGAAGTTAAGGTAGAAACATCGTAAGTTCAAGGCCAGCCTGGGCAACATAGCAGGACCTTGTGTTAGAAAAAAAAAAAAAACATATTAAAAAGTACTCAAGTCTTTGTCACTGGGGGAATGAATAAATATTGATTAGATTCATATATGATTCTAAGGAGCTCTCAAAAATAAATTGGTAATTGAATGTATAGTGACAAAGAGACATGCTGAAAACATATTACTAAGAGAAAAAAGTTGCTTAACCATATGAATAGTATGATTGTATTTGAGTAAGATTATGGATATGGCCTTATGTATGCTTAAAAATAATTTCAACCACATGCCATGAAATCGATGAGAGTGTACTACCATCAAGGGTTACATGTTAGAAGAACAGGCATACTTTTATTTTATATTACTATATATTCCTTGATTTACTATGAGTATATTTTCATATAACTTTTTAATTTTTGAAAGAACCAAAATAAAAGTTGTGATGCATCTCTATAATCCTGGCTCTTGGATGGTGGAAGCAGGAGGATCAGGAGTTCTAGACGAGGCTGGTCAAAAGAGTGAGCTTCAAGCAAGAGAGAGAGAGAGGAAAGGAGAAGAAAAGAAGAAGAAGAGGAGGAAGGGGAGGGGAAGGAGGAGGAGGAGGAGAAACAGAGGAGGAAGAAAATAGAATGTAGAAAAAGAAGAGGAAGAAAGTAGAAAAAGAAGAGGAGGAGGAGTAAGAGGAGAGTCAAGAGGTGAGGTAGGAGGGGCTGGAGAGGTGGCTCAGGGATTAAGCCTCTGCCTTGTAGGCGGAAGGTCCTGAGTTCGGATCCTAGACCCCAAGTATAGATGCCAGGCAGAAGCGGGGGCGGCCTGCGTTTCTGGTCCTGGTAGGGCGGAGCCTGTGAATACCAGGGCAGAATAAACGAGGAGGTAGAGGCATCCATGGTGGTTCCCGAATTCGTCCATGGTTCTACATACACATACATACACACACACACACATGCATACACGCACAATTGAATAAATTTTAAAAAATGTTTAAAAAAAAAAGAGGTGAGGTAGAAGTGGTGGAGGAGGGAGGAAAGAAGAGAAGAAAGGAGACAAAGAGAAGAGAGGAGAGGGGGAGGAAAGGAGAAAGAGTAGGAAAGGGAAAAAGACTGATTTGGGATAAACTGCTTTTTTAAGAATAAAAAAGTATATGCAGGCTGAAGAGATGGCTCAGGGTTTAAACCTCTGCCTTGCAAGCAGGAAGGCCTGAGTTCAGATCCCAAATCTCACATAAAGACTTCCAGACAGAAATGGTGGTGGCTTGCACTTCTAGCACCAGAAACTTCAGAGCAGAGCAAGAAGGAGGGAGAAGCAATCCAGGATGATTCCCGAAACCTCCCTTGAACCTCCACAGTTACAGTGCCCTCTGAGACATTCACATGCAAACACACACACACACGCACACGCACACACACACACGTGTTTGCTCACACAAAAATGTAAATATAAAATGATGATTTTTAGCATCAACAAAAAAGAAAACATTCAGAGGTTGCCTAATGTCCCAAAAATGACCGATCAGATAGCAAAGAATCAAGTTTCCCAAGCATATGATAGGACCGCAGATGAGAAGGGAGACTATAACACCATCATGGAGTGATGTCTTAACAGAAATTGTGTGTCCTTTGACCGACTTTCCCCACACATCCACCCTCTCTGTATGCATGGAAGTCATTAATTTTGATGGAGGATCAGTAAGCAACAATTGCTCATTGATACACTGACATTCTAGCTGTCTTTCATATGGAAAGACACAGAAAAATAGACACAGGGATAAAAAGGGGTTTAAAATGTAATTCAAGAAATTATTTGACAATAGATGTGAAATAGCAGAAAAATTTGAAACCAAGACAGGAAATACCACTGTATAAAATTTAGTAAAGATTAGTGGTAGCTAGCAATAGTATAATTGATCAAATTCCTATAAATATGATTTAAAACCACACAGATTACAGCATATAACATCTGAAATAATAATGGAATTATGAAAATATATTAATATTTAAGTTGTCTAAATAGACGGAAAAGACAATAAGCAAAAGTTTGTCCAAATTCTTATTTTTTAACTTTAGAAACAGGAGTTAGAAAACTCCAATTGTTATATAAGATACAGATATTTGTGTTAGGATAAGTTTGGGGAAACTTTTAAAGAATTAAAAATGTGTTATTAAAATAGACTGCCATCAAAACATGCAAACCCCAGGAGAGATGAAAAGCAATGAACCCAAAATCTAGAGACCAAGATAGAAACAAAGGCATGAACATCAGCAAACAAATAAAACCAAGGACGGACTATGAGCAAATATATCATTTACTGGGATGAACATAAAAGGGATAGAATTTCATATTAAATATGATTGATACAAAAAGAAACCAATTAAACAAGATGCCTATAGCTGAAAAGAGAGGAAAACGCATCGGGCAGATACAAATAACACAGAAAGCTAGAAATGTAGTAATAAAAGAAGATAAAGCTGAATCCAAGGCAAATAGAGTTAAAAGGGATTTTTAATGATTTTATAATTATCATTTTATAATGATAAAGAAGAAAACTCAAAGTTACATTACAAAATTCCATGAATATGCATCAGCCAACATTGCTTCAGTACAGAAAATGTGAAGTAGCTGAAAGCAAGAGAAAATTGTTAAAAGTCTCCTTTATAGTGCTACTCACATATCAAATTGGTGCAAACAACCATAAGATGAAAATTAAGATGCTACGTCTGTTAATCTTTTCAGAATCTCAGGCCCTAGTGAGAACCTCATGATCTTTCTTCTCTCTCTCTCTCTCTCTCTCTCTCTCTCTCTCTCTCTCTCTCTCTCTCTGTATTATACATATCTCTCCTCTCTGGTATCTCTCCTCTCTCCCTCTCCTCTCTCTCTTTCTCCCTTTCTGTATTCTGAATCTCTATCTCCTTTTTTCTTCTCTTCTCTCTCTCTCTCTGTCTCTCTCTTTCTCTCTCTCTCTCCTGAATCTCTCTCTTCAGAATCACATGCACACTGATTGATCACCTCTCAGGTCACTTATGGGCAACCTGAAGCTCATTCATAAACTTCTCTATGACCCCCTATGGTTTAACAGTAGTAGATAAAAGAATTTGACTTAAATAATTAACAAGCCTAGTTTAATAACTACCGAGTATTAACTCTACGGTGAATAGATTTCAAATGTTTATGGTTCATTCATGTAAATCCATTAGACCACAAAGACAAACTAAAAACTGACAACCAATAACTTCTAGTTAAAAAGTGAGAAAATTAGAGATTAATAAAAATAGGGAAACACAAAAAACAGAGACACTTTCAACTGTTAACAATCATTCTCCAAAAATAATTATTTGGTCAAAAAAAGAAAATGACTACTAAACAATAGTAAAATAATAAAAACAGTACCTTCTACATATTAGATATTATGATTAAGTTAATTCACAAATCAGTTATTAAAAGTTAGCTGTTTCATTAAATGGTCTTAGGACACCAGGCTAATGATTTGGCACATAGGACACACAAAGGAAGAATAAAAAAAAAAAAGAAAGAAAGAAAAGGCTAAGCCAGTTTTACACGGAAAAGAGGAAAAACAGGGTGGCAAAAGATTGGTATGTACAATGCTGAAGTGGAAGGTAGACTCTCATCATATAAACCGCAAGGGCTGGAAATTGCAAAAAAGATAAACAGATTAATTGTGAAGTAAGAGAAACCTCAGAAACAGATTCTAAATTGCATGTGACTTTGATACAGAACAGAAGTGACTCTTTAAAGCAATACAAAAAGATGACCAGTGTAAGACATGGTTTCGCCCCTGAATTTATGATGTATGGAAGGGATTCCCAAAGACCACCATGCCCAGAAACCCTAATATTCACAAGCAAACAGAGAAGAAAACATTTAAATGGCACAAAAATACCACTTTAGGTCTATGATAGCAAGAAAGAAGATGGAAACGACACCAGATTTCTCACGAGGTTACAGATGGTCCTCTACACTGGCTCTGCCCTTGTGGAAAACCACGTAGCCATCCTTGGGAAAATCAAGCACACACACATGGCTCTCCACCCCTCTCCTGGGCATGCATCAGCTTAGCAGGTAACTGAAGATGTATTTTAGGTATCCAAAGTAACCTGGTTATCCAATAGTTGAGAAATGAATACACTGGAAATAGAAACATTGCAATGCTATTTAGCCTTAAAAGTCATGAGAGAGGTGGCCATGGCCAATCACCAAAAACATTATTGGACAAGAGCATTAAAGACTCTGCACAGTAAAATAGTATTTTTCTAGGATGAAATAAGTTTTAAGAACAGATGAAGCACGTTGGAACATCCATGCAGAAAATAAGTAAGAGAAACAGTATATAGACTATGTGATGATGAATGCTAATGATCAACTTGACACCTAGGAGATGTGTCTCCAGGGACATTTGCAGGGTACTATCTAGACTCAGGACAGCCTAGGACAATAACTATGATAATGAGATCTCAGTTGCATTCATTGATGTGGGGAGACCCACCCTGAAAGAGGACAGCATCATTCCCCACACTTGGGGTCCTGGACCAAAAAAAAAAAAAGAAAGCACCCAGATGCAAACATTTAAGTTCTCTGCTTTCTGAGTTTGGATGCAATGTAATGAGCTACCTCAGGTTTCTGTTGTGTGACTTTCCCCACCATGATGGACTGCCACATTGAACTGTGAACGGGAAATACATCCTTTCTTCATTACACCGCTTTTGTCAGAGGATTGTATCACAGGCGCAGAAGTGAAACTAAGACAGCTTTATTCTTGCAATGTCCTGTGGCCAACTTCTGTTTTAGGAGGGGAAGGGGCAGGATTTCGCTGTATTGCTCAAGTTTGTCTCAAATCCCTGGGCTCAAGAGACCCTCCCGCCTTGGTCTCTTGCCTCAAGCTTTGGTGGCACGGGACTTGCAAGTATTACCCACCAGTTCAGCTGTATCCACTGTTGAACTACTTGCAACAGACTCTATAGATGTGTCCCCATCCTTTATCCTCTGACTTTAAAAGAACTGGAAATGTGAGACTTTTTAAAACACCACCCAATCATCTTTCAATTTAGATTCCATCAGCATTTGAAAAGTGCCCACCATGGCCAAGTGTTTTAAATTCATTCTTTCATCCAATGTTCCTCAGGGGAAAAAAAATGGGTATTTTCTATGATTGTCTACATTTTTGCAAAAGGAAACATACCTACATTGGCGCAAATGATTCAAGGTCACACAGCCAGTTGATAATAAGGAAGAGAAACTTGAAGCAGCCTGACGCATCGGGCTTTCTCCAACATACTCCACATTCTCTTAGGGGACTTGAAACCTCATTTAGACTTGTGAATCATAAATCATGCTACAAGACACTGGAGACATCAGACTGGATACTGGCTCCTAGGAGCAATGAACAAAGATATTGATGCTGCTGTGGTGATATCAGTCACAGCAGAGCAATACAGAAATGCATCAATCCTGCCACAAGCCCTCTTCCCACAGGGGCTCCACACCCAAGGAACTCGAGGGGCTTCAAAACAGCAGCTGGAAATTGCAGCTCAGGCCTGCAGGCCTCCAGTTAACATCCTTCTTTCTCTCCCTAGAATAAAGATGACCAGATCCAGACACTGCTTTAAAACCAGTTTACTTAGTCCCTGCTGGAGGCAGAGAGAATGGGGAAAACTGCCGGACCACCAGGTCATTCACAGAATCTCAACAGCACCCCTGTCTCTGGAAGGAGGTCTAGCTGTGACTCTGAGGAAGTGCTTGCGACAGAGACTGCTGGCATCCATCTCCTCTTCCTCCTCCTCTCCCGGACAAAATGTTCAAACTACATTCTGTAGTCTCTTCTTTTTTATATTCATGGAAACCTCTAGCTAGACTCAGATCAATCACGTGGAAGAGAGGCAGCCTCCTCGTGTCCACTAATTCTGTGAAACCATCTCCCTCAGATCACAGCACACAGCAGCGGGGGCGGTGGGCTGAGCTCAGAGGGCAGCCCCTCCATCTCATCAAAGATCCCTCTCTTGGGGCAACCACGTGCCCACCAACCAGCCCCTCTTCAGCCTCTGGAGTTTGGCTGACGGGAGGCAATAAGATGATGATAAGGTACCGGATTACCCATCTCTCTTCCTCTAGCAGAAAATTCCCAGTTTGTTCATAAAGGCAGTTTCAGGATTTCAAGACCGAAGCAGAGATACACAGTCTCCTGAGGCCCGGTCTCAAAACGACTACATTGGCATTGTTACCACAGTCTACTGGTTCTACCAAAAAAAGTGGCACAAAATGAGACTCTCCCTGCATAAGAAGTCACTGAACACAAGCACCAGTTCGCTTAAGTCCGAGACCTATCGTTTGAGTCCTGCAGACCCTGACTCTGCATCTGGACACAAGGCGAGTGCAAGCTGAGCTTCCTGTCTCCGCTGGCTTCGCTTTGCTTGAGGTCTTTTCCCAAAGCTCCC